>CM077924.1:3085587-3394766 GCA_039797435.1 Crotalus adamanteus
CTCCCACTCCGTCCTCTCTCCCCTCATTCTCTCTCTCTCCCTCCCTCCCTCTGTCCTCCCTCTCCTTCTGTCATCTCCCTCTCTCCCTCCATCCTTTCTTTCTTTCTTTCTTTCTTTCTTTCTTTCTTTCTTTCTTTCTTTCCTTCCTTTTCTAATAAACACTTTATTAATTTTCTAATTTTACAATCAAATACTTCATAAACAAGTATTTGATTGTAAAATTGTAATATTGTCTGGGGCCCTTCTTTCTATCCACACCTCATCTCATTGTCCATCTCAATAGAGACTCCTTGGCTTATGACCCCAGCTCGGCCCAAAATTTCTGTCGATAAGCGAGACCGTTGTTAAGTTGCGGAGTCAGTTGCCGAGTGTCCGAATTTGGATCCCGTGACCCCGGGGATGCTGCAATGGTTGTAACTGTGAAAAACAGTCATAAGACCGAATGGTCACTAAACAAATTGCCATAAATTGAGGGCTATCAGAATTCAAGCTTCTCCTAACTTCTCACCAGTCATGAAGCTGCCTAGGCCTAGGCCAGAGGTAGGCAACCTTGGCTCTTTTATGACTCGTGGACTTCAACTCCCAGAGTTCCTGAGCCAGCATGGATCAGCTTGGAAACCTCTCCCTTTCCCCTCAGCATGGCTGGCTCAGGAATTCTGGGAGTTGAAGTCCACGAGTCATAAAAAAGCCAAGGGTGCCTATCTCTGGCCTAGGCCTAGGACGCTTTATGATTCATGGACTTCAACTCCCAGAATTCCGGAGCCAGCCTGGCTCAGCTTGGAAGCCTCTCCCTTTCCCCTCAGCACGGCTGGCTCAGGAATTCTGGGAGTTGAAGTCCACCAGTCATAAAAGAGCCAAGGTTGCCTACCTCTGGCCTACACCAACAATAAGCCCTAGCTTGATTTTTGGGGGTGGGCCTAATATAAGCCCTACCCCCAAAATAAGTCCTAGTTTGGGGGCGAGGCACACACCTAAAAATCAGGCTAGGGTGGGTGTGGAACTGTCCTATGGGTCTTGCACCCCTTGCAGCCAGGCCTCTCCTCGCCGGCCCACTTCTTCTTCTGAGGCCTCTTCTGCAGCCAGGCCTCCATTTCTCAGTCACGAGCCTTTCCGGAAGGCCTCTGCAGCATCATTTATAGCTTTGTTTTGCAAGACCTCTGCAGCTGAGGACCAAGCTACGGATTGAATCAGTACTCGGCTGCAGAGGCCTTCCGGAAAGGACTGACTGCAAAATTGCAGGCCAGAGGAGAAGTGGACCAACTGGGCAGGGCTGTCAGTGCAGGAGCTGAGTAAAAAAGACACCGCTGAAAATAAGACCTGGTGCCTCTTTTGGAGGCAAAAAAAAAAAGGCCCAGTCTTATTTTCGGGGAAACACGGTAGATAGAGAGACAGAGAGAGGGAGGGAGAGAGACAGAGAGAGAGGGAGATAGAAGGGGGGAGAGATAGATAGTTAGATAGATAGATAGATAGATAGATAGATAGATAGATAGATAGATAGATAGATAGATAGACAGACAGACAGACAGACAGACAGACAGACAGACAGACAGACAGACAGACAGATGAGAGAGAAAGAGATAGGAAAGAAAGGTGATAGATGAAGATAGATAGATAGATAGATAGATAGATAGATAGATAGATAGATAGATAGATAGATAGAAGAGAGAGAGAGTGAGAGAGAGACAGATAGATGAGAAAGAGAGAGATAGATAGATAGACACAGATAGATGAGAAAGAGAGAGAGAGAGAGAAAGATAGATAAATAGAAAGATAGATAGATAGATAGATAGACAGATAGATATATATATATGTGTGTGTGTGTGTGTGTGTATGTGCATACATACACACACACACATACATACATACATACATACATACATACATACATACATACATACATATATATTTGTGTGTGTGTGTGTGCGTGTGCGTGTGTGTTGCTTAATTTTATAACCTCCTTCCAGAGTAGCAGATTGGCCCTGGGCGGCTCTAAGTTACGGGTGCCGAAGGAAACGTAGCACGACACCCTCGCTCCCAAATTAAATGTTTCCATGCAATTAAAATGAAGCATTCGGGCTTGGCATCATAAACTTAGGTGATTAGCATTCCACACAGAACTGCTTTTATTGTGCATTACAGCGCCATAAATACGGTCCCTCAGCATGAACGCTCAGCAGGCCGGGGGTTGCGGAAAGATACCTTACAATATTTGTCCGGATTTAAGATGCTGTGTCTCTTTCAACAGCGCTCAGAGGCAGCCTGGTTTGGCTCGGCTCGGCTCAAAAAAAAAAAACAAAAAAACCCCCCTGCAATTTGCTCTGAGCTTCTTCCAGATGTTGCTTTTTTTCCTTCTTCTTCCTTTTTTCTTCTCCCCTTGTTGCACGGAATTGCGAGCATCTTTCTGCAGGGTATTGGCTGTCACGGGAATGTTGTCTTTTGGGGGGGGGCGGGGGGAGCCAAAAAAGATCTTTTATGTCTCTGGGGGAGGAAAAATTAATCAGTGGAACCACCTGCCTCCAGAAGTGGTGAATGCTCCAACACTGGAAGTTTTGAAGAAGAGACTGGACAGCCATTTGTCTGAAATGGGTATAGGGTTTCCTGCCTGAGCAGGGGGTTGGACTAGATGACCTCCAAGGTCCCTTCCAACTTTATTATTATTATTATTATTATGGATCGTCGCACAGTCAGCCAGATGTACAGACTGGATTTGGCATTTTTGTCGAGTCCTTCCCCAGGACCTGGGATAGCCAGATATGGATGTTTGATGGTATTACAGATATTGTCACAGGATAGAAGCAGTTGTTTATTATTATTATTATTATTATTATTATTATTATTATTATTATTACTACTACTATTACTACTACTACTATATCTCTCCAGAATCTGCCAGGGGGACAAGGATCCGAAGATGGTGGCGTTTGTCTTGGAGAGCCTGCAAGGTTTTTTGTGGGGTTTTGCGATGTTTTTTGGGGTATTTATTTATATCTCGCTATTATTACAGGTGGTCCTCAACTTACAACCATAATTGAGCCCCCAACTTTCTGTCGCTAAATGAGACAGTTGTTCTGAACAGTGGGTGTTTTTCAAGAAGAGACTGGAGAGCCATTAGTTGTTATATAGGGTCTCCTGCTCAAGCAGGGGGTTGGACTAGATGGCCTCCAAGGTCCCTTCCAACTCTGTCATTCTATGCTCTACGTTCTAATTCGGGAGATGAGGTGGCCAAGCGGTGGTGCAGGTAGTCCTCTACTTGCGACCACAGGGGAGCCCCAAATTTCCGTGGCTAAGCGAGAAGGTTAAGTGCGTTTTGCCCCATTTTACGACCTTCCTTGCCTCAGTTCTTAAGTGAATCACTGCAGTTGTTAATTTAGTCCAGGGGTAGGCAACCTTGGCTCTTTTATGACTCGTGGACTTCAACTCCCAGAATTCCTCAGCCAGCCACGCTGAGGGGAAAGGGAGAGGTTTCCAAGCTGAGCCATGCTAGCTGAGGAATTCTGGGAGTTGAAGTCCACCAGTCATAAAGCAGCCTAGGCCTAGGCCAGAGGTAGGCAACCTTGGCTCTTTTATGACTCGTGGACTTCAACTCCCAGAATTCCTGAGCCAGCCATGCTGAGGGGAAAGGGAGAGGTTTCCAAGCTGAGCCGTGCTGGCTCAGGAATTCTGGGAGTTGAAGTCCACGAGTCATGAATGGGCCAAAGTTTCCCCCATGCTGGCTCAGGAATTCTGAGAGTTGAAGTCCACAAGTCATAAAAGAGCCAAGGTTGTCTACCCCTGGCCTAGGGTCTCCTGCTTGAGCAGCGGATTGGACTAGAAGACCTCCAAGGTGCCTTCCAGCTCTATTCTGATTGTTTGTTTGATTGATTGATTGTTTGTTTGATTGTTTGATTGATTGATTGATTGAAAATCCTATCTGTTTAGCCAAAGGTGGACAACACCTCCTCAAAATCTGACAATGGTCTGCTTGACAACATGGTCTTCTCCTTCGGTGTTCCCTCTAGAGCAGTGGTTCTCAACCTGTGGGTCGGAACCCCATTTGGGGTCGAACGACCATTTCACGGGGGTCGCCAAACAAAACAACGCAGTCCGCCATTTTCTCCCCCTCTTTTCCTTAGCTGTGCTCCTCCCTTTTATTCTATTGGCTTTTGAAAGCCAATAGAAGAGACTCTCTTGAATAGAGACTAATTCTATTGCTTTCCAAAGCCAATAGGAATTGTCCAGGCTGTCTCTGCCCTGCTGAGCCCGCCAAAAGTCCCATTCTGCCAACGGTGCTGCACCAGTGGAGTAATCCTCGACTTACGACCGGTTGAGTAGTCCTCGACTTACGACCAGTTGGGGGGGTCGCGGCATTAAAAAGGTTGAGAACCACTGCTCTTGAGCCAGGATGTCTCTCCCATCTTCATTTTGTTCCGGAAGACTCGCTTGATTTTGATAGCTAGATTTTGATCCGTGTGCTTTGGAATTGTGTACAAACCATCCAGGAACTAACAGGAGGATAACCGAAATGGGGACGGCCAGCTGTTATGGTCACAAAGAGATGGAGTTTCCAAGCTTTAAGCTTATTCTCCGTCAATTATAGCCCCGTCTGAAAAGCTCCCTGTTCTCTGAGCAAGCCTCTTCTTTCTTGGGAATCCCAGCTGCTGGGAAATCCATTAAATTTGGAGCGCTTAGACTGGCCCATATGTTTTTATGTGGCTAATTTCCCTTCTCGTTCAATAAACTGATTGAACGGTTAATAATTTAATGCATAAAATTGCAGGAAAGTGTTGTGAGGTTTGTTCTTTGTTCAGTGCAGGAAAGAGAGATGTCTTGTGTGGAGTTTTCCTTCCCCTTCCCTTCTCTCTTCCTTTCCTTCTCTCTTCCTTTCCTTCCCTTCTCTCTTCCTTTCCTTTCCTTTCCTTCCCTTTCCTCTCCTCCCTTTCCTTTTCTTCCCTTCCTTTCTGTTCTCTCTTCCTTTCCTTTCCTTTCCTCTCCTTCCTTTCCTTTGCTTCCCTTCTCTTCCCTTCTGTTCTCTCTTTCTTTCCTTCCCTTCCCTTTCCTACCCTTCTCTCTTCCCTTCCCTTCTGATCATGTGACCACGAGGATGCTGCTACTGTCGTTAAGTGTGAACAAAAGTCATCGTCGTAACTTTGAACGGTCACTAAATGAATCGTAGAGGTCACCAGCCTTCCAGGGTGGCCATAAAACGCAACCACCGTTTGTTTTGCAAATCTTCTCAGTTCCCCCTCATTAAGGAATAAAAGAAATCTCGTTTGCACCCAAACAGGCAAAGGCATCAAAACAAACATCTGCCTTCTCTTAGCAGTCAGAGTGGCAAAGATGACGGGCATAAAATCCAGGCAGCGTGCCAGGCTGGCCGACTTGCCAAAATGCCGAGTTTTGTGCACCCAAAGTCCCTTGCCGACTCCCTCGCTGTGATGATCCAAGCGTCGAAAACCGAGGTTGGGCCTTTGGGCCACCGAAGAAGAAAAAAAATAAAAGTAAAATAAAATACGGGCAGTCCTCAACATACGACGGTCCATTTAGGGACCGTTCAAACTTTACAAGGGAAAAAAGCGACGTCGGACCTTTTTTCTCCCAGACACGGCATCCCCCGGGATCCCCGGGGATCGACATTCAGAGACCCTTCGCCACTTGCTCGTATTTACGACGGTCGCAATGTCCCGGTGAGTGACCTCCCGAGGAGCAGGGGGCTGGACTAGAAGACCTCCAAGGTCCCTTCCAGCTCTATTCTATTTCTAAAGTCTATTCTAGAGCCGGATTCGCTTAAGAAACGGTGTGACTAATTCAACACTGCAGGGATTCACTTAACACGCACGTAAAACGGGACAAAGCTCCCTTCACCAATGTCCCACTTTGGCGATACGGTCGTAACTGGAGGACTGCCTAGATTTGCGGTCCCGGAGAGGGAAGGAAGAGGCATTTAACTCTCAGCCCTGTGGAACGATCAAGAATTCTTGCCTTCCGTGCCACGGAAAAAAGATGTCCCAGTTTTGACGCCTTTGAACTCCTCTGTTGTTTTTCTCTGTCTTGCTAACCTCTCACACGTTCGCTTTGGTGAACCATTTAAAATGCGTTTATTTCAGACCTGTTGGTCTGCCTGCATTCGGTATGGTGTTTTCTGAATGGCACCCATCAGAGTACAGAAGAACAGAGCGTTGGAAGGGACCTCAGAGGTCTTCTAGTCCAACCCGCTGCGCAAGCAGGAGACCCTAGGCCAGGGGTAGGCAACCTTGGCTCTTTTATGACTCGTGGACTTCAACTCCCAGAATTCCTGAGCCACCATGGGGGAAACTATGTCCTCTTCATGACTCGGGGACTTCAACTCCCAGAATTCCTGAGCCAGCATGGCTCAGCTTGGAAACCTCTCCCTTTCCCTTCAGCATGGCTGGCTCAGGAATTCTGGGAGTTGCAGTCCACGAGTCATAAAAGAGCCAAGGTTGCCTACCTCTGGCCTGGGCCTGGGCCACATTATGACTCGTGGACTTCAACTCCCAGAATTCCTCACCCAGCATGGCTCAGCTTGGGAACCTCTCCCTTTCCCCTCAGCGCGGCTGGCTCAGGAATTCTGGGAGTTGAAGTCCATGAGTCATAAAAGAGCCAAGGTTGCCTACCCCTGGCCTAGGCCGCTTTCTGACTCATGGACTTCAACTCCCAGAATTCCTCAGCCAGCATGGGAGAACTATGGCCCCCTTCATGACAATGTGGACTTCAACTCCCAGAATTCCTGAGCCAGCCTGGCTCAGCTTGGAAACCTCTCTCTTTCCCCTCAGCATGGCTGGCTCAGGAATTCTGGGAGTTGCAGTCCACGAGTCATAAAAGAGCCAAGGTTGCCTACCTCTGGCCTGGGCCTGGGCCACTTTATGACTCGTGGACTTCAACTCCCAGAATTCCTCAGCCAGCCTGGCTCAGCTTGGGAACCTCTCCCTTTCCCCTCAGCGTGGCTGGCTCAGGAATTCTGGGAGTTGAGGTCCACCAGTCATAAAAGAGCCAAGGTTCCCTACCTCTGGCCTAGGCCTCTTTATGACCTGTGGACTTCAACTCCCAGAATTCCTGAGCCAGCATGACTCAGCTTGGAAACCTCTCCCTTTCCCCTCAGCGTGGCTGGCTCAGGAATTCTGGGAGTTGAAGTCCCCCAGTCATAAAAGAGCCAAGGTTGCCTACCCCTGCCCTATGCCATTCTGGACAAAGGGTTGTCCGGTCTCTTCTTAAAAAACCTCCAGGGACAGAGCATTCACAACTTCTGGTGGCGAGCTGTTCCACGGGTTAATTATTCACAATGTTAGGAAATTCCTCCTACTAAGGTGGAAAAGTTAACAATCACTAGAATAATGATATGTCTGCATAATTACTGGAATAGTGCTGTGTTAGCAGTATGTGACTAACGGAATGTGCATTGCACTTGGATACAATGTATGGAGCAAACTCTCCATTGTATATCTGTGAGAAACTAACCTAATGTATTACAATGTGTATTTCAACGTGTATGCCTTTGTTCCTGAGAAAAAAAAGGAAAGTATAAAACTGAAGTCTGAACCTGCCCTTGGAGTTCAGAATTGCTTGTTGCTATAGCCTCTGAACCTGCGGAATAAATCTCTCTGCTAAAAGCCCTCTGGAATTCGTAAAAGAGTCCTTTTGTTTTCCACAAGACTAGTACGGTCCAGGTTTCTTCTCTCCTTGGTTAGTTTCCCTGTCACTTCTTGTTCTGCCTTCAGGTGCTTTGGAGAATAGGTTGACCCCCTCCTCTTCTTTGTGGCAGCCCCTCAAATATTGAAAGACTGCTATCATGTCACCCGTAGTCCAGATACAGAATAACAGAGTTGGAAGGGAACTTGGAGGTCTTCTAGTCCAACCCCCTGCTCAGGCAGTTGACCCTATACCAGGGGTAGGCAACCTTGGCTCTTTTATGACTGGTGGACTTCAACTCCCAGAATTCCTGAGCCAGCCGCGCTGAGGGGAAAGGAGAGGTTTCCAAGCTGAGCCATGCTGGCTGAGGAATTCTGGGAGTTGAAGTCCACGAGTCAGAAAGCGGCCTAGGCCTAGACCAGAGGTAGGCAACCTTGGCTCTTTTATGACCGGTGGACTTCAACTCCCAGGATTCCTGAGCCAGCCATGCTGAGGGGAAAGGGAGAGATTTCCAAGCTGAGCCATGCTGGCTCAGGAATTCTGGGAGTTGAAGTCCAGGATCATAAAAGAGCCAAGGTTGCCTATCCCTGCCCTAGGCCTAGGCCACTTTATGACTCATGGACTTCAACTCCCAGAATTCCTGAGCCAGCATGGCTCAGCTTGGAAACCTCTCCCTTTCCCCTCAGCATGGCTGGCTCAGGAATTCTGGGAGTTGAAGTCCACCGGTCATAAAAGAGCCAAGGTTGCCTACCTCTGGCCTAGAGCATTCCAAGCAAACGGTTGGCCAGTCTCTTCTTAGAAGCCTCCAGTGTTGGAAGCACCCACAACTTCTGAAGGCAAGTCATTCCGCTGAATAGTTGATCTGGGATTACAGAGTTGGAGAGGACCTTGGGAGGTCATCTAGCCCAACCCCCCCGTGCTCAAGCAGGAAACCCTACTACACCATTCCAGACAAATCGCTGCCCAGTCTCTTCTTAAAAGCCTCCAGTGATGGAGCACCCACAACTTCTGGTGGCAAGCCGTTCCACGGGATAATTGTCCTCCCTGTCAGGAAATTCCTCCTTAGTTCCAGGTTGCTTCTCTCCTCCATTAGTTTCCATCCGTGGCTTCTTGTCCTTGGGATGCTTTGGAGAATTAGGTTGACCCCCCTCTTCTTTGTGGCAGCCCCTCAACCTTTGGAAGGCTGCTAAGAAATGACTTTTTTCCCTCCTCAAAATGCAAATCTTTTTGTCTTCTGATTAACAGCTGCCTTTTCCTGGATGGACGTGAGTTGCCCTGTCGGATGTGTGTATGTGTGTGGGGAGGGGGGCGGAATACAGAAAAGCAAAACAGCTTTTCAGGCAGCTATCGGAAGGGGCATCTGTAGGACAGGCTCAAACAGGACATAATATTCCGTGTATTTACTTGCTTCTCTGCTATTATTGTGGCGGCTGATAAGACTTTTAATAGGAATGTTTGACGCTCCGTGCTTCTTGAGAGAAGGCAGATAGCAGCCTGATATAAAGCTTTCTCGGAGATTGGGAGGGGGAGAAATATTCTGGAAGGAATTAAAAAAGAGAGAGAAAAAGAGACAGATAATAGCAGTCTTCCAGTATCTGAGGGGCTGCCACAAAGAAGAGAGGGTCACGTTGTTGACCAAAGCACCAGAGGGAAGGATGAGAAACAATGGTTGGAAACTGACCAAGGAGAGAAGCAACCTGGAATTAAGCAGAAACTTCCTGACAGGGAGGACAATTAACCAGTGGAATAGCTTGCCACCAGAAATTGTCGGTGCTCCATCACTGGAGGTTTTTAAGAAGAGGCTGGACGGTCACTTGTCTGAGATGGTATAGGTTCTCCTGCTTGGGCAGGGGGCTGGACTAGAAGACCTCCAAGGTCCCTTCCAGCTTTTAGTCTAGTATAATCTGGTCTAGTCTAGTCTAGTCTTACCATTATTCTATTCTATTCTATTCTATTCTCTGAAATGGTGTAGGGTTTCCTGCCTGAGCAGAGGGTTGGACTAGATGACCTCCAACTCTGTTATTCTATTCTATTCTATTCTATTCTATTCTATTCTATTCTATTCTATTCTATTCTATTCTATTCTATTCTATTCTATTCTATAGAATAAACAGGGAAGAAATAACAAATTCAAAAGTCACTTTTGTTCCAGCCCATCTCCACCAGCAAAGCCTTCAACTTAGACCCAAAGATTTTTTTTTCCAGAAAAGATGTAAAATCCTTACAGGTAATCCTCGCCTTACAAGAGTCCGTTTAATGACTGTCCGAAGTTACAACGGCACTGAAAAAAAGTGACTTAAGGACCATTTTTCACGCTTACGATCGTTGCAGCATCCCTCTGGCAGCATCAAAATTCAGGATGCTTGGCAACTGGTTTCTTATTGATGACGGTTGCAGCGTCCCGGGGTCGTGTGATCCCCATCGACAAGCAAAGTCCATGGGGGGAGCCCAGGTCCACTTAACAGCAAAGTTATACTAACTTAATCACAGTGATTCACTTAACACAAGGTTCTTCAAACGTGGTCCTTTTATGATTCGTGGACTTCAACTCCCAGAATTCCTCAGCCAAGCATGCACGCCTGGCTCAGTAATTCTGGGAGTTGAAGTCCACGAGTCATAAAAGGGCCCAGTTTGAAGACCCCTGATATAGACTTTAAGAGGAGTGGACTTCAACTCCCAGAATTCCTCAGCCAGGCACGCTGGCTGAGGAATTCTGGGAGTTGAAGTCTACGAGTCATAAAAGGGCCCAGTTTGAAGACCCCTGATATAGACTTTAAGAGGAGTGGACTTCAACTCCCAGAATTCCTCAGCCAGGCACGCTGGCTGAGGAATTCTGGGAGTTGAAGTCCACGAGTCATAAAAGGGCCCAGTTTGAAGACCCCTGATATAGACTTTAAGAGGAGTGGACTTCAACTCCCAGAATTCTTCAGCCAGCGTGCCTGGCTGAGGAATTCTGGGAGTTGAAGTCCACAAGTCACAAAAGGGCCAAGTTTGAAGACCCCTGGCTTAACACCTGTGGCAAGAAAAGCTGTAAAATGGAGCCAAGCTCAACTTAACAACTGTCTTGGTTAGCCACAGAAATTTTGGACGCCATTCTGGTCATTAAGTGGAGTAATTATCTGTCTTTCCCCCCATCTCTCCTTCGTTTCCCCATTCCAGACAGCAAGTCAGATTTCACAATGCTGTAATTTAGGGATTTATTTAAGCAGAACGTGCTTCGAATGCAGACAGACAGACCCCAGGGCATAAAGGAAAGAAAAATTATCTTTTTATTTTTGGATGTTGAAATTCCCTGGAGCCCCCCCAGCAGATATCTGGATCGAGGGGGTCAGTTTTGAACATCTGGAGCGTAGCTGACAATCCCAAAATTTTGATCAAGGCCTCCGGATTGGGCCACGTTTTGTTCCCAAAGGACCTGCTGAAATTCTCACAGCGTGGGATCAATGACTTCGGGTTATTCCAATCGCTGAGACTTCTTTTCTTTTCTTTTTTTCTTTCCTCGTTTTTCATTTTTCTTGCCTCTGATGTTTTCGGCTTTTTTTTTTTTTAATCTGTTTGTATATATTTCAGAGCCGGCTGGCATGATTAAACGGATGTGGGATTTAGATACCGAAATTAATATGCAGCCGTGGGAATTTCAGGCGAAGGGAAAATGTTAGATTTTTACACCCCACGATGTACTTAGAAGGAAACGGTTACATTTTCCCCTCAGGTGTAGTTCTTTAGTTGCTAAAAGGGGCCTTGAAAAGCGCCTTGGGAATGGAAGCGGAATATCCGACAGGGAATTGTTTTATCCTTATAGGTAGTCCTCGAATTACGACCACAGTTGAGCCAAAAAAAATTTATTGTTGAGCAAGGCAGTTAAGTGAATTTTGCCCCATTTTATGAACTGGCTTGCCACGGTTGTTAAGTGAATCCCTGCAAATGTTGAGTTAGTGACACGGGTTGTTAAGTGAATCCGGCTTTCCCAGTTGACTTTGCTTGACAGAAGGTGACAAAAGGAGATCACGTGACACCCCCGGGGACACTGCGACCGTCATAAATATGAGTAGGTTGCCAAGCGCCTGAATTTTGATCACATGACCACGGGGATGCTGCCACCGTCATTAAGTGTGACAAACTCTTAAGATATTTAATTTAATAGCCAGAAGATAAGTGCACTTTAGAATGAGCCAGAAGACAAGAGTTGTGATTGATTGATTGGAGAGGGAGGGCTCCTGCATGAGGCAATCTGCGTTATGATTGGTTTCTGGGTGAGAAGGGGGAGTTTCCCTTTTTTCCCGCCTTTTTTTTAATTCTGTGTGCTCTGCGATTTACCTCAGGATGTAGCGATGGGCAGGACTATCTTGCTTATTGTGTATTTAGATGTAAAATATATTTATTTATATAAAATCAGGGGGAGTCCTCGACCTATGACCTCAATTGAGCCCCAAATGTACGTCGCCAAGGGAGACATTTGTTAAGCAAATTTTGACCCATTTTATGACCTTTCTTGCCAGAGTTGTTAAGAGAATCATTGCATGTTGTTAAGTGAGTAACACGGGTTGTTAAGTGAATCTGGCTCCCCCACTAATTTGGCTCGTCAGAAGGTCGCAAAAGGGGGTCGTGTGACAGCCTGAGGACACTGCGACCGTCATAAATATGAGTCAGTTGCCGAGCCTCTGAATTTTGATCACGTGACCCCCGCAGGATGCTGCAACGGTTATAAGTGTGAGACCCGGTCGTGTCGCTTTTTTTCGGCGCCGTTGGAAGTACAAACAGTCACTAAACATAGAGCGGTTTTTATAGTTGGTGGTGATGTTGTAAAAAGGTTCAACAATTCTGGAAAATTATTTAGAACAGAACAGAAGGAAAGACATTTTAAAAGCTTCTAAAAAAAATGTATGTTGCTAAGTGAGACAGTCGTTCGGTGAATTTCGCCCCATTTCACGACTTTTCTTGCTACAGTTGCTCAGTGAACCCTGGCAGTTGTTAAGTGAATAACACGGTCGTTAAATGAATGCAGCTTCTCCCGTTGACTTGGTTGGTCGGAAGGTCGCAAAAGGGGGATCGCATGACCCCAGGATGCTGCAACCATCATAAATATGAACCAGCTGCCAATCATTGGAATAGAATAGAATAGAATAGAATAGAATAGAATAGAATAGAATAGAATAGAATAGAATAGAATAGAATAGAATAGAATAGAATAGAATAGAATAGAATAGAATAGAATAGAAAATATGGAATGGAATGGAATAAATATTGGAATATAGACTAGGATAGGATAGGATGGGATGGGATGGGATGGGATGGGATGGGACAGGACCGGACCGGACCGGACCGGACCGGGCCGGACGGGACAGAACAGAACAGAATAGAATAGAATAGAATAGAATAGAATAGAAAATATGGAATAGAATAAACATTGGAAAACAGAACAGAACACAATAGAATAGAATAGAAAATATGGAATGGAATGGAATAAATATTGGAATATAGAATAGGATAGGACAGAATACTGCATCCAGTTTTGGTCACTACAATGTAAAAAAGATGTTGAGACTCTAGAAAGAGTGCAGAGAAGAGCAACAAAGAGGACTAGGGGACTGGAGGCTAAAACATATGAGGAACGGTGGCTGGAATTGGGGATGTCTAGTTTCATGAAGAGAAGGACAATGGGGCACATGATAGCAGCCTTCCAGTATCTCAGGGGCTGCCCCAAAGAAGAGGGAGTCAAGCTATTCTCCAAAGCGCCTGAAGGCAGGACAAGAAGCAACGGATGGAAACTAACCAAGGAGAGAAGCAACCTGGAACTAAGGAGAAACTTCCTGACAGTGAGAACAATTAACCAGTGGAATAACCTGCCTCCAGAAGTGGTGAATGCTCCAACACTGGAAGTTTTTAAGAAGAGACTGGACAGCAATTTGTCTGAAATGGTGTAGGGTTTCCTGCCTGAGCAGGGGGTTCGACTAGATGACCTCCAAGGTCCCTTCCAACTTTATTATTATTAATATTAGAACAGAACAGAAAATATGGAATGGAATAAATATTGGAAATATTTCTTAGAACAGAATAGAATAGAAAAGAATAGAATAGAGCTGGAAGGGACCTTGGAGGTCTTCTAGTCCAGCCCCCTGCTCAGGCAGGAGAACCCATACCATCTCAGACAGGTGACTGTCTAGTCTTTTCTTAAAAACCGCCAGTGAATTTTGATCGCGTGACCCTGAAGACACTGTGACAGCCGTTAAGTGTGAAAAACGGTCATAAGTCAGTTTTTTTCCAATGCCGTTTCAAATTTGAATGGTCACTAAACGAATCGTTGTAAGTCATGGACTACCTGAATGCTGGACGAAACATCTTCATATTTCAACTTTCAACGGATCTGCTAAACGTGGATAAATCTTCCACGCCTCGGATTGGCGAAACTGTCAATCTTTATCTCCTGTTTTGATTGATGCCGGCTTGATTCCTGCTGCTGTAGATTACTTGGATTTTTAACAATGATCGGCAATAAAATAAAATAACAAGTCCCAGCTCTTTGAGAATGTAATTTGCATCTTTAACTGTGCTATTTATTTCCAAATAATATTTAAGCGCCACCCGCTCGCTGTAAAATATGGGCGGTTTTATATTGCATAATCAGCAGTATATTTTGCTGCTGTCACCGCGGTTTGTTATAGCCCGCCAATTAAAAAAAAAAAGAATAAAACCTCGAAAAGAGGTTTTAAAATAAAACCTCGAAAAGAGGTTTTAAAATAAAACCACCGAAACGTAACATTTTCGGTGCCGGTACGAAAGTCTTGTACCTTTCTTCTTGGAGTTTGATTTACAAGTAGTTCCCAACATAAAACTCGTTTAGTGACCGTTCAAAGTTACAACGGTCCTGAAAAAATGGCATTATAACTGACACAGTAAGGTTAACAGAAAAACAAAGTTGGAAAGGACCTTACAGAACTTCTAGTCCAACCCCCTCCTCGGGCAGGAAACCCTATACCAGGGGTAGGCAACCTTGGCTCTTTTATGATTCGTGGACTTCAACTCCCAGAATTCCTGAGCCAGCCATGCTGAGGGGAAAGGGAGAGTTTCCAAGCTGAGCCATGCTGGCTCAGGAATTCTGGGAGTTGAAGTCCACGAGTCAGAAAGCGGCCTAGGCCTAGGCCAGAGATAGGCAACCTTGGCCCTTTTATGAGTCGTTTTCAGCCTGAAGATGACGAATGGGACTTCGTCGAAACGTCGCCAAGACACTTCCAATTTTACGCGGGAGAAAACCCGAACAACCAAACACCTACATACAAACACCCGCGAAAACCTCAGAAAACAAATATATATATTTGTGCTGCCTCCTACAAATTATCTGAATTACTTTCTCAGGGACTCAGAAAACAATAAATCCTCTCGACTGAGTCATAAAACATTAGGTGGGATAAAGAAATGTTGATAAAGCTGGAATAAAAGAGAATTGGAGGCAAATGTACCTCAGAGAACCGAGAGCCGTGTATGATAATGTCATAAATAAATGGCATTCCGAAAATGTTGCCCCTCGGCTTTTTTTCAAATGCTCTATATTGCAGTGTTGCTCAAGCTTAGCCACTTTAAGAGGTGTGGACTTCAACTCCCAGAATTCCCCAACTAGCATGGTTGACTGGAGAATTCTGGGAGTTGAAGTCCACAAGGTATTAAAGCGGCTAACTTGACGAACACAGCTATTGTTTTGGCCTTTTCAATTTATTTGTTTATTTGTTTGATTTTCATCCCATCTTTTATTTTTTGGGTAAAACCCGAATTAGTGTAAAGAGCTTATTTTATTTTATTTTATTTTTTATTTATGTTACTCTATTTTATTTTATTATCTTATGTCTTATTTATTTTATTTTATTTTATTTTATTTTATTTTATTTGAATTTTATCCCCCTTTAATACTTTAGAAGTAACTCAAGATGGCAAACATACATATTCCTTCCTCCTCCTATTTTCCCCACAACAACCCTGTGAAGTGGGTTGGACTGACAGAGAGAATGATTGACCCAAAGTCCCCCAGCCGGCTTTCACTCCTAAGGTGGGACTAGAACTCACCGTCTCCTGGTGATTGGCCGAAAGTCACCCAGCCGACTTTCACTCCTAAGGCGGGACTAGAACTCACCGTCTCCTGGTGATTGGCCGAAAGTCACCCAGCCGACTTTCACTCCTAAGGCGGGACTAGAACTCACCGTCTCCTGGTGATTGGCCGAAAGTCACCCAGCCGACTTTCACTCCTAAGGCGGGACTAGAACTCACCGTCTCCTGGTGATTGGCCCAAAGTCACCCAGCTGGCTTCCAAGCCTAAGCATTCCTAGTCTAGCACTTTAACCCTTATACCAAACTGTCTCTCAAAGTTTCCTTGGCATAAATATAGAAGTTCCCTTTCTTGCTGCTTCTGGATATGTTTTCAACTTCTTATTTTAGCCTCTGGTCTTGTGATTCCCTTGTGGTCTCTCATCCCGCTACTAATTTGGTCTGAGTTTCATGAGCTTTTTCAAGGTTAACCTGTGTCAGTGAAACGTTGCTCCCGATTATGATAAAAATAAAAACTACTCCACATTCAATATAGATCCAGGGACGTGATTTCCTTGGCAACAGGAGGGAAGCGCTGTGCCCTTGCTTTCCTTCGACAAAGCTTCTTCAACTCTTGACTTATGATCTCCTTGTGGTCTCCTCTCCAAGATCTCTTGACTTTTTCAGGTCAGCCGACGCAGCGCCAGCAACTCTTTTGATTGACTGGCTTATTTTGTGACATTTTGAAAAAAAAAAAGAAAAAAAAAAGAAGAGGCAGCATAAATTTATCCCCCTGTTAACTACGAAGCAAAAAAAAAACCAAGCCGTAAATGGATTAAACCACAGAACAGAAGAAAATTGTTAACATCTCACAACAACAAGGAAAATGGAAATGGAAAAAAAAGAAAAAGAGAAACTAGCTGAGGCTAAAAGGTAAAAAAAACTCCGAAGGCCGGCTGGGTGACTTGGGCCAAACACAGGGAGGCAGTGAGTTCTAGTCCTTCTTTAAGCATGAAAGCTGGCTCTCAACACAATCCACCTCACAGGGTTGTCGTGAGGAAAACTGGAAAAACACAGGAATATTCGATATATCTGCTGCCTTGAGTTGTTTATGAAAATGATAAAGCTGGGTTTATATAAAATAACATATATAAGTGATACACATACATACACACACACACACACACACACACACACACACACAGGTGCACAGACAATGGAGTAGGTGCTGAAGGTATTAGACCAGCACAAGAAACTAGTCATGCATAATAATAATAATAATAACAACAACAACAACAATAATAATAATATCATCATCATCATCCCAAGTCCTTGGTAAGGACTCAATAGGTAGACAAAAATGCCAAATCCAGTCTGAACATCTGGCTGACTGTGCAATGATCAATAATAATAATAATAATAATAATAATAATAAAGTTGGAAGGGACCTTGGAGGTCATCTAGTCCAACACCCTGCTCAGGCAGGAAACCCCTAGAGTATGGTTGTCCAATCTCTTCTTTAAAAAACTGCAGTGTTGGAGCATCCACAACTTCTGGTGGCAAGGAGTTCCACTGCTTAATTGTTCTGACTGTCAGGAACTTTCCGCTTAATTCCAGGCTGCTTCTCTCCTTGATGAGTTTCCATCCATTGCTTCTTGTCCTGTTTTCGGGTGCTTTGGCGAATAGCTTGACTCCCTCTTCTTTGGGGCAACCCCTGAGAGAATGGGACACTGCTATCGGTGTTGACCCAGCCTACCTCACAGGATTATTGTTCAGTCCAGAATGTCAGCACCACATAGGCTGCCTTGAATGCATAAAGGGAAAGCAAAATATCAACCTAACAGAGAACGCCGTTTATTACGACAACTGCTTTGGGCACTCTGGGGGGGAAAAACCCATCCCTGGCGCCCCTATGCCGTGACTGCGAGACGTGGATTACACACCCACAAACACATAGTTGCCTACTCACAGGGACCGACATCAGGCTGTCACCTCCGCGGAAGATAAATATCACAAAGGAGAGGCGAGCTGAGATTTTGGCCTGGAGGAGAACATTGTCAACTAACAGCAGGTGGCTGTGCGTGCTTTGTAGCTGTTAGGTCTCAGTTTCGGATCCTGCCCAGCACTGTCTATCCAGGACCCGATGCATGAATAATGGAGTGTCGGAATCGAAACACGACAGCCTCCGAGGTGAGAGAAGCTCCTGCTTTTTGCAAACGCGCCCGACAGACCCAAAGGTGGCTGAGAGTCTCTGCAGTCAGCAGGTTGCTCAAAATTGTAGACCAGTGGTTCTCAACCTGTGGGTCGGGACCCCATTTGGGGTCGAACAACCATTGCACGGGGGTCGCCAAACAACGCAGTCCGCCATTTTTCCCCCCTTTTCCTTAGCTGTGCTACTCCCTTTTATTCTATTGGCTTTTGAAAGCCAATAGAATAGACTCTCTTGAATAGAGTTTAATTCTATTGGCTTTCCAAAGCCAATAGGAGTTGTCCAGGCTGTCTCTGCCCTGCTGAGCCCGCCAAAAGTCCCAGTCTGCAAACGGGGCTGCACCAGTTGAGTAGTCCTCGACTTACGACCGGTTGAGTAGTCCTCGACTTACGACCGGTTGGGGGTCGCGGCATTAAAAAGGTTGAGAACCACTGTTGTAGACCCACTGGCCCATCTGGGGGTCCATGGGCCTTGGTGGGCAGCTGGACGCCCCTTCCAGACGGCGGAGAAGATCCAGGGCTCGGCCCTTCTGAGCGTATTCCCAGCTGGCTGAAGCTGAAAGGGCTGAGTCCTGAGACCACACAGTCCAGCACCTGGATTGGGCAACTACTGATTGTAAAAAAAATTTTTTTTTTTTAATTCGGTTGTTTGTTCTTGTTGTAAGCCGCCTGGAGCGACCTCTAGGCGAGATAGGGGCATATTAACTTAATAATAAATACATAAACTATGATAAGAAGTCTCTTTCTTTCTTTCTCTTTTTCTTCTTTGTTCTTTCTTTCTTTTTTCTTTCTTTTTCTTTCTTTCTTTTTCTTCTTTCTTTCTTTTTTCTTTTTCTTTCTTTCTCTTTCTTTCTTTCCCCCCCCACATACAAATTTATAGAGCTGTTTCTTTGCTTTCATCTTTCCTTCTTCTCCTTTCCTTCTTTTTCTCCCTCTCTCTTGGATTCTTTCTTTATCTCTCTCTTTTTCCGATTTCTCTTTTTTATTTCTCTTTCTTTCTTTCTTTCTTTCTTTCTTTCTTTCTTTCTTTCTTTCTTTCTTTCTGGCTTTTTTTTCTTTCTCTTTTTTCTCTCTCCCTTGACTTTGGGCCAATCACCAGGAGACGGTGAGTTCTAGTCCCACCTCAGCCATGAAAGCCGCCCGGGTGACTTTGGGCCAATCACCAGGAGACGGTGAGTTCTAGTGCTCCTGAATGAAACCATCTGGGTGACGCTGGGTCACTCCTCCTGTCTCAGCCCTAGCATGGAGGCCAGGACAAAGCAGTTCCAAAAACATGTGTAGGGCAACTAGACTAGATGGATGCAAAAGTTACCAGCAGATTTTCAGGAATCGGAACTTCTTGGGCAGACCCGATGGCTGAGAGTTCTGGGAGCTGCAATCCCAGCCTGCAGGCACAGGAGGAAAGCTGCTCACCTGGACCTGCGAGCAGGCTAAGCTTTTCCAGGCAGAACTGCCTGCATCAATCACCCAGACAGCGGCAGATTGAAATCTCGAGGGGATGCGGGGGGGGGGGGGGGGCTGTTTCAGGTTCTGTGCAAAGGGAAGCAAGGAAATAGAGGGAGGGAGGGAAGGAAGGAAGGAAAGAAGGAAGGAAAGGAAAGGAAAGGAAAGGAAAAGAAGGGAAGGAAGGAAGGAAGGAAGGAAGGAAGGAAGGAAGGAAGGAAGGAAGGAAGGAAGGAAGGAAGGAAGGAGAGGACAGGGAGTGGGAGGGAGGGAGGAAGAGAGAGAGGAATGAAGGGAGGGAGGACGGAGTGGGAGGGAGGAAGGAAGGAAATGGAGGGAGGGAGGAGAGAAAGGAAGGAAGGAAGGAAATGGAGAGGGAAGGAGAGAGGGTGGAAAGAAAGAAAGAAAGAAAGAAAGAAAGGAAAGGAAGGAAGGAAGGAAGGAAGTAGAGAGGGAAGGGGAGAGGGTGGAAAGAAAGAGAAAGAGAGAAAGAAAGGGAAAAAGAAAGAAAGAAAGAGAAAAAAGAAAGAAAGAAAGAAAGAAAGAAGAAAGAAGGAAGGAAATAGAGAGGGAAGGAGAGAGGGTGGAAAGAAAGAGGAAAGAAGGAAGGAAGGAAATGGAGATGGAAAGAAAGAGAGAGAGAGAGAGGGAAGGAAGGAAGGAAAGGAGGAAGGGGAGAAGGAGAGAGGGAGGAAAGAGGGATGAAGGGAACGAAAGAAGTAGGAGGGGGTTATAGAAAGAGGGAGGCAGCTAGAAGAAAAGGAGACACGGGACTCCCAGCCACTTTCCCTGGAGCTCAGCGGCTGCAGTCGGGGCATCCCTTGGTCCACCCAGAGCCAATTTCCAAGCTGCTGGTCAGAGATTAAATAAGTGCCTCTCTCGCCCTGAAAAATCCCTGGAGATGTCAAAGGAATTAATTATCTCCCTAAAAAGGGGCCCAGCTTTTCATGTCCTCACTCCAGACGTGGCTTTTGGCCTCCTGCCTTCTCTGGCCACAATCTGCCTGGAAGGACGCTTAGCCCTACCTCGGGAATTTCACCGGCCAGATCGAACTATCCACCAGCTCCTGGCAGGCTGGAGCAAAATTGCCAAAGGTGAAGGATCCACTTTGTGCAAAGAAATCCCCCCAGAATCTGTCCCGCTCCCCCACAGACTGTTCGTATGTGCAGAATATTGGGATTAAAAGTTCCCCAAATGAAAAAGAAATACCCGGAGGGCATAAAATTATTAATATTGTTGTTGTTGGTCTTGTTCTTGTTGTTATTGATCATCGCACAGTCAGCCAGATGTTCAGACTGGATTTGGCATTTTGTCTACCTATCGAGTCCTTACCCAGGACCTGGGATAGGCAGATGTGGATGTTTGATGGTATTACAGGTATCGTCGCAGGATGGAAGCAGTTCCTAGTAAGGCCGCCTTTTGCAATTGACTAATAGCGAATCTGTCAATGCCGATGATGGTGTTCAGGTGGTGCTCCAGTTGTTTTGGGATTGCACCCAAGGCGCCTATGACTATTGGTACTACCCTTGCTTGCCTTTGCCACAGTCTTTCTATTTGTAGGTCTTTATATTTTGTTATCTTCTCCAGCTCTTTCTCTTCCATTCTGCTGTCTCCAGGCACTGCCTCGTCCACTATCCAGACTTTTTTGTCTTTTCTTATCGACAATTGTTAAGTCTGGGGTATTATGTGGCAAGTGCTTGTCTGTTTGAATTCTGAAGTCCCAGAGCAGTTTAACTTTATCATTTTCTACGACTTTCTCTATTTTATGATCCCACCAGTTCTCACTTGTAGGCAAATGATATTTCTTGCAGATCTTCCAATGCACCATTGTTGCTCCTTTGTCATGCCGGAATCAGTCCCTGGTGTCAAAAAGGTTGGGGACCTCTACCTTACACAACTGTGGCACTTTAAAAAAAAATCACTCAAAATAATAACACACAGGGTGCCAAGTCTCTCTCTCCCTCCCTCTGTCTCTCTTTCTCTCTCTCCCTCTCTCTCTCTCTCTCTCTCTTTTCCGCCTTATCCTCTCCATCTTTGCTGACTTTAGCCAGAATTTCGCCTTCCTTTCAGCCTAAATCACATTTCTTTCTCCCACGGAAGGAACGGTTGAGCGACTCAAGGTTGGGCATTAAAGATTACTTGCAATAAATTGGATTCCGCCTTGCTGAGATCTCTTTTTTTGGGTGGTTGTTGTTTTTTAAAAAGAAAGAACTTCATAACGGCGGAAGGATATATGTAGGTCGTCCTCGACTTACGACCCCAGGATTTATGTGGCTAAGTGAGAAATGTGTTCAGTACTCCGTTTTATGATTTTTCTTACCACAGTTGTTAAGTGACACACTGATAAGGAACACGGTGTTAAGTGAATCCGGCTTTCCCTGTTGGCTTTGCTGGTCAGAAATCACAAAAGGGGATCACTTGACACACACCCCTCCCCCAGGATGCTGCAGCCGTCATAAATATGAACCAGTTGTCAAGCATCTGAATGTGAATCACGTGATCACGGGGGACGCTGCGACGGTCGTAAGTCTGAAAAATGGTCTTGTCCCGTTTTTCAGTGCCGTCATAACTTCAAATGGTCACTAAATGAACTGTTGTAAGTTGAGGATAGATAGATAGATAGATAGATAGATAGATAGATAGATAGATAGATAGATAGATAGATAGATAGTAATAGTAATAGTAGTAAAGTTGGAAGGGACCTTGGAGGTCATCTAGTCCAACACCCTGCTCAGGCAGGAAACCCTACACCATTTCGGACAAATGGCTGTCCAGTCTCTTCTTAAAAACTTCCAGTGTTGGAGCATTCACTGCTTCTGGAGGCAGGTAGTTCCACTGGTTAATTGTTCTCACTGTCAGGAAGTTTCTCCTTAGTTCTAGGTTGCTATGGATGGATAGATAGACAAATAGATAGATAGATAGATAGATAGATAGATAGATAGATAGATAGATAGATAGAGATGGATGGATGGATGGATGGATAGATAGATAGATAGATAGATAGATAGATAGATAGATAGATAGATATGGATGGATGGATGGATAGATAGATAGATAGATAGATAGATAGATAGATAGATAGATAGATAGATAGATAGATAGATAGATAGATAGATAGTGTTGTGATTCCATGCCAGCCTGTGCTCACAACAGCTGAGTCTGAGGAATCTGAGGAGGAGGTGGAGGAGGCATTTGAAGGGCCATCAGGGGCAGAGGGAGGCTCTGATGAATTACAGGACTCACAGTTTGATGCAGAGCCTGGGCCCTCCAGTCGTGTTCCTGATGAAGCTCAGCTGTGTGAGGAGAATGAGTCAGACTCGGAAGAATCACACCTGATGGACTTGCTAATTGATGCACACTCCCGTCGTCAATTACAAGAGTAAATCAGCAGCAGTCAATGCGACTACTCCAGGGAAAAAGGAGAAGGCACTGAGAGGCAACGTCTTGGTACTGCTGTATAAAGAGAGGAGGTGTGGGCGGTGCTGGTTGATGAAGGCAACCGTTTGCAAAGTGCTTCTTGGAATCCTGGTCAGCCTACAATATTAAAAAGATAAAATTATAGAAAGCCAAGAAAATTTAAATAATTTTAAATGCCAACAGGCACTCATATTTTCTTTGACTTTCCGCTTATTGCCCTCTTGGAGTTAACTTTATTTTTCTTTTCTTTCTTTCTTTCTTTTTTTTTTTTTTTTTTTTGCTGAAAGGTGTTTTTTTCCGGGAGACTGAGTGCCCGTTGGCAGCCTCCTTTGGAAGAGATGCTCGCCCAAGTACTCCCTCGGGGCCTGGCAGAAAACACAGCCCAGCTCTCTTGCCCAGAAGAAGAACTTCCTCCAGAGAAAGCCCAAAGCCCATTTCCTTTCCAGGATTCAAACAAAGGCTCCTGTGAAAAAAAAGGGGGGGGAGAACATAGGAATTTTGGGGCCCGGGGCCTTGGTCAAAGCCTCTTTCAAAAGCTGCCTGTCTGTCAAGGAGAAGCGGTGAAGGAGAAGGGGGGGGGGGATTCTCTGATTTTTCAGAATGCCAGAGAAGGTTTTATTTTTTGTGATGCTGACAGGGTGAGCATCACAAAAGAGTTTGGCCAGCCATAAGAAGTGGATCCAGAGAGGATGTGAAAGCATTGGCTGCTGTTCAATCAAGCACAATAGAGCTGGAAGGGAGCGTGGAGGTCATCTAGTCCAACCCCCTGCTCAAGCAGGAAACCCCATGCCATTTCAGACAAATGGCTGCCCAATCTCTTCTTGAAAACGTGAAATACAGGTATTCTCAAATACTGGAATATTCAAATGCTGCAATGCTCAAATACTAGAATACTCAAATAATGGAATACTCAAATACTGCAATATTCAAATACAGAAATACTCAAATACTGGAATACTTAAATAATGGAATACTCAGATACTGCAATATTCAAATACAGGAATACTCAAATACTAGAATACTCAAATAATGGAATACTCAAATACTGCAATATTCAAATACAGGAATACTCAAATACTAGAATACTCAAATAATGGAATACTCAAATACTGCAATATTCAAATACAGGAATATTCAAATACTAGAATACTCAAATAATGGAATTCTCAAATACTGCAATATTCAAATACAGAAATACTCAAATACTGGAATACTCAAATACTGGAATATTCAAATACTGCAATACTCAAATACAGAAATACTCAAATACTGGAATACTCAAATATTAGAGTACTCAAATACAGGAATACTCAAATACTGCAATGCTGAAATACTGCAATACTCAAATACTGGAATATTCAAATACTGGAATATTCAAATACGGCAATACTCAAATAATGGAATACTCAAATAATGGAATACTCAAATAATGGAATACTCAGTGGAATACTCAAATACTGCAATACTCAAATATTGCAATGCTCAAATACTAGAATAAAAATACAGGAATACTCAAACACTGGAATACTCAAATACAGGAATACTCAAATACTCAATAGCAGCCAACCATGGTTGTAAGTCAAGAACCAGCCATGCTGGCTGGGGAATTCTGGGAGTTGAAGTCCGTGCCTCTTCAAGGGGCCAAGGTGGAGTTCTAAAGGTAGTCCTGACTTACGACAGTTTATTTAGTGACCGTTCAACACGGAGCTAGAATATTATGGGCTAACGAACAAGACGCCCGTCCTCTCATCACCACATCTGTGTTACCTTGTGACAGTGGGCATTGGGGGATCAACCCCGCAAGGTACGCAGCCCATAGAGGGCTCATAACTCACATCCAAATCAAATAGTCCTCAACTAGCAACCGTTCATTTAGCAACTGTTCAGAATTACAACCACACCGAAAAAAAGTAACTTATGGCCATTTTTTAACGTGGCTCTGGCAGCCATCAAAATTCAATCACTTGGCAACTGACTCATATTATGTCGGTTGCATTGTCCAGGGATCATGTGACAGTCCTTTTGTGGACTTCAACTCCCAGAATTCCCCAGCCAGCATCTGCTGGCTGGGGGATTCTGGGGGTTGAAGTCCACAAGTCTTAAAGCGGCCACATTTGCAGACCCCTGTAACAGAGGAACTCTTTACATTCATAACCCACTAAAAACCAAATTCAAAAACCTAACCTACAAATAAAATCGGAAAGCCTCAATTATATCCGTGAAATTACCCATAAAAGCCCCGTAAGAGCTCTTGTTTTGACTGGCTGCCTAAACTCAGTTATCTGCTGGCTTGGGAAAATTTCAAAGGGGAGGAACACAGTCTGAAAAAGACTCTGGGGTTGCCCCCTCCCTTTTCCAACGGGGCTGGACTCTCAGCATCCCAACTTAAGGTCAGTGGCCTGGATAGGTTGGTTTTACTAACAGTGTATCTCAAACTTGGCCACTTGAAGAAGTGTGGGCATCAGCTCCCAGAATTCCCCAGCCAGCATAGATAGATAGATAGATAGATAGATAGATAGATAGATAGATAGATAGATAGATAGATGGATGGATGGATGGATGGATGGATGGATGGATGGATGGATGGATGGATGGATGGATGGATGGATAGACAGACAGACAGTAGAGATAGATGGATAGATAGATAGATAGATAGATAGATAGATAGATAGATAGATAGATAGATAGATAGATAGATAGATAGATAGATAGATAGATGGATAGATGGATAGATGGATAGATGGATAGATGGATGGATGGATGGATGGATGGATGGATGGATGGATGGATGGATGGATGGATGGATGGATTAGACAGACAGACAGACAGACAGACCGACAGTAGAGATAGATGGATAGAGAGACAGACAGACAGACAGACAGACAGAGTAGCGATATATGGATAGATAGATAGATAGATAGATAGATAGATAGATAGATAGATAGATAGATAGATAGATAGATAGATAGATAGATAGATGGATTAGACAGACAGACAGGCAGGCAGGCAGGCAGGCAGGCAGGCAGGTAGGTAGGTAGGTAGGTAGGTAGGTAGGTAGGTAGATAGACAGTAGAGATCGATGGGTTGATAGAGAGAGAGAAAGAGAGAGAGAGAGAGAGAGGTGGGTGGGTGGGTGGATGGACGGACGGACGGACGGACGGACGGAGGGATTAGACAGGCAGGCAGGCAGGCAGACAGACAGAGACAGACAGACAGACAGTAGAGATCGATGGATAGATAGATAGAGAGAGAAAGAGAGAGACAGACAGACAGACAGATAGATAGATGGGGAATTCTGGAAGCTGAAGTCCACAAGTCTTAAAGTGGCCACATTTGCAGACCCCTGCAATAGAGGGGAACTCATGGGGGGGTGCACACTGCTCTCTCCTTAGTCCCCCTCCCCAAACAGCCACAGCCCTGTGGTTGGGAAAAGATGATGAATAATTTCAGTTTTGTATCAGCACACGCCCGTCAATCTCTCCGTCTGAGCATGGAGGCCACTCAAACTTCCCCGGCCAAGATGCGGCTTGACGTTTATTTATTAAACGTCAGCGAAGATCAACATGCAAACTGCTCCGAAAGGGAAAAAAAGGTGGGGGGGAGGGAGGATAAAAGGCCGAGAACGTTACAAGCGACAAGCAGGGATTTACGTGATGGGGAGACGCAGCCCAGCTGCGGGAAAGGTTCCTGTGGCAGTGAGCAGAGGCAGCCCCAAAGGAAGCCGCCTTTGAGGACGGCAGGCATCACCGCCCCCTTAGAAGTAGGGCCCAGGCAGTCCTTGGCTTACCACCGTTCATTTAGTGACGGATGACCCTTTTTCACACTTACGACCGCTGCAGCATCGCCTTGGTCACACGATCAATTAATCAGTAGAACCACCTGCCTCCAGAAGCGGTGAATGCTCCAACACTGGAAATTTTTCAGAAGAGACTGGACGGCCATTTGTCTGAAATGATCTAGGGTTTCCTGCCTGAGCAGGGGGTTGGACTGGATGACCTCCAAGGTCCCTTCCAACTTTACTATTATTATTGTTATTATTATCTAAATTCAGGTGCTTGGTAACTGGCATGCATCCTCTACTCTTCCTCTTCCCTTCTCCTTCCTTCCTTCCTTCCTTCCTCCCTCCCTCCCTCCCTCCCTTCCTTCCTTCCTTCCTTCCTTCCTTCCTTCCTTCCCTTCCCTTCCCTTCTTTTTCCCTTCATCCTCTTCCTTTCCCCTTCCTTCTTCTCTCCTTCCTTCCTTCCTTCCGCTTCCCTTCCCTTCTCTTTTTCCTTTCTTCATCCTCTTCTTCCCCCTTCCTCTTTCTCCCCTTCCTTCCTTCCTTCCTTCTCTCCTTGCCCTTGTCCTTCCCTTTCCTTCCACCTTCTTCTACTCCTTCCTCTTTCAGTTCCTATTTTTGTCTACTTCTTCTTTTTCTCCCTCTCTCCCTCCCTCCCTCCTTCGATTTCTCTTACTTTCCCTTGCCTTCCCTTCTTTCTTTTCCCCTTCTTCATCCCCTTCCTTCCTTCCTTCCTTCCTTCCTTCTTCCTTCTCTTTCCTCTTCCTCTTCCCTTTCCCTTCCCTTGCAAAACCCAGCCTCCCCTGCCTGCCTCTTTCCCCCAGAGAAGCCCGCAGTCAGTGGAAGCAGCCACCTGCTAAGACAAGCTGGGAGACGGCAGCGAAAATGACACCCACGTGCTGACACATTTAATTTTCCTTCGATTGTGGCCCCGGGCTGGGGCGTGGGAAGAGGGCAGAGAGCAAATCACTCCCTTTGGGGGGGGCTTTGGCTCCCCATAGGGCCCTCCTGGCTTGGTCCGAAGATAACCCAACTCAGGCCTCGTGGTCGAAAAAGGAAACAACTTTGTTGTGTGTGTTGGGGGGGTGGAACTAGAATATCAGAATGAAGCCTTTTTTCACCGCTGTCTTCCTTCCCAAAGCCAACTCAGCAGCAGGGAAGGCTTCGGAACACAACCGGGTCTTTTGGAAGCTAGACTTTTTTTTGATAAAAATGGGTTTTCCCTCCTGGCCATATTTTTTCGTCAACATGTTGCAGGTCCTTTTGTGATTTGGGGCATAAATCTGCACCAGGACAAGCTGACAGTTAGAACAATTAACCGGTGGAACCACCTGCCTCCAGAAGCGGTGAATGCTCCAACACTGGAAGTCTTTAAGAAGAGACTGGACAGCCATTTGTCCGAAATGGTATAGGGTTTCCTGCCTGAGCAGGGGGTTGGACTAGATGACCTCCAAGGTCCCTTCCAGCTCTGTTATTCTATTCTATTCTATTCTATTCTATTCTATTCTATTCTATTCTTCTCTTCTCTTCCACTCCACTCCACTCCACTCTACTCTACTCTACTCTACTCTACTCTATACTCTACTCTACTCTACTCTTCTTGCCTCCAGAAGTGGTGAATGCTCCAACACTGGAAGTTTTTAAGAAGAGACTGGACAGCCATTTGTCTGAAATGGTACAGAGTTTCCTGCCTGAGCAGGGGGTTGGACTAGATGACCTCCAAGGTCCTTCCAACTCTATATTTCTGTTATTCTGTTACCCCCAGCCTTCCCTTGTTGTTAGCTGTTGATAGATTGATCCCCATGGCTGGCTTGACTTACGACCACAATGGGGCCCAAAATTTCTGTCACTAAGAAAGACAGTTGTAAAGTGAGTTTTGTCCCCTTTTAGGACCTTCCTTACCAAAATTATTAAGTGACGCACTGCAGTTGTTAAGTTTGTTTACCCAGCTCCCCCGTGGATTTTGCTGGTCGGATGGTGATCAAAAGGGGAGGATCACGTGACCCCAGGACACTGCGACCGACGTAAATATGAATCTGTTGCCAAGCATCCGGATTTTGATCCCGTGACGCCGTGGGGAGGCCGCACACGGTCGTAAGTGTGAAAAACAGTCCTAAGGCCCCTTTTCCAGGGCCATGTAGAAAACTTTTGTTAAGTTGAGGACCAACTTGAATTATGTCCTTCGACGATTGCATTGCCTTGGGAGAAGATTTGTCCTCCGAATTCTGCCTTGTGTTTGGTCCTTTTCCCGACGTGCAATTTTCCCTTTGGGATTTTGCGAGTTGGGAATTCTGCAGTCTGCATTTCCTGGGAGGTCTCTGGAGGCCTCCTCGGCAAACAGCTGCTCGGGGAAGACATGCCGGGGGAAGAAAAAAAAAATTCATTTTGAGGAACGAAATTTAGGGCCTTCAGCCCAGAGACGAATCCTTGGCAGTCTTTCGCTTCTCCGCCATTCCAAACAAATATTTAAGCAGCAAATATTTTATCTGGATGCCGTTAAAATTGCTTCGTCTCTCTCCTCGGATTGGCCTGCCTGCTTGGCTGGCTTTACTCTTGCATGGAATTGTAGATTTGGATCATGTGAGATCATCTAGGCCAGTGGTTCTCAACCTGTGGGTCGGGACCCCATTTGGGGTCAAACGACCATATCACGGGGGTCGCCAAACAACGCAGTCCGCCATTTTTTTTCCCCCTTTTCCTTAGCTGTGCTACTCCCTTTTATTCTATTGGCTTTTGAAAGCCAATCGAATAGACTCTCTTGAATAGAATCTAATTCTATTGGCTTTCAAAAGCCAATAGGAATTGTCCAGGCTGTCTCTGCCCTGCTGAGCCCGCCAAAAGTCCCATTCTGCAAACGGTGCTGCACCAGTTGAGTAGTCCTCGACTTACGACCGGTTGAGTAGTCCTCAACTTACGACCGGTTGGGGGGTCGCGGCATTAAAAAGGTTGAGAACCACTGATCTAGCCCAATCCAGTTTCCCAGAGCAGAAATTCACAATAGAGGTATTACTGAACATAATAGTAATAATAATAATAATAATAATTACATTATTAATTAATTAATAAAAACAAATTACTATTTGTTATTGCACTGTTTCCTCTGTCAACAATACTGAATAACTCAGGACATGGCTATCAAACATCAAAAACATCTGCCAGACTATCCCATCTCCTTTATATGGATGATCTGAAGCTGTATGGAAAAACATCATCTGAAATAGAATCGCTGCTCAACACTGTCCGTATATATAGCCAAGATATTGTAATGGAGTTTGGCTTGGACAAATGTGCCACACTTACTATCAAACAAGGAAAAATAATGAAAACTGAAGGAATCAAGATGCCCCACAAAAATAACATTAAGAGTCTGGATGAGGAAGAGTACTACAAATACTTGGGTATCCTTCAAACTGACAACATCAAGTACACTGAAGTCAAGAAAAAGATTAGAGGTGAATACATCAAGAGAGTGAAGAAGATCTTAAAATCCAAACTCAATGGAGGAAATACCATAAAGGCAATCAACACCTGGGCAATCCCAGTCATTAGGTACACAGCTGGAATAGTGGACTGGACTCAAGCAGAACTAAAAGCAATGGATAGGCAGACCAGAAAAATAATGACAATGAATCATGCCCTTCATCCACGCAGTGACATTGATAGACTTTATCTACCAAGGCAAACAGGTGGGCGTGGAATCCTACAAGTACATCAGATGGTTGAAGAAGAAAAAATGGCTTTGGAAGAATATCTGAAGAACAATGATGAAGATGCACTGAAATTAGTATATCAGGAAGGCTTACTGACTACTGGAGAGACCAAACTGGCCTACAAGAAAGACCAAATGAAGAACAGAATAGAGGCATGGGAAGACAAAGCACTACATGGCCAATACATTAAAAAAATAGCTGGGAAAGCAGATAATAACAAGACCTGGCAATGGCTAAGAGCAGGAAAATTGAAGAAAGAGACCGAGGGACTAATTCTGGCTGCACAAGACCAAGCCTTAAGGACAAATGCATACAAAGTCAAAATTGAGAAGACAGCAACAGACAGTAAGTGCCGCCTGTGCAAAGAAGCTGAAGAAACAGTGGACCACTTGGTAAGCTGTTGCAAGAAGATTGCACAAACTGATTACAAGCAGCGGCATGACAAAGTAGCAACAATGGTGCATTGGAAGATCTGCAAAAAATATCATTTGCCTGTAAGCAAAAACTGGTGGGATCATAAAATAGAGAAAGTCATAGAAAATGATAAAATTAAAGTGCTCTGGGACTTCAGAATTGAAACAGACAAGCACCTGCAACATAACACCCCAGACTTAACAATTGTTGATAAGAAAGACAAAAAAGTCTGGATAGTGGACGTGGCAGTGCCTGGAGACAGCAGAATAGAAGAGAAAGAACTGGAGAAGATAACAAAATACAAAGACCTACAAATAGAAATAGAAAGAATGTGGCAAAAGCAAGCAAGGGTAGTACCAATAGTCATAGGCTCCTTGGGTGCAATCCCAAAACAACTGGAGCACCACTTGAACACCATTGGCATTGACAAATTTGCTATTAGTCAATTGCAAAAGGCGGCCTTATTAGGAACTGCTTCCATCCTGCGACGATATCTGTAATACCATCAAACATCCACATCTGCCTATCCCAGGTCCTGGGTAAGGACTCGATAGGTAGACAAAATGCCAAATCCAGTCTGAACATCTGGCTGACTGTGCGATGATCAATAATAATAATAATAATAATAATAGTCATAAAATTGAAAAAAAAGCAGACTGATTACAAGCAGCGGCATGACAAAGTAGCAACAATGGTGCATTGGAAGATCTGCAAAAAATATCATTTGCCTGTAAGCAAAAACTGGTGGGATCATAAAATAGAGAAAGTCATAGAAAATGATAAAATTAAACTGCTCTGGGACTTCAGAATTCAAACAGACAAGCACCTGCAACATTACACCCCAGACTTAACAATTGTCGATAAGAAAAACAAAAAAGTCTGGATAGTGGACGTGGCAGTGCCTGGAGACAGCAGAATAGAAGAGAAAGAACTGGAGAAGATAACAAAATACAAAGACCTACAAATAGAAATAGAAAGACTGTGGCAAAAGCAAGCAAGGGTAGTACCAATAGTAATAGGCTCCTTGGGTGCAATCCCAAAACAACTGGAGCACCACTTGAACACCATCGTCAGCATTGACAAATTCGCTATTAGTCAATTGCAAAAGGCGGCCTTATTAGGAACTGCTTCCATCCTGCGACGATATCTGTAATACCATCAAACATCCACATCTGCCTATCCCAGGTCCTGGGTAAGGACTCGATAGGTAGACAAAATGCCAAATCAGTCTGAACATCTGGCTGACTGTGCGATGATCCATAATAGTCGTCGTCATCATCATCATCATCATAATAAAGTTGGAAGGAACCTTGGAGGTCTTCTAGTCCAACCCCCTGCTCAGGCAGGAAACCCTATACCATTTCAGACAAATGGCTGTCCAGTCTCTTCTTAAAAACTTCCAGTATAGGAGCATTCACCGCTTCTGGAAGCAGGTTGTTCCACTGGTTAATTATTCTCACTGTCAGGGAATTTCTCCTTAGTTCCAGGTTGCTTCTCTCCTTGATTAGTTTCCATCCGTTGCTTCTTGTCCTGCCTTCAGGTGCTTTGGAGAAGAGCTTGACTCCCTCTTCTTTGGGGCAGCTCCTGAGATACTGGAACGCTGCTATCATGTCCCCCCTCGTCCTTCTCTTCATTAAACTAGACATCCCCAATTCCAACAACCATTCCTTATATGCTTTAGCCTCCAGTTCCCTGATCATCTTTGTTGCTCTTCTCTGGACTCTTTCCAGAATCTCAACATCTTTTTTACATCCTGGTGACCAAAACGTACAGCCATTCGTTCAAGGTTACTAAGCAGCACTGAAAAAAGGGACCTATGACCATTTGTCGTGAGTTTATTGATTGATTAGATTTTTATCCTGGGTTTTCAGGTATCCTCGACTTACAACAGCTGGTTTACTGACCGTTTGAAGTTACGATGGCAGTGAAAACAAAGGGCCGATGACCCTTTTTCCCACTTAACGACCGTCGCAGCATTCCCCTCACGGTCGCGTGATCCAAATGCAGACGTTTGGCAACTGACTCACATTTATGACGGCCGCAGTATGCCCGGGGTCATGTGACACCCCCTTTTGCGACCTTCTGACAAGCAAAGTCAATGGTGGCAGCCCGATTCACTTAACAACCTTGTTACTAACTGAACAACTGCAGGGATTCACTTAACAGCCCAGGCAAGAGAGGTCGTAAAATGGGACAAAACTCCCTTTACAGCTGTCTCGCTTAGCAGCAGAAATTTTGGGCTCAATTGTGGTTGTAAGTCAAGGGGGGGAGGGACTGAGTGGTTTGCAAACGTGCCCACTTTAAGACTTGTGGACTTCAACTCCCAGAATTCCCTATCTATCTATCTATCTATCTATCTATCTATCTATCTATCTATCTATCTATCTATCTCTTTCCTATCCTATCCTATCCTTCCTTCCTTCCATCTATCTATTTATCTGTCTGTATGTCTGTCTATCATCCATCCATACCTATCTATCTACCTATCTATCTATCTATCTATCTATCTATCTATCTATCTATCTATCTATCTATCTATCTATCTCTTTCCTATCCTATCCTATCCTATCCTTCCTTCCTTCTGTCTATCTATCTATCTGTCTGTCTGTCTATCATCCATCCGTCCATCTGTCCATCCATCTATCTATCAGCCAGCCAGCCATCATATCTATCTATTATCATCTATCTATCTGTCTGTCTGTCATCCATCATATCTATCTATCTATCTATCTATCTATCTATCTATCTATCCATCTATGTCTATCTGTCTGTCTGTCTGTCTATCTATCTATCTGTCTGTCTGTCTGTCTGTCTGTCTAATCCATCTATCTATCTATCTATCTATCTATCTATCCATCTATCTCTACTGTCTGTCTGTCTATCTATCTATCTATATCTATCTGTCTGTCTGTCTAATCCATCCATCTATCTATCTATCTATCTATCTATCTATCTATCTATCTATCTATCTCTATCTATCTATCTCTATCTATCTATCTATCTATCTATCTATCTATCTATCTATCTATCTATCATCTGTCTGTCTGTCTGTCTAATCCATCCATCCATCCATCCATCATATCTATCTATCTATCTATCTATCTATCTATCTATCTATCTATCTATCTATCTATGCTGGCTGGGGAATTCTGGGAGCTGATGCCCACACTTCTTCAAGTGGCCAAGTTTGAGATACACTGTTAGTAAAACCAACCTATCCAGGCCACTGACCTTAAGTTGGGATGCTGAGAGTCCAGCCCCGTTGGAAAAGGGAGGGGGCAACCCCAGAGTCTTGTTCAGACTGTGTTCCTCCCCTTTGCAATTTTCCCAAGCCAGCAGATAACTGAGTTTAGGCAGCCAGTCAAAACAAGAGCTCTTACGGGGCTTTTATGGGTAATTTCATGGATATAATTGAGGCTTTCCGATTTTATTTGTAGGTTAGGTTTTTGAATTTGGTTTTTAGTGGGTTATGAATGTAAAGTGTGCTCTTTGTAAGCGGCTGAGAGTCCTTGCAAAGTCAATAACGGGAGGGAGGGAGTGCATAGTATTTTACATGCAGTGATACAGTCAGATAATGATTGTACGAGCAACGCAGTTGGATCCAGTTTGATCGTGTGAAACAGTGCTCGTGGATCCAAAAAGCAGGAGGAGGAGGAGGAGGAGGAAGAGGAGGAGGAGGAGGAGGAGGAGGAGGAAGGGAGGGAGGGAGGGAGGGAGGGAGGGAGGAAGATGACTGTGGGGTCCTGGATACTCTCTGAGCTGGGGGTTTTGTTGCAGACGTTTCATGATCAAACTAGTTAACATCATCAGTGCTAGAAGGGAATGGGTGTGTGGGAGGAGGAGGAGGAGGAGGAGGAGAAGGAGGAAGGAGGGAGGGAGATGGCTGTGGGCTCCTTGATACTTTATGACACGGGTGTCAAACTGATGACATCACGTGACGTGTCGCGATGTATCACTTTTTGGTGTGACATTTCATGACCCAATTAGGTAACATCATCAGTGCTGGAAAGGAGTGAGTGTGTGGAGAGGAGGAGGAGGAGGAGGAGGAGGAAAATGGTGGTCCAGTCTCGTCTTAAAAACCTCCAGTGATGGAGCACCCGCAGCTTCTGGAGGCCAGTCCTTCCACTGATTAATCTTATAATTGTCAGGAAGTTTCTCCTTAATTCCAGACTGCTTCTCCCGTGGATTATACAGTAGTTTGCATTCCGTTGCTTCTTGTCCTGCCTTCAGGGGCTTTGGAGAATAAGTTGACCCCCTCCTCTTCCTTGGGGCAGCCCCTCAAACGCTGGAAAACCTCTCCCTAGTCTTTCGTTTCCCCTAGAGACCCTTTCAGCCCAAAAGCCCGAAGCCCGAATCCTCTGCACAGGCCAGGCTTTGAGCAATCTCAAACCCGTTTCCTAACCAGCAGATTCCATCTAGTTTGCGGTTCAAAGGCAGCTAACACAGTATAGCTTCTGCTTCTGCCGGTCTGCAAAACCTGCCCTGGGCGCTTTCGGTAAACCATCATCCAGCTGAACCAGGGTTTAGCCTGCTTCACAGACCCACCGCCTGCAAATAGTTCGAGTAGGATTCGGGTTCTTTTACACCCCCACCCAAAAAGGAGAGAGAGGGAGGGGGAGAGAGGGAGGGAAAGAGAGAGAGAGAGGGAGGGAGGGAGAGAAAGAAAGAAAGGGGGAGGGGAGAGAGGGAGGGAAGGAGAGGGAGAGAGGGGGAGGAGGAGAGAGGGAGGGAGGGAAGGAGAGGGAGAGAGAAAGAGAGAGGGAGGGAGGGGGAGAGAGAGGGAGGGAGGGAGAGGGAGGAAGAAAGAGAAAGGGAGGGAGGGAGGGAAGGAGAGGGAGGGAGGGAGAGGGAGACAGAGGGAGGGAGGAAGGGAGAGAAAGAGGGAGAGGGGAAGAGGGAGGGAGAGAGAGAGGGAGGGAGGGGGAGGGGAGAGAGAGAGGGAGGGAGAGAAAGAGAGAGGGGGAGGGGAGAGAGGGAGGGAAGGAGAGGGAGAGAGAGGGGGAGGAGGAGACGGAGGGGAGGGAGGGAGAAAGAGAGAGGGAGGCAGGGGGAGGGAGGGAGAGGGAGGGAGGGGGAGGGAGGGAGGGAGGAAGGGAGGGAGAGAGAAAGAGGGAGAGGGAGAGAGAAAGAGAGGGAGGGAGGGGAGAGAGGGAGAGAAAGAGAATCTGGCTGATTGCCGCATCTATTCTGCGAGTCGGGGGGGGGGCGACCCTTTCCTGCTAAGTTTGGCAGCCGCCGCGGGGGGGGGCGCAAATTTGGGGCTGGGGGGGGGAATCGTTCACTTGCGGGTCGGCCTGCGAGGCTCCTGGAGAGAAACTGCTCGGGTGGGGTGGCCGGAAAGGGGGCGGCGGGTGGCCAAAGACGCCAAGCCGCCCCCCCCCCTCCAGTCCCCTCTGCCTAGCCCTCTTCTTGGCCCGGGGGAAGCCTCCGAGAGGCGTCCCGGCGACCCACCAGCCGCACCCTCAGCGGAGGAGGAGGAGGAGGAAGAGGAGGAGGAAGGCTGCTTCCACCCGCGGGCCGGCGGTCCCTTTAAGAGTCGCGTCTCCAGCCCTTCCCTTCCTCGCCCAGGCGAACGAGCGCAGGGAGGCGCGCCTGCGGAGACTTAGCGCGGACTGGCCGGGGGAAGGCAGGCAGGCAGGCACGTCTCTGCCAGCCGGGAGAAAAGAAAAAAAAAAAACACCCCAGCCCGGCTTTGGCTCCTGCTTCCAAGCCTGGGAGGGGGCACCCCTAGGAGACCCCGACTGCCGCAGCTCTTCCCCCCCCCCCCGCCGCCGCCGCGCACTTTGGCAGCAAGTTTCTCCCACCAGCCAAGGAAGGGACGAGCGCAGACAGGGCGGCGAGAGGCTGGTTAGCCCCCTCGCTCGCCAGCCCACCTCGCCTGCCTGCCTGCCTGCCTGCCTGAGCCGGCAGCGATGCTTCCCCATCCGGAGGACCAAGCTCGGCTCCCGAGCGGCAGCAGCAGCAACGGCAGCCGCAGCAACCGCGGGGGCTTCCATTCGACCTGGCACTGAAGGAGGAGGAGGAGGAGGCGCAGAGCACCGGATCGGATCCTTTCCCGGTCCTTTTTTGTTTCGCGAGAGGGAAGGGCCGGGGGGAAGAAGCAGCAGAATGACGAGGATCGTGTACATTTTCACCCTGATCCTGACAGGTGAGTGAGTGAGCGAGCGAGCGAAGGGCTGCCGGCTTGGCGTTGGCAACCCTGCCTTCCCCAGGGCTGAAAAACCGGCAGCTTTGGCGACGCGCCTTTAGGGCTTCGCCGCCCTGCTCTCCGCCAGCTGGGCAAGCGGCGAAGTTTCAGGGGGGACGGCCAGGTGGAGCCGGCTCGGCCGGGTGGCCTTTTGACCGGAGGGTCCGCGGCTCGTGGGAATTCGGCAGAGGCGAGGCTGCGGCGGCTCTCTGGGTGGCCTGAAGACCCGCGTGTAGGGCAGGGTCAGGCTTTTGAAAGCCCTCTTTCCCGACGCCGTGAGCTGCACGGATTTTTTTCTTTCTTTCTTTCTTTCTTCTGCTCCTTCCCCTGGGTGAATGCGTGTCAAAATGCTTGTCAGAACGCGCCCCGGATCCTGCCCCTAACCTTTGGACGCCCGGGGAAGCGAGGTCAGCGCGGTTTGGGAGGGGGAAAAAAAAGTCGATCTGGAAGTGATCCACAAAGCAGGCAGACTCGATCCTCTTTGCGACCAGCTGAACAGACTTATAGTGGCCCAGAAAAATCGGGGGCTCTCTGAGCCAAAGGTGCGCGCGCGCGCGCGCGCGCGCGCGTGTGTGTGTGTGTGTGTCACACACGTGTGTGTGTGTGTGTGTGTGTGCAGGTGTGTGCGTGTCAAATTGGAGCCCTAGGAGATGGGATTCCTTCAGCCTTTTAGCCCCAATCCTAAACTCCTTGGGATGGAAACGAAGTCCTTTTAAGGCTCCTCGTTCACTCCTGAGTCTGTCTCCTGGGAATTTGGGGTTTATTTATTGCTTTTATTTAATTTGTGCTTTTATTTTATTTATTTATTTTTTTAAAAGGTAAATCTCGCCCGCTTTCTGCCCGCTGGATTGCCAAGTTAGCGTGCTTGAGAGTCCTCAATTGTGTGGGTTGTGAGACAAGTCCATTGGATGGCTAGGGAGAACGAATTGTGTTGTCTTTTCCTAAACCTCCTTCCCAAATCACAACCCTGACAAAGGCTGAAGCCCAGGGAAGAGGGAAAGGGTTTGTGTGTGTGTGTGTGTGTGTGTGTGTGTGTGTGTGTGTGTATTGTTGTCTGAAGGGTGCACCTGTCTTCCAATGAGTAGTGGGTCTGTCTCTGCTTCCTCCTTCTTGGAAAATTCAAATGTGAGAACTGCCTGCCTTGAATCTTTGAAGACCTGTCCAGTTTCTTTTCCCTCTGTTGTTGTTGTTGTGTGTTTGTGTGTGTGCATTATTTTGAATAATGCACAAAAGAAGAGAAACTGGAGAGGGAGAAGGAGAGAAAAGAGAGAAATTGGAGGGAGAAGGAGAAAAAGAGAAGGATGCAGGAAGCCAATTACGGTACATTCGCCCGAACGGGTTTTCCAATATGTGGCGAGCAAGTGTGACACACCAGACCAGGATTGTGGTAGGAAAGCAAGGGGAATAAAGTGGGCCTCAGTAAGCAGAGTTTACTAAGAGGTTAAGGGAAGGGCACACACCCCCCCCCTACTACGTGGTGAAGTCTCTTTGGAAATGGGTCGGGTTTTCGAGAAATAATCTGGATTATTTGTGTTGAACTATCCAGATTTCTTCAAGGTTTTTCAGTGGGGTTGTGGGGTTGTTTGCCTGGGAGCTGACCGGCCCCATTGTGGCCTTGCCAATTCAAAACCAGTAACAGAGCTGGAATGCAGGCAGTGGATGATGGGATCTGGGAGTCTGGGATGGTCACCGAGATGGGGCCTCTCCGATTCAGGACCAGGAAGAGCTGGAATGAAGGCAGTGGATGATGGGATCTGGGAGCCTGGCATGGTCACTGAGATGTGGCCTCTTCAATTCAAAAGCAGTAACAGCTGGAATGAAGGCAGAGGATGATGGGATCTGAGAGCCTGGGATGGACACTGAGATGGGGCCTCTTCAATTCAGGACCAGGAAGAGCTGGAATGAAGGCAGTGGATGATGGGGCCTGGGATGGTCACTGAGATATAGTTTGCATGCCAGAGAAGCATCTGTTAAGTTAGGGGAATCTATTGCACTGTAAGTCAGTGTTTTTCAATATCTGCCTTTTCATCCAATCATTGGGGGGATTATGGGATAGAGTTGAGATTCGAACTCGGGTTTTTCCCGGTCCAACAGTCCGACAAGCATACACACACACACAAACACACACAAACTTTGCATTAGAGCTTCTCTTGTACACATCCCCCAGGGTTGCATTGAAGCCCCTCCAGCCTGCTAAAGGAACGAGGATCTGGGGGAGGGGGTACCCGGACGACCACCTTGCGAGGTAGACCACCCTTACCCCCAACCAGCAGAGGAAATGATCCTGAGATGGAGGTTCGCCTCTTTCCCCCCGGCCTGGCGTCCTCCGACACCTTAGCCCACGACTCCCGTCCCCGCTCGGCTTGGGTGGGGACGATGGGAAATGTAGTCCGAGCCACACGGACCATCCTGGCTTGGGAGAAAGGGGGGGGGCACTAAAATGAGAATAACAGCGAGCTCATTCGGTACGACAGATCGGGAGAGGAATTCGTGCCTGCCTTAATTTTAATTCAGTATAATAAGTCCGGTGAAAAATGTTTTTCGATGGCCTGGGGAACGGGAAATAAAATAATTAAAAAAACACCAGCGCAGGCCCTATAGGCCGTCCTCGGCATACCACCACCACAACGGAGGCCGAAATTTTTGTCGCTAAGTGAGACGTTTCCTAAGTGAGCTTTTGCCCCACTTGACGACTTGTCATGGTTCTTAAGCGAATCCCTGCCGTTCTTAAGCAAGTCACACGGTCGTTAAGTGAATCCGGCTTTCCCCTGTTGACTTGGCTTGTCAGAAGGTCGCAAAAGGGGGGTCACGTGACACCTCGCAAGGACGCTGCCACCGTCATAAATACAAATCAGTTGCCAAGCGTCCGAATTTTGATCACAGGACCCTGGGGAGGCTGCAACGGTCGTAAGTGTGAAACAGACTCCTGAGTCCCTTTTTTTCAGTGCTGTTGTAACTTGTTCTAGGGTTTCCTGAATGAGCAGGGGGTTGGACTAGATGACCTCCAAGGTCCCTTCCAACTTTATTATTATTATTATTATTATTATTATTATTATTAGCGGCGAATGTTACAGGTCCCTTCCAACTTTATTATTATTATTATTATTATTATTATTATTATTATTATTATTATTATTATTATTATTATTATTATTACTATTATGGATCATCACACAGTCAGCCAGATGTTCAGACTGGTTTGGCATTTTGTCTACCTATCGAGTCCTTACCCAGGACCTGGGATAGGCAGATGTGGATGTTTGATGGTATCACAGATCTCGTCACAGGATGGAAGCAGTTCCTAGTAAGGCTGCCTTTTGCAATTGACTAAGAGCGAATTTGTCAATGCCAATGGTGTTCAAGTGGTGCTCCAGTTGTTTTGGGATTGCACCCAAGGCGCCTATGACTATTGGTACTACCCTTGCTTGCTTTTGCCACAGTCTTTCTATTTCTATTTGTAGGTCTTTGTATTTTGTGATCTTCTCCAGTTCTTTCTCTTCTATTCTGCTGTCTCCAGGCACTGCCACGTCCACTATCCAGACTTTTTTGTCTTTCTTATCGACAATTGTTAAGTCTGGGGTGTTATGTTGCAGGTGCTTGTCTGTTTGAATTCTGAAGTCCCAGAGCAGTTTAATTTTATCATTTTCTATGACTTTCTCTATTTTATGATCCCACCAGTTTTTGCTTACAGGCAAATGATATTTTTTGCAGATCTTCCAATGCACCATTGTTGCTACTTTGTCATGCTGCTGCTATTATTATTATTATTATTATTATTATTATTAGCGGCGAATGTTACTCCTGGTTGCCAGTTACGTAAGCCCCAATTAGATCTAATCCTGTTTCGCTTTCCGATTCGCTAGGAAAATACAGACTCACGATTGCAAACAGAGCCCCCAACTTTTGTCGCTAAGTGAGACCGTGGTTAAGTGAGCTTGTCCCCTATTATCACCTTTCCTACCACCGTTGCTAAGCGAAACACTGCCGTTAACTTAGTCATGCGGTCGTTAAGGGAACTGGGCTACGCCCTTGACTTGGCTCGTCAGAAAGTCGAAAAGGGGATCATGTGACGCCGGGGACGCTGTGACCGTCGTAAATATAAACCGGTTGCCCACCCTCTGAATTTTGATCACATGACCGTGCGGATGCTGCAACGGTCGTAAGTGTGGAAAACGGTCATTAAGCGGCTTTTTTCGGTGATGTTGTAAGTTTGAACGGTCCCCAAAAGGACTGTTGTCAATCCAGGTTTGCCTGTATAGGAAAAAAATACATTCTGTAGCAGTTTGACGCCATCTCAGCCAATTTAAGGGGTGGACTTCAATTCCCAGAATTCCCCAGCCAGCCTTGCTGGCTGGGGAATTCTGGGAGTTGAAGTCCACTCCCCTTGAAGTCTGTATAATTCTGTATATAATTCAAGAATGTAGTCAACGCAGGACCTGGGAGTGACCCGCTGAGATTGAAAAGCAGGAAGAGGGGCTTAGAAACGGGGTGTGATTGTTCAGAGTTGTGATTTGTCGGTGTTGTGATGCAGACGCTCACCAACTGAGGGCATCAGAGATATTCCGATCGGCCCTTCCACAGCTCTTAAGCCTCTGAATAGCAGCACTTAAACTGAGATTTCGCCCAGTTTGGGAAGTCTGCAAAGGAGGATTATACCAGCCGCGTTCGGAAGGCTTGGCCTGCAAAGTTAGGCCTGGCAGAACCCACGAAGCCAAACTGGGGTTGATTGTGGTTTATAAGAGCGTTCGGTAGCCAGGTTTCGTGGTGGGTAAAACATGACCGATGGCTTAGCCGACGGCGGTGCAAAGCTGAAGATGGTGATTTGTTTCATAAGCCATGGGGAAAGCAAACCATCATGGCTTGCAGTGGCTGTGCTCAGCAGAGTGTCAGGAGAGACTGTGTCTTTCTTTTCCTTCCTTCTTTCTTTCCTTCTTTCTTTCCTTCCTTGCTTCCGTTCTGCTCTTTTCTTTCTTTTTCCCTTCTCTTTCTTTCTTTCTTTCTTTCTTTCTTTCTTTCTTTCTTTCTTTCTTACTTTCCTTTCTTCCTTCCCTCCCTTTTTCGTTTTTTCCTTCCTTCTTCCCTTTCTTTCTTTTTTTCTTTCTCTCTCTCTCTTTCTTTCTTTCTTTCTTTCCTTCCTTCCCTTTCTCTTTCTTTCCTTCCTTCCTTCCTTCCTTCCTTCTTTCTTTCTTTCTTTCTTTCTTTCTTTCTCTTTCTTTCCTTCCTTCCTTCCCTTTCTCTTTCCTTCTTTCCTTTCTTTCTTTCCTTCCTTCCTTCCTTCCCTTTCTCTTTCCTTCTTCCCTTCCTCTTTTTTCTTTTTCTTTCTTTCTTTCTTTCTTTCTTTCTTTCTTTCTTTCTTTCTTTCTTTCTCTCTTCTCCCTCCCTCCCTCCCTCCCTCCCTCCCGTCCTTCATTATGCCATCCATCTGCCCTACAAGATGACTCTGGGTGGCTAATGTTTGTTATTATTTGTATATACAGAGAGTCCTTGACTTACGACCACAATTGATCTCAAAATTTCTGTCATTGAGTATTGCCCTATTTTACGGCCTTTCTGCCCACCGTTGTTAAGTGAATTGCTGCAGTTAAGTTAGTAACACGGTTGCTAAGTGAATTGGGCTTCTCCCCATTGAATTTGCTCATCATAAGATTGAAAAAGGGGGTCACGTGACACCTCCAGGACGCTGCAAACCGTCATAAATACAAGTCAGTTGCCAAGAGTCTGAATTTTGACCCTGGGGATGTTGCAACGGTCATAAGTGTGAAAAATGGTCATAAGTCCTTTTTTTCAGTGCTGCTGCAATTTTGGTCACTAAATGAACAGTTGTAAGTAGAGGATTACCTGTATTATTCAATATATCCATTATGCAATTAACCACAATAATCGTAAACTTTCCTTCCCTTGGCGTTTCATGTTTTGTTTCTTTCGCTCAGCCTCCCAAATAGTACGGTATATTTTATGACTGCATTCACACAACCTGTTTAACCTGGTTACTGAGTTAGCCTGTTTTTTGAGGGGTGGCAAAAATTCTAAACCGTTAATAAATCGATCAGATGGTGCTCTTGCAAGAAGCTAAGCTGCGCTCGCACCATCTAACCAAGGATAGTGTGTTATGTTGAGTTGGTCTTTAGCAGACCTGGTTATGCCAGGGTGGTCGATGCCTGCGCTAGACAGGGGGTGGTGGCCTAGATTAGGAGGGGGGAGACAGTGAGAATCCTTGAGTCAGCATGGGGAATTATGGCTCCTTCTCCTCCACCGTTCGCCCATTTTGGCTCAGGAATTGTGGGAGTTGAAGTCCACAAGTCATGATGGGGCCACAGTTCCCCATGCTGGCGCAGGAATTCTGGGAGTTGAAGTCCACAAGCCATGAAGGAGCCACCGTTCCCCATGCTGGCTTAGGAATTCTGGGAATTGAAGTCCACTGGTCATATAGGGGCCACTGTTCCCTATGCTAGCTCAGGAATTCTGGGAGTTGATGTCCAAGGTCATAAAGGGGCCATAGTTCCCCATGCTGGCTGAGGAATTCTGGGAGTTGAGGTCCACAGGTCATAAAGGGGCTACCGTTCCCCATCCTGGCTGAGGAATTCTGGGAGTTGAAGTCCACAGATCATAAAGGGGCCACAATTCCCCATGCTAGCTCAGGAATTCTGGGAGTTGAAGTCCACAGGTCATAAAGGGGCCAGAATTCCCCACCTCTGGGCTAGATGATCTCCAAGATCCCTTTCCATTTTTACATTCTGCCATGGTGTGAACCTAGCCAACGCTGAGGGCTCTTTAAGGGAAGAAAAAAATAACCAAGTTTGTTTCCCCTGGCATAAGGGGGAAATTATTTGGAGATAAAAAGAACTCAAAGCTCTTGCCTGTGGCTGAATTGCAGTCATCAAGACAGACTCTAGTGCACCATCTTGCAATACACACACACACACACACACACACACACAGACACACACACACACAGACACACACCCCGTTAGTCCTCTTCAGCCTTCAGTCTGGAGAGTGGCTGCTTTGTCTTGACAATTCAATCAGGGCTGCAGATCATCCTGACATGCCTTCCGCATTAAGCTTCGATTTATTATGGATGCCCATTTGGGGAATGGGCTGCAGGAGTCCTCCGACAGAGAGGGAGGGAGGGAGGGGACGGGACCGAGGGCTGGATTTCCTTATTTATTGACTCATTCATTGAATTTGCAGAGCTGCCGTCTCAATTCAGGGACCTGGTCAGCCGCACAGAGGGAAGGAATGAATAAATAATGCTTTAAGGAGTTGTGATGGAAGGAAGGAAGGAAGGAAGGAAGGAAGGAAGGAAGGAAGGAAGGAAGGAAGGAAGGAAGGAAGGAAGGAAGGAAGGAAGGAAGGAAGGAGAGGGGAGAAGGAAGGAAGGAAGGAAGGAAGGAAGGAAGGAAGGAAGGAAGGGAGGGAGGAAGGAAGGAAGGAAGGAAGGAGAGGGGAGAAGGGAAGGAAGGAGGGAAGGAAGGAAGGAAGGAAGGAAGGAAGGAAGGAAGGAAGGAAGGAAGGAAGGAAGGGGGAGAGGCAGGAAGGAAAGAAGGAAGGCGAAAGGGAAAGAGGGAAGGAAAGGAAAAGAAAAGGAAGAAAGGAAGGGAATGCGGGAGAAGAAAAAGGAAAGAGAACAAAAAAGGGAAGGGAAAGGAAAGGGAGGGGAAAGAAGGAGGGAGGGAAGGAACTGGAGAGGAAGGGAAGGAAGGAAGGAAGGAAGGAAGGAAGGAAGGAAGGAAGGAAGGAAGGAAGGAAGGAAGAAGAGGGGAGAGGGAGAGGGGAAGGGAGAGGAGAGAGACAGGAAGGAAAGAAGGAAGGAAAGAAAGAAGGAAGGAGAAGGGAGAGACGGAAGGAAAAGAAAAAAGGAAGAAAGGAAGGAAAGGAATGCAGGAGAAGAAAAAGGAAAGAACAAAAAAGGAAAGGGAAAGGAAAGGTCGGGGAAAGAAGGAAGGAAGGAAGGAAGAAGAGAGACAGGAAGGAAGAGAGAGGAAGGGAAGGAAGAAAGAAAGGAGAGAGGAGAGATAGAAATGGAGGGAGGGAGGAGGGAGGGAGGAGGGAAGGAAGGAAGGAAGGAAGGAAGGAAGGAAGGAAGGAAGGAAGGAAGGAAGGAAGGAAGGAAGGAAGACAAATGAAAGGAATTAATTCTTGGGAGGTGGGCCTGGAGGGGCTGAATACCCAGCCCCTTACCCTCTGCCTACCTCCCCCCACCCAAGGGAAGGGAAGACTTCCTCTTCAGATCTAACAAGGACTGTGTCTGTCACTCTTATCACACGCCTGACAGACACCTGTCACTGAGGGGCTGGACAAAAGGAGCATCTGGGTGAACTCCAGAGGAAGTCAACAGCTGGGGAAACATTTGCCTCCTGCCAGCTGTTGACATTTGGTCAATGTTATAAAACACAGAGCTGAAACAATATCCTTCACAGTGACAAAATTGTTCAATTTACAATTCTTTCCCTCACGCCAGCGATTTATGCTTTTGGACCCTTTAAGATGGGCGGACGTCAACTCCCAGAATTCCCCCAACCAGCATCCTGGCTGAGGAATTTTGGGAGTTGAAATCTGCACCTGTTCTTAAGACATGCTGGCTGGGGAATTCTGGGAGTTGAAGTCCACCCCTCTTAAAGCATGCTGGCTGGGGGATTCTGGGAATTGAAGTCCACCCCTTTTAAAGCATGCTGGCAGGGGAATTCTGGGAGCTGTAAGCCCCTCTTAAAGCATGCTGGCTGGGGGATTCTGGGAATTGAAGTCCACTTTACATCTGAAAGATGTAAAGGGTAGAACCATGGATCTAAAGTGGCCTGTTCTGTTCTTAAATCGTTTTTACCATTAGAATACACTGTGGGGGGGGGAACCATTTCTTCCTTGCAATTTAATCCCATCGCCCCTTTTCCTGTCTTCTGGAGCCATCCTCCATCCTTTCTGCCTCTTCAGATAGCCCCCCCCCCCAAATCATGTCTCCTGATGCCTCCAGCCCATCTTCCTATATTTTTCCTGCCAGCGTTCTTAACTGCATTTTCTCTCTTCTGGAAAACACTCCCCTTGGCCCGCAGCCTTCCGTTAAAACGCCCCACTTTTAGACATCTTAGCGTTTCTCCCACCCAGACCATGAAATTAACCAATATGTTCATGCCCAAACTGGGGAGACCATCAGGCACATCCACATCCACAGAGTTAGTCTAGGGCAGCGGTTCTCAACCTGTGGGTCGGGACCACATTTGGGGTCGAACGACCATTTCACGGGGGTCGCCAAACAACGCAGTCCGCCATTTTTTCCCCCCTTTTCCTTAGCTGTGCTCCTCCCTTTTATTCTATTGGCTTTTGAAAGCCAATAGAATAGACTCTCTTGAATAGAGTCTAATTCTATTGGCTTTCAAAAGCCAATAGGAATTGTCCAGGCTGTCTCTGCCCTGCTGAGCCCGCCAAAAGTCCCATTCTGCAAACGGTGCTGCACCGGTTGAGTAGTCCTCGACTTACGACCGGTTGAGTAGTCCTCGACTTACGACCTTTCATTAAAAAGGTCTAGGGAGGTCGTGGGAAGATTTGAACTCAAGACTTCTTGGTACCCTGCGCTGTCTCTGTAGGTCACTTGGTAAGCCTTGCTCTCATGCTTTGCCTGCCTTTTGAATTTACTTTATTTTATTATTTATTTTATTTCATCCTGCCTTTTGCCAATAACCCGAGGCGGTGAACGTATCTGATACTCCTTCCTCATCCTCTTTTCCTACAGCCACAACCTTGTGAGGTGGGTTGGGCAAAGAGACAGAGGAACTGGTCCAAAGTCACCCAGACGGCTTCCATGCCTTAGGCGGGCTAGAACTCACCCTCTCCTGGCAATTGGCCCAAAGTCACCCAGCCACCTTAGGCAGTACTAGAAATCACTATCTCCTGGCAATTGGCCCAAAATCACCCAGCCGCCTTTCATAAAGCAGAACTAGAACTCACCGTCTCCTAGTGATTGGCCCAAAGTCACCCAGCTGCCTTTCATAAAGCAGAACTAGAACTCACCGTCTCCTGGCGATTGGCTCAAAATCACCCAGCCAACTTTCATAAAGCAGAACTAGAACTCACCGTCTCCTAGTGATTGGCCCAAAGTCATCCAGCTGCCTTTCATAAAGCAGAACTAGAACACACCGTCTCCTGGCGATTGGTCCAAAATCACCCAGCCGACTTTCATAAAGCAGAACTAGAACTCACCGTCTCCTGGCGATTGGCCCAAAGTCACCCCATTGGCTTTCATGCCTAATTTACAAATAGCAATAGCCCTTAAACTTATCTACCGCTTCATGGTGCTTTACAGCCCTCTCTAAGCGGTTTACACAGTCAGCCTATTTGTCCCCAACAATCCAGGTCCTCATTTTACCAACCTCGGAAGGACGAAAGGCTGAGCCGACCTTGAGCCGGCGAGAATCCGAACCGCTGGTAGTGGGCAGAGAGTCAGCCTGCAATCCTGCGTTCCGACTACGGTTCTAGAACTCGCTGACTCCTGGTTTTCCGGCCTGACACATTCGCCACCAAGCCAGATTATTAGCAAGGTTGAATTATCCCGTCGTTCTTCCTTCTCTTTCCCAAAAAGGAGAGCCCCCCCCCCCAATCTCAGGTCCCCTCCCAGCCCCTCCTCTCCCCCACCGGACCCCCCCTCCCAAAAAATCCTCTTTTCTCCATCACAGCTTCTGCCTCCCCCAGGCAATCCTTCGTTACCCACCATCAGCCTGGAGCTACACCAGTGCTTCCCAAACTTGACCATTTTAAGGCATGTGGACTTCAACTCCCAGAATTCCACAGCCAGCAACGCTGGCTGTGGAATTCTGGGAGTTGAAGTCCACATGCCTTAAAATGGTCAAGTTTGGGAAACACTGAGCTACACCATCCATCTTTCTCAAAACCTTGGGGGATGCCGGTTGCTGTAAAGCGGCTATAAAAAGACCTCCATTTTATCCTTGATTTATCGAGAGCAGCTGGTGGGGGTCTCTGGCAGCCAACAGCCCACCCTGCCTCCCTCGTTTTTTGGGGGGGTCAATAGGTTGAAGGTCATCCTTCTTGACCACCAAGGTTGCTCGTGCATCCAAAGATGGGCCTGTGGTGGGCTCACACAGAAATCCTTCTCTTTAAAAACAATCTGTCTGGTTTTCTCACTGCCCAAAGAATGTAAAATTCAGGAGAGGGGGGGGGGTCGATAATCCAGACTCACCCCCTTGCCAGGTTTTAGGTTCTCAAATTCCTCCCCCCCACCCCCCAGAAAAAAACTGCACAACACTTGGGCTCTCCAATGGCTTGGACCGGTCTTTCCGCTCCATAAATATCGATAGAATAAGAGAGCTGGGAGGGATCCTGGAGGTCTTCCAGTCCAACCCCCCCGCCCCACCCATGCAGGAGACCCTGTGCCATTTCAGACAAGTGGTTGTCCCAGCTGGTCTTGAAAGCCTCCGGTGATGGAGCACCCCACAACTTCTGGTGGCAAGCCGTTCCACTGGTTAATCACGGTCAGGAAGTTTCTGCTTTGTTCCGGGGGGCTTCTCTCCTGGATGAGTTTCCATCTGTTGGTTGGATTCATGTTTTCCCGAAGTTATGATTTCGGCTCAGGCAGAGCTTGGCCAGGTTGAAGAGGCGTGGAGGAGGAGGACGAGGAGGAGGAGGGAGGAGGAGGAGGAGGAGGGGGAGAGAAGGAGGAGGAGGAAGAGGAGAAGGAGAAAGGGAGGGAGGAGAAGGCAGGGAGGGAGGGAGGGAGGAGAAGGAAGAAAAGGAAAAGGAGAGAGGGAGGGAGGAGAAGGAAAGGAGGGAGGGAGGGAGGGAGGGAGGGAGGAGGAAGAGGAGAAGGAGAGAGGGAGGGAGAAGAAAAGGAGAGATGGAGGGAGGAGGAAGAGGAGAAGGAGAGAGGGAGGGAGGAGGAAGAGGAAGGGAGGGAGGAGGAAGAGGAGAAAGAGAGAGGGAGGGAGGAGGAAAGGAGGGAGGGAGGGAGGAGGAGGAGGAAGAGAAGGAGAGAGGGAGGAGGAGGAAGAGGAAGGGATGGAGGGAGGAGGAGGAGGCAGACAAAGGAGAAGGGAGGAGGAAGAGGAGGGGGAGGAAGAGGAAGAGGAAGGAGGAGGGGGGAGGAAGAGGAGGAAGAAAAGGAGGAAAAAGGAGGAGGAAGAAGAGGAGGAAGAGGGGGGAGGAGATTGGAATGTCATGGAGGAGGGAGCCATCAGCCCTGCCAACTGATCCCATCAAAGCCAACACCGAACGCTGTTCCAAGCATGCCAGATGCCGCTTGTGTAAATTTAAGGACGGAAATTGTCAATTATCTCATTAACAGCTGTAGTCAAACTGCTCCGACCGAGTGTAAACCCAGCCTTGATGGGCTTGGAAAAACTGCCCATTGGAGTTGATGTCGGAAAATTCCCGCTTTATGGCTAGCCAAAACCGCCGGGACCATATGCCTCCCTCCCTCCTTCCTTCTTTACTCACTCACTCCATAGACCTTCCTCCCTCCCTCCCTCCCTCCTTCTTTAACTCACTCACTCACTCCGTAGCCCTTCCTTCCTTCCTTCCTTCCTTCCTTCCTTCCTTCCTTCCTTCCTTCCTTCCTTCCTTCCTTCCTTCCTTCCAAGATTCCATTCTGTTTTTTAATCCCAAATTTCAAAATTATTAAAATTAATGTGACAAAGGGGGTGCCAACGTTACTTCGGTCCAGACTGGGGCGTCTCCCAACTTGGGCCTTTTAAGACTTGTGGACTTCAACTCCCAGAATTCCGCAGCCAGACGTTGCTACCTGGGGGAATTCTGGGAATTGAAGTCCATTCATCTTAAAGTTGCCAAGATGGAGAAAGTCTAGATGACACTTCAGTCAAAAGGGTACAGTGACACACTGCCTCCGTCAACTTGCCTGTTTACACATACACACACACACACACACAAACACAAACACAAACACACGCACACAATCTGCAGAAGTTCATTTTCAACTCCAGTGGCGTAAACCTACCATTCTGGTGTTTCTAAGCAAAGAGACGCTTCGATATAGGACACTGTTTCTCCATCTTGACCCCTTAAAGATGGGTGGACTTCAACTCCCAGAATCCTCCAATCCGGCTATGCAGGCCAGGGAATTCTGGGAGTTGAAGTCCACCCATCTTAAAGTTCGCCTTCAAGAACAACGGTCCTCAGTCCCTTTTTTTTTCAGGGCCGTCATAACTTTGAACGGTCGGTAAGCGGACTGCTGTCAGCGGAGGCCCCCTTTCTTTCGAGTTTTCCCAAAAAAAGGAAACACGAGAAGGGAATCTTTTGCCGTCTCTTCCCGCTTTTAAGCTGCCAGGAGCGCTGCACAACGAGATCTATCCATCTAGAACAGCGGTTCTCAACCTGTGAGTCAGGACCCCATTTGGGGTCGAACGACCATTTCACGGGGGTCGCCAAACAACGCAGTCCGCCATTTCCCCCCCCCCCCCCTTTTCCTTAGCTGTGCTTCTCCCTTTTATTCTATTGGCTTTCCAAAGCCAATAGAACAGACTCTCTTGAATAGAGTCTAATTCTATTGGCTTTCCAAAGCCAATGGGAATTGTCCAGGCTGTCTCTGCCCTGCTGAGCCCGCCAAAAGTCCCATTCTGCAAACGGTGCTGCACCAGTTGAGTAGTCCTCGACTTACGACCGGTTGAGTAGTCCTCAACTTACGACCGGTTGGGGGTCACGGCATTAAAAAGATTGAGAACCACTGAACTATAAGCTGACCAACTTTTTTACAATGAAAAGGAGGACACAAATAAATTGAAGAAAAAAATACCGTAAATAAAAGAAACATTTTATTCATTGCAACCATAATACAGAATACACTATCATATGATACATGCATAATAAAAACCATTTGTAACAATAACATTTTATATTGTAATTATGCTTACATGGCACGCCCCCGCCCGCACCCGCCCCTTGTAGAGTGGGCCCTGCAGTTCCCAAAGCACCAGCTGCACCAGCTCCGGCCCCGGGGGGCAGCCGGCCGTCAACACACCCGGCCTGCAGCCGCCCCGCCAGCACCACCGCCCACCCTACACAGTCCCGTGTAGAGCAGGCCCTGCGGCCCCCACAGCACAGGGGGCAGCCGGCCACCACTGCCCCTCACACCCCCGCCCGCAGCAGCCCCGCTGCTCCTGCCTCTTGCACCCACAGCCATTGTTGCCCTAGCGGGGCCGAAGATCAAGAGAAAGTTACTGTGGCCGAAGATCAAGAGAAAGTTACTGTGGCGTCGCTGCTCCAGTCTCCTCCAGGTATCTTCGGGACTAATTAGGACAGTGGTTCTCAACCTTTTTAATGCCGCGACCCCCAACCGGTCGTAAGTTGAGGACTACTCAACCAGTCGTAAGTCGAGGACTACTCAACTGGTGCAGCACCGTTTGCAGAATGGGACTTTTGGCGGGCTCAGCAGGGCAGAGACAGCCTGGACAATTCCTATTGGCTTTTGAAAGCCAATAGAATTAGACTCTATTCAAGAGAGTCTATTCTGTTAGCTTTCAAAAGCCAATAGAACAAAAGGGAGTAGCACAGCTAAGGAAAAGGGGGGGGGGGGGAAATGGCGGACTGCGTTGTTTGGCGACCCCCGTGAAATGGTCGTTCGACCCCAAATGGGGTCCCGACCCACAAGTTGAGAACCACTGAATTAGGAGATGTGTGGTTGGGTAGCAGGGAGGAGTGCAAAGTTCCTGCAATTCACCTTCACCGCAGACAACTTGCATGTGCAAAGTTTGTTGGCCGGGTGTTTTGGCGCGCTCAGCAGCAATTCCTATTGGCTTTCGAAAGCCAATAGGGCAGTGGTTCTCAACCTGTAGGTCGGGACCCCATTTGGGGTCGAACGGCCATTTCACGGGGGTCACCAAACAATGCAGTCCGCCATTTTTTTCCCCCTTTTCCTTGGCTGTGCTACTCCCTTTTATTCTATTGGCTTTCGAAAGCCAATAGAAGAGACTCTCTTGAATAGAGTCTAGTTCTATTGGCTTTCAAAAGCCAATAGGAATGGTCCAGGCTGTCTCTGCCCTGCTGAGCCCGCCAAAAGTCCCATTCTGCAAACGGTGCTGCACCAGTTGAGTAGTCCTCGACTTACGACTGGTTGAGTAGTCCTCAACTTACGACCGGTTGGGGGTCACGGCATTAAAAAGGTTGAGAACCCCTGCAATAGGGGGAGTAGCACAGCTCATGCAAAAGATGAAAAAATACCATCAAAAAAAAGTGCCGGAACGCCTTTCTGAGCGTTCTATGAGAAAGAAAAAAAAGCCCTGCAGATTAGTCTTCAAATATGGAAAAGGAGGACATGAAGGAGGACACTTTTCGAGGGAGGACAGAACTCACAAAAGGAGGACCGTCCCCCCTAAAGAAGGACAGTTGGTCACCTTATCCCTCTATCTATTTGCCAAGGTTTCCTATTTTAATCTCTCATTTAATAAGAAAAAAAAAAAAAAACGGAGGGAGCCCTTTTTTTCATTGATTGTATTCTTGGAACGTTACCCCGCTTTGCTTTTGTGCTCTTTTCTCATTCTTATTATTCGGAGAAAATGCTGCTTTAAAAATATGCATTTATTTAACTTGCTCGCTTTCTCTCTTTCTCTGGGCTGATTTGATTTGTTCTAGTCCAAGACGTATTTTTAATTTACATACTTAATGCAAAATTGGCTTGCTTTTTTTTGCTTCTCTCCGAAGAGGGAAAAATACTTTATTTTTTTAAATTTTTTTTTAAAAGTCAAATGGAAAGCACACAAAGAGCCGGTTTATCTTGCTTTTTATGTAAATTGGTACCTTGCACCCTACAAATTGTGTCTACAAAACACAAGGATACAGGTAGCCTTCGATCTATGACCGCAAAATTCCTGTTAAGTAAGCTTTGTCCCATTTTACAACTTTTCTTCCCTCCGTCGTTAAGTGAGTCACTGCAGCTGTTAACTTAGTCGCACGGCCGCTAAGCGAACCCCCACTTCCCCACTGACGTTGGCTGGTCACAAGCTCGCAAAAGGGAATTGTCACGTGACCCCGGGGGCACCTCTGCGACCGTCATAAGTACGAGTCACTTGCTGAGCGTCTCAGTTTTGATCCCGTGACCGCAGGGATGCTGCCACGGTCGTAAGCGTGAAAAATGGCGCTTTTCCCCCGGTATCGTCGTAACGTTAAGCGGTCGCTAACTGAAGCGTTATAAATTGAGGACTGCCCGTGGCGGGATCGATGGATCTCAGAAGCAACCCTACTGTTGGATTGGAGTGACACTGGGTGGCCAGGCTGTTTTTGCAAGTGTGTCTTTTTCGAAGCGAGTTTCTAGTCCTCAGTTTTTCGACCACACAAACAGTCAAATCGTTGGGACGCTGCTGGCCTAATTGAACAGTTCTCGAGAATCCCAACTGAAGCGCTGTAGGAATGTCTTGGAGGAATGTCCATCTGGCTAAAGAAAAATTTAAAAAAACCAGCCCTGCAGTGCGGGTTACATTGGCATCACTGAGTCAAAGCCTGTGGCTTGACCTTTGACCTGAGTCTGAGTGTGCCTTTCTGGTATTCTGAGGGTGGTGGGTTAATCCTATTATATCCCAAGGGTCATATCCTGCTTCCCTGGGGCTGTGGCTGATGGCTTACTTCCTGTGTTGAGTTTTGGGGGTGTGAGGGGTTGCTGGTTCTAATCCTATCACTCTGCTATTTCTAGCTTGTCAGTTTTGCTGCAGGGGATTTTAAAATATTTGGTCTTGAATGGGCTTCTGCCTGGTGGTAATTGCTCGTGAGTGGGGCTGAATGGGATTATCAAAACCGCATTTATAAAAAGTGGTTTCCTGAGTTTCTACTGGGGGCTATTAAGGAAAACTGGGCTTGCTTTTCTGCCTTTAAGATCCTTTGGGGAAATAGAATATTCTGCCTTTTAATATTCCCAAGATACTTCTTTCTCTCAGCAGGGTGGCTTCCTCCCACAATGATGATAGAATAGAACAGAACAGAACAGAACAGAATAGAATAGAATAGAATAGGAATCTAGAATAGAATAGAACAGAATAGAATAGAAAACAGAACAGAACAGAATAGGAATAGAACAGAAAGGAATGGAATGGAATTACAGAATAGAATAGAATAGAATAGAATAGAATAGAATAGAATAGAATAGAATAGAATAGAATAGAATAGAATAGAAATAACAATAGGAAAGAATAGAATAGAATAGAATAGAATAGAATAGAATAGAATAGAATAGAATAGAATAGAATAGAATAGAATAGAAATAACAATGGGAAAGAATTAGAATAAAATAGAAATAACAATAGGAAAGAATTAGATTAGAATAGAATAGAATAGAATAGAATAGAATAGAATAGAATAGAATAGAATAGAATAGAATAGAATAGAATGTGGAAGGAACCTTGGAGGTCTTCTAGTCCAGCCCCCCTGCTTAAGCAGGAGAACCTACATCATTTCAGACAAGTGACTGTCTAATCTCTTCTTAAAAACCTCCAGTGACGGAGCGCCCACGATTTCTGGTGGCAAGCTGTTCCACTGGTTAACTGTCCTCCCTGTCAAGAAGTTTCTCCTTAATTCCAGGTTGCTTCTCTCCTTGATCAGCTTCCATCCATTGTTTCTCGTCCTGCCCTCTGGTGCTTTGGGGAACAACCTGGCCCCCTCTGCCTTGTGGCAGCCCCTCAGATCCTGGAAGACTGCTATCATGTCTCCCCTCTTTCTTCTTTTGTCCTTGCTGCTCTCTGAGCTGGATGATTTTGTTGCCGACATCTCACGACCCAACCAGGCAACAGACTCAGTGCTAGAAGGAGTGCGGTTCTCCCTGGCTTTCTCTCAGCGTTGGTGACATTGTGCTCAACAGTTCCTTGATTGGCCTGTTGTTTTCCGCTTGATGGTTTGTCTGGTATTAATCCTGGCTTATCTGGGTTTTGAATACTGACTAGAAGGTGTCACGGTCTTTTAGCTTTTTGTCTGTCTCTTTGGAATGGGATGTGGGTGTTATTTATTCCATAAGGGTAAAGAGGATGTGCTAATTTTGTCTTGAAGCCTTCTGATCCCACGCAAAGCTATGAGCAACCAGTTTTTTCAATGGGATCACCTGTTGGTGTAAATACTTGGGGTGGGGTGGTTTTTTTGGTCTCTTTCTATGTCCCATTCAAGTTGTTAGATCATTATTTCTCAACCTCGGGTAGTTTCAAATATGTGGACTTCAACTCCCAGAATTCCCCAGCCAGTCTTGCATCCTAAGCTTGCTGGCTGAGGAATTCTGGGAGTTGGTCATAAAGCATGCTGACTGGGGAATTCTGGGAGTTGAAATCCATCCATCTTAAATTTTGCTGGCAGGGGAATTCTGGGAGTTGAAGTCCCAACTATCTTAAAGCTTCCTAGCTGAGGAATTCTGGGAACTGAAGTCCACACATCTTAAAGGTTGCCTACCTCTGGCCTAGGCCTAGGCCGCTTTATGACTCGTGGACTTCAACTCCCAGAATTCCTGAGCCAGCCTGGCTCAGCTTGGAAACCTCTCCCTTTCCCCTCAGCATGGCTGGCTCAGGAATGCTGGGAGTTGAAGTCCACCAGTCATAAAAGAGCCAAGGTTGCCTAACTCTGGCCTAGGCCTAGGCCACTTTATGACTTGTGGACTTCAACTCCCAGAATTCCTCAGCCAGCATGACTCAGCTTGGAAACCTCTCCCTTTCCCCTCAGCATGGCTGGCTCAGGAATTCTGGGAGTTGAAGTCTATCAGTCATAAAAGAGCCAAGGTTGCCTAACTCTGGCCTAGGCCTAGGCCGCTTTATGACTCGTGGACTTCAACTCCCAGAATTCCTGAGCCAGCCACGCTGAGGGGAAAGGGAGAGGTTTCCAAGCTGAGCCAGGCTGGCTCAGGAATTCTGGGAGTTGAAGTCCACCAGTCATAAAAGAGCCAAGGTGGCCTACCCCTGGCTTAGGGGTTCCCTGTCAATCTCCCAAGAAATCCTGTTGTAGTTCCCCCTGCCAGATCTTCCTAAGAGATCAAGTGAGCAACTTCCAGGGGCTTTTGGGTTTTGGTGCCTTCGTTTCCCTCTTTTCCACACCCAGCCAAGTTGCTCCTCATCTGGCAGGCATTTTTAGCATTGTTACAGCTTTTTTTGAAATAGCGGTGTTATACCAGGATAATGAGTTTTATGGATTTTAACACTATCTCCAATCGTGTTTATTAATGTGCGCTGTAGTTCTTCCTGTTTGTTCAGCCACTATTTTCATATTTTTGCAGAGCCTTGTAATTAGCCAAAGGGTACTGGTTATTGTGCAGATGAGAAATAATAATAATAATAATATCAGTGGTAATTTAAATAATATAAGGCTGAATTTATTAGAGTCTTAGTCCACTGAGATACCTGGTTATACTGGAATGAATTTTTAGGAATTTCTAACACAATTAAAATTCAGTTTATTTCCATCCTTCTCGCTCCCTCCCTCCCTCCTTTCTTTCTTTCTTTCTTTCTTTCTTTCTTTCTTTCTTTCTTTCTTTCTCTTCCTTTCTTTCACTGTTCATTTTCTCTTTTTTTCTCTCTTTCTCTTCCTCTCTTGTTATTCCTCTTTTACGTTTTTTATTTTCTCTTTTACTATCTCTCTCCTCTTCCTTCCTTCCTTTCTTTTTCCTTCCTTCCTTCCTTCTTTTTTCTTTCTTTCTCTTTCTTTTTCTTTCTCTCTCTTTTTTGTTATTCCTCTTTTATGTTTTTGTTACTTTCTCTTTTACTATCTCTCTATCCTCTTTCTTTCTTCTTCCTTCTTTCTTTTTCTTCCTTTCTTTCTCTGTTCTTTTTCTCTCTCTTTCTCTTTTTATCTTTTTTTCTTTCTCTCTCTTTTTTGTTATTCCTCTTTTACGTTTTTGTTATTTTCTCTTTTACTATCTCTTTCTTTCTTTCCTTCCTTCCTCATTCTCTCCTTTTTCCTTCCTTCCTTCCTTCCTTCCTCCCTCCCTCCCTCCCTCCCTCCCTCCCTCCCTACCTTCCCATGACCCTGGGACACTGCAACAGCCATAAATACTTGTCAGTTGCCAAGTGTCCAAATTTTGATCATGTGACTACAGAGATGGTATAACAATTATAAACGTGAAAAACAGTCATCAGTCACTTTTGACAGTGCTGTTGTAACTTCAAACTGTCACTAAATGAACGGTTGTAAGTCAAGGACCACCTGTGATTAGCAAGTACTAACATCCAAATTTCATTCTTCTGCCGTCTGGAGCACAAAGCCTGGAAGCAGTTTCCAAGTAAAAACTGAATTAATTCTTTTTCTTCAATTAAAACTGTTAATTTGGCCATCCCTGCAAGCTCCATCAAATTTCCCACCCCTTCTCCCATGGTGAGGAATTCAGCATATCCAGTGACAAAGTTCCAGCTTATTTTCCACGTTCCTCGTCCGGTCAATACTATAAGAAAAGCATCTGGTTTCAATTTATCCTTTCATTTAAAAAAAAATGCTGAGACGCTAGAAAGAGGGCAGAGAAGAGCAGCAAAGATGATTAGGGGGCTGGAGGCTAAAACATATGAAGAACGGTTGATGGAATTGGGGATGTCCAGTTTAATGAAGAGAAGGACGAGGGAGGGACAGGATAGCAGTCTTCCAATATCTCAGGGGCTGCCCCAAAGAAGAGGGAGTCAAGCTATTCTCCAAGGCGCCTGAAGGCAGGACAAGAAGCAACGGATAGAAACTAATCAAGGAGAGAAGCAACATAGAACTAAGGAGAAACTTAGTTTCTTTCTTTCCTCTCTCCCTTCCTTCCTTCTTTCCTTCCCTTCCTTCATCCCTCCATCCTTTCTACTCCCCTTGATCCCTCTCCATTCCTTCCTTTCTCTCTCTCTCTCTTACTCCTTCCTTCCTTCCCTCCCTCCAACTATTCATCCATCCACTCTACTTCCCTCCCTCCCTCTCCCTCCCTCCCTCCCATTCCCACTCCTTTCTTTCTTCTTTCCCTCTCTCCCCAACCGGTGGAAACTCATCAAGGAGAGAAGCAACCTAGAACTAAGGAGAAACTTCCTGACCGTTAGAATAATTAACCAGTGGAACAACCTGCCTCCAGAAGCTGTGAATGCTCCAATACTGGAAGTTTTTAAGAAGAGACTGGACAGCCATTTGTCCGAAATGGTGTAGGGTTTCCTGCCTGAGCAGGGGGTTGGACTAGATGACCTCCAAGGTCCCTTCCAACTTTACTACTATTACTATTACTTTCCTTCCTTCCTTCCTTCCTTCCTTCCTTCCTTCCTTCCTTCTTCTCTCTCTCCCTCCCTCCCTTTCTTCCTTTATTGGATGGGGGGCAGGAGCCAAGCTGCTTCCTACTCCGCAAAGTGTTCTGGGGGGGTTCCCAACTTCGCCCATCCATCCATCCATCCCTGGGGAGGGCTGCCATCCAACCCTGTTTTCCACCTCTGGCCCGGAGCCATTCACACATTCCCTTCAAAAAAAAAAAACAGAAGGGGGAGGACGGAGGAGCAGAATCTGCCCCTCCCTACAAATCACTCGAGTTTTCACCTCCAGCCAAGGGGGAGATCCATCTTCCCCAGCCTTTGCTTGGCCCTGACCCCGGAGGGCAGGTCGTTGCTGGGACATTCACCCCCTCCCTCTTAAAAACTTCCCCCTCCTCCAGTTAAAAGGTGGAGGTCGGGAACCCCCGGATCACCTCCAAACTGCCCCGTTTGGGGAGGGGGGGGAACAGAGGTGGAGAAGGGGAAGCCACGATATTAAACCTTCCCGTCATCAAATCAGCCTTTCTCCAGGGGTTGCTGAATTAATCTCATCCCTCCCCCATTTTTGCCCAGTTTTCGGTGGGTGGGCCCGGTTATGACCTTGGCTCTTTCTCACCTCCCCCTACCATGAAATTAATTTAAGAGGAGGGGGGTGGCGAGAAAAGAAAGGGGGAGAAAGAGAGGCAAGAGAAGAGAAAGCATTAATAAAAAAAAACAATAATAATAGTAATAAAACAAAAGCCTCGGCCCCTTTTCCCAGGCTATTCATTAAGGGTGTCATTCAGGCATAACGTTCACAGACCCCGCGGGTTCTCGGCTTCGGTGGGAACGCCCCCCCCCCGCCTCCCCAAGGGGGTTTTCCGGCTTGCATTCATCGGAGGGGGACTCTCCCCCAGAAAAAGCACCCTCCGAAAGGGCAGCAAATACAGCCAGGGGCCTTTTTTGTCGCTTACAGGCAATCCTCGATTTAAAGACCACCATTCCAGCCCCCAAAACTTTCCGTCGCTAAGCGAAACATCGGTCTGCTTTGCCCCGTTTTGTGACCTTTCCTGTCACCGCGGCGAAGGGAATCGCTGTCGTTGTTAAATGAGCCACACGGATGTTAAGTGAGTCTGGCTTCCCCCGTTGAAGGTCGCAAGAGGGGGATCGCGCGACCCCCACCCAACCCCGGGGATGCTGCCACCGGCGTAAGTCCAAGCCAGTGGCTGAGCGTCCGAATTTGGACCGCGTCGACCGCGGGGAGGCGGCGACAGTCGTTTAAGTGTGAAAAGCGGTCGTGAGTCGTGCTGTGACTTCGAAGAGTCACTAAATGGACTGTTGTAAGTCGGGGACTGCCTCTGTGCGGAAATGCCTGGGAGAGAAATTTTGCTAAGAAAGAAAAGAGATTTTATCAGCCTAGGAAAAACATTCAGACATTCCACAGAAGCACAGACGCCCTGGAGGTTTTAAAAAAGAGACTGGACAACCATTTGTCTGGAATGGTCTAGTCCAGGGGTAGGCAACCTTGGCTCTTTTATGACTGGTGGACTTCAACTCCCAGAATTCCTGAGCCAGCCATGCTGAGGGGGAAAGGAGAGGTTTCCAAGCTGAGCCATGCTGACTCAGGAATTCTGGGAGTTGAAGTCCACGAGTCATAAAAGAGCCAAGGTTGCCTACCCCTGGTCTAGGCCTAGGGTCTCTTGCCTGAGCAGGGGGTTGGGCTAGATGACCTCCAAGGTCCCTTCCAACCCTGTTATTCTCTTCTCTCCTCTCCTCTCCTCTCCTCTCCTCTCCTCTCCTCTCCTCTCCTCTATTCTATTCTATTCTATTATCATTATTCTATTCTATTATCATTATTCTATTCTATTATCATTATTCTATTCTATTCTATTATCATTATTCTATTCTATTATTATTCTATTCTATTCTATTATCATTATTGTATTCTATCATTATTCTATTCTATTTTATCATTCTCTTCTATTCTATCATTATTCTATTCTATTCTATTATCATTTTCTATTCTATTCTATCATTATTCTATTCTATTCCTTATTTATCTATTCTATTCTATTCATTATTTTATCTATTCTATTCTATCATTCTATTCTATCATTATTCTATTCTATTCATTATTTTATCTATCCTATCCTATCCTATCCCATTCTCTATTCTATTCTATTCTATTCTATTCTATTCTATTCTATTCTATTCTATTCTATTCTATTCCATTCCATTCCATTCCATTCTATTCTATTCTATTCTATTCTATTCTATTCTATTCTATTCTAGACTTTTGTTCTCCTCCTTCGGGTTATCTGTATAAATCAGCTTTACTCAATGGCTGCTTAAAAGCCGCCCGCTCAAAGGCCTTCCCCCCTCGCCCCCCAAAGTCTGACTCTCCAGCAGAACGCCTCCACACACATACATGCAATTGCCGTGGGAATATCGGCGAAAATTCCGTGTTCTTCTGGCTGGAATTCGGGAAGGGCCAACTCTGCAAAGGGTGGTAGGTCAAAAGTCGCACCTTTCCCAGGCAGCTTCAATCCTTGGGGGGACGCTCGACTCCTGGAACTGGCTGGGTCAGGCATGGGGTCTCCTTGCCAGGCACATGGGACATACGTCCCAACAAGGAGAAGCATGGGAAAAGAATGAGGGGCCAGGAAATTGTAGGGCCAGGACTGAGACTCCAGTGCATGAAGATCCTAAGACGGTGTTGCCCAACCTTGATGGCTTCAGCATGGGTGCAACTCCAAGAATTCCCCAGCCAGCCATGCTAGAAGGGAGTAGGGTTTGCGGAGAGGAGGAGGAGGGAGGAGGAGGAGGAGGAGGAGGAGGAGGAGGAGAAGGACTGTGGGGTCCTTGGTGCTATCTGAGCTTGGATGTTTTCTTGCAGATATTTCATTACCCAAGTAGCTAACATCATCAGTAGTAGAAGGGAGTGTAGTTTGTGGAGAGTAGTAGTTGTAGTAGTAGTAGTAGTAGTAGTAGAAGTAGTAGTAGTAGTAGTAGTAGTAGTAGTAGTAGTAGTAGGAGGAGGAGGAGGAGGAGGAGGAGGAGATGATCCTTGGTGTCCTCTGAGCTTGGTGGTTTTCTTGCAGACGTTTCATTACCAAACCAGGTAACGTCATCAGTGCTAGACGGGAGTGGGGTTTGTGGAGTCGAGGAGGACGGGGGAGGAGCTATTCTGGCTGGGGAATTCTGGGAGTTGAAGTCCCGCCTATCTTCAAGGTGCCAAAGTTGAGAAACATTCTTGTGTCCATTTCCAGGTCCCTTATGAACGGGTCCATCCCCATTTCTCTTGGCAGAAATTCTATGGGAAGCAATGTCCCGATTTCCCCTCTCATTATTTTCAACAAAGGATCCGGAATTCTGACTTTGTGGAAAAGAAGAGTGGATGTTCACTGCCCACCTTTTTCCATTTAGCGCCCGGTCCATCTACCTGCGATTTGTTTTCCCAGCTGAGCTGAAATGATCCACCTTCCCATAACCATTGGAGACCGTCTAGCACAGGGGTGGGGAACCTTGGCCCTTTTATGACTTGTGGACTTCAACTCCCAGAATTCCTCAGCCAGCCATGTTGGCTCAGGAATTCTGGGAGTTGAAGTCCACAGGTCATAAAAGGGCCATAGTTCCCCCTTGCTGGCTCAGGAATTCTGGGAGTTGAAGTCCAAAGAGGCCCCAGTTCCTCCTGGCTCAGGAATTCTGGGAGTTGAAGTCCACAGGTCATAAGATGGGCCATAGTCCCCCTTGCTGGCTCAGGAATTCTGGGAGTTGAAGTCTACAGGTCATAAAAGGACCATAATTCCCCCTTGCTGGCTCAGGAATTCTGGGAGTTGAAGTCCACAGGTCTTAAGAGTTGGACAACCCTGCTTTCAGGAATAAATTGAGCTAGCAGGCATTGGCACCTCTCCACCCCAAAAAATGGGGGTGTCTGAAACCCATTTAATAACCATTCATAGATGGTGCCAAAGAGATGCTGCTGCGTTCCATCCAGGATCTGTTACTGATTTCAGAGACCTTGCTTCAGTTTCCCTGACTGTTTTCCATTCTCCCTGGGCATCTTCTAAAACATTATCCCAAAAAGTTTCTCCACTCTGTTTTCACCACCCATCTTCTCTCGGAATAAAGATTTTTTTTTTCCCCTGCAGAACCAAAATGGATAAAGGCACGCTATTCTTATTCTTTGGGTGCGCTTGGATGAGCATCTGTGAACTCGGCGGGGGACTTAGATTTTATCAGCCGTTGAATCTGGACGCTCCGTGGGAAACTCACATTGGGAAAGGGTTGTATAAACAGAGGCATCGAATCAAAACCACCTGAAGTATTAGGACCGCTTTGTAAAGCCTTAGTAAGGCCACGCCTGGAATACTGCATCCAGTTTTGGTCACCACAGTACAAAAAAAGATAGTAATAGTAATAGTAATAGTAGTAAAGTTGGAAGGGACCTTGGAGGTCATCTAGTCCAACCCCCTGCTCAGGCAGGAAACCCTACACCATTTCGGACAAATGGCTGTCCAGTCTCTTCTTAAAAACTTCCAGTGTTGGAGTATTCACTGCTTCTGGAGGCAGGTTGTTTCGCTGGTTAATTGTTCTAACGGTCAGGAAGTTTCTCCTTAGTTCTAGGTTGCTTCTCTCCTTGATGAGTTTCCACCCGTTGGGGAGAGAGGGAAGGAAGAAAGAAAGGAGTGGGAATGGGAGGGAGGAAGAGGGAGGGAGGGAAGTAGAGTGGATGGATGAATAGTTGGAGGGAGGGAAGGAAGGAAGGAGTAAGAGAGAGAGAAAGGAAGGAATGGAGAGGGATCAAGGGGAGTAGAAAGGATGGATGGAGGGATGAAGGGAGGAAGGAAGGGAAGGAAAGAAGGAAGGAAGGGAGAGAGGAAAGAAAGAAACTAAGTTTCTCCTTAGTTCTATGTTGCTTCTCTCCTTGATTAGTTTCCACCCGTTGCTTCTTGTCCTGCCTTCAGGCGCTTTGCAAAATAGCTTAATTCCCTCTTCTTTATGGGAGAAAGTGCAGAGAAGAGCAACTAAGATGATTTAAAGGCCTGGAGACTAAAACATATGAAGAACGGTTGCAGGGATTGGGTAGGGCCAATCTAGAGAAAAGAAAGACTGGTGTGTGTGTGTGTGTGTGAGTGTGAGTGTGAGTGTGTGTGTCTGTGAGAGAGAGAGAGAGAGAGCAGTCTTTCAGTATTTGAGGGGCTGCCACAAAAAGAGGGGGTCAACTTATTTTCCAAAGCACCAGAAGAGAAGAAGCAACGGATAGAAACTAATCAAGGAGAGAAGCAATCTGGAAATTCAGGAGAAACTTACTAACAGTGAGGACAATTAACCGGGGGAACTGCTTGCCTCCAGAAGTCGTGGGGTCCTCCATCCCTGGAGGTTTTTAAGAGGAAACTGGACAGCCATTTGTCTGAAATGGTATAGGTGTTTCCTGCCTGAGCAGGGTGGTTGGACTAGATGACCTCCAAGGTCCCTTCCAGCTCGATTCCATTCGAATGTCCCTGACCGTGTCCCATTCTCTCCGGGCATCTTCTAAATCTAAACCATCATCCACCCTCCCCAAAGAAAAAAAAAGTTTCTCAACTTTGCTTTAGTTGTTCATCCCTTCTCGGAATGAAGCTTATTTCCTGCAGAATAATGGAGGCAAAAATGGAAAATGCCAGCTATTCTTATTCTTTGGGTGCGCCTGCCGGAGCATCTGTAAACTCAGCGGGGGCCTTAAGATTTTATTAGCCGTGGAGTCTGGATGCTCCGTGGGAATCGCGTTGGGAAAGGAAGGGAAAGGGTCCCCTCCCCGTGGGAGGGGGGGCAAAGCCACATGGACCATCGAGGACCAGGGTACGAAAGAAAGAGCTGTGGGGGGGGGGAGTTTTGGCAGCAGCAAAGGACCTGGTTTTTTTTTTAAACCAGGATGTCCCCCTCCCTTCCCGCTCAGAGAGAGAGTAATGGGTTCCTTCTGGGGGGAAGCGAAGAGGAGCAGAAGCAAATCTGGAAGGCCAAGATAAGATTTTGAGCCTTTGGAAATGGGGAACGCGGCAGGGTTTTTGTCCGTCTGAGAAAGGCGAAAGCGAGTGGGCAAACTTGAAATGAAATTTCACAGGGCGCGTGAGACATGCGGAGGTGTGGGAAGCACAGCACGGAGGGTTCAGGGGTCATCGAGAGACTCTTTGCAAAAGGGAGGAAAAAAGCAAAAGGCCTTAATTGCATCTCTCCAGACCTTTTCTGGAACGGTCCCCATGGTGCTTTTTCAAAAGGCAACGGGACTTTTGAACCCATTACCTGTGGAGATAGTTGCCAGCATCAAATTCCTGGGTGTGCAGCTAACGAGTAGGTTGGCTTGGTCGCTCAACAGGGAGACCCTGGCGAAGCGGGCACAGCAGCGCCTGCATTTTCTGCGTCGCGTGAGAAAAGCACGTCTTCCTTCCCCTGTCCTCACCACTTTCTACAGGGGGACGATCGAGAGCATCCTGTCATACGGCATCACCGTCTGGTTTGGAAGCATCCCTGCTTCAGACAGGAAGGCAGTGCAGAGAGTGGTTAGGACAGTTGAAAAGATCATTGGAGTTTCCTCCCTCCCATCCAAGACGTAGCACAGAAGCGTTGCTTGAGCAGAGTCCGCAAGATTGTCTGGGACACGACACACCCTCTTCACGACCTGTTTTCCTTGTTCCCTTCTAGGAGGAGGGGGCTCCATGGTATCCGTAGAAGAACATCCAGATGCAGCCATAGTTTCATTCCATACAGCATTAGCCTTGTGAACTCTCAAGCTTCCTCCTTCCGTTATATATTCAAGACGGACAGTATTTCATATTTATTTGTTATGTATATGTAGGGGTGTGGGTCTATAGTACATATGTTGGTCATAGTATGTTTAGGTGTGTGTCATGTATGTGTTTCACTTTGAGATCGGGCAACTAAATTTCATTTTTGATGTGTGCCGTTGTGCCCACAGTAAAAAAATGACAATAAAGGTTTTATCTTATCTTATCTCTCATCTCTCATCTCTTATCATTTCTTATCATCTCTTATCATATCATCTCTTATCTCTTATCATCTCATCTCTCATCTCATCTCTGAGCTCTTAGCTCTTATCATTTCTTATCATCCCTTATCTCTTATCTTCTCATCTCTCATCTCATCTCTTAGCTCTTAGCTCTTATCATTTCTTATCATTTCTTATCATCTCTTATCATCTCTTATCTCTTATCATCTCATCTCTCATCTCTTAGCTCTTATAATTTCTTATCATCTCTTATCTCTTATCATCGCATCTCTCATCTCATCTCTTAGCTCTTATCTCATCTTATCTTATCTCAGCTCTTATCTCTTATCATATCTTTTCATATCTTATCTCTTATCTTTTATCTCTTATCTCTTATCTTCCACTGTTCACTAACAACCGATGAAGCTTCTGAGACAAGAAGGGAAACGTCTTCAAGGAGAAACAAAGGAAAGTCCAGTTGCCGTTTGCAAAAAGCACCACTTGGATGATTAAGAATCGCCACAGACTTTTCTGGAATTGTTTCCTTCGGTTTTTGAGACGACGGCGGGGGTGGTTTCGGAGAACCCGGGTGCAAATCGGTCCGCCCGCTCGCCCATTTGCACAGGCACTTTCAGGAAGTGTAGAAGAAGGTTTAGGGAAAGCGTTGGGAACGCTCGGCCTTCTGCTTCCTGGCAGAAGGAAGCGTTCGTCTTTTTGCAGGCAGATTTCTAGCCCTCAGCGTGGCAGAAATTGGCAGAAAGAAACCAGCTGCCAAAGATGGAGACGCGGGATTAGAGGGAATAAGATCTAAAGTTATGTTCCAATCTAAGAGGGAGGAAGGGCAATAAGATTGAAATAATCTGATGGAAAGAAAGTTGGAAGTCACTTATATATTTCTTAAGGTTAGCTTTTTTCCCTATTTTATTTCGCCTGACTTCCTTCCTTCCTTCCTTCCTTCCTTCTTTCCTTCCTTCCTTCCTTCCTATTCTCCTTTTCTTTTTTGCCTCCCTGTCTCTCTTTCTTCCTTCCTTCCCTCCTTCCTATTCCTTCCTTCTTTCCCCTTCTCCTTTTCTTTTTTGCCTCCCTCTCTCTCTTTCTTCCTTCCTTCCTATTCCCTCCTTCCTTTTTTCTCCTTTTTTTGCCTCCCTTTCTCTTTCTCCCTTCCTTCCCTCCTTCCTATTCCTTCCTTCCTTCTTTCCCCTTCTCTTTTCTTTTTTGCCTCCCTCTCTCTCTTTCTTCCTTCCCTCCTTCCTATTCCTTCCTTCCTTCTTTCTCCTTCTTTTCTTTTTTGCCTCCCTTTCTCTCTTCCTTCCTATTCCTTCCTTCCTTCCTATTCCTTCCTTCCTTCCTTCCTTCCTTCCTTCCTTCCTTCCTTCCTTCCTTCCTTCCTTCCTTCCTTCCTTCCTTCCTATTTGTCTTTTAGAAGAGAACATTTGTATCTCTGGGTTAAATTGCAGGATCCTTGGTGTTCTTTAAGCTTGCTTGTTTTCTTGCAGGCATTTCATGACCCAACTAGGTAATATCATCAGTGTTGGAATGGAGTAGGGTTTGCGGAGAGGAGGAGGAGGAGGAGGAGGAAGAGGAGGAGGAGGAGGAGGAGGAGGAGGAGGAGGAGGAGAACTGTTGGGTCCTTGGTGCTCTCTGAGCTTGGTGGTTTTCTTGCATACATTTCATGACCCAAAGTAGCTAACATCCTCAGTAATGGAAGGGAATGGATTGTAGGAAAGAGGAGGAGGAGAAGGAGGAGGAGGAGGAGGACGACGACGACTGTTGGGTACTTGATGCTCTCTGAGCTTGGTGGTTTTCTTGTGTAGGCTTCAACACCCAACTAGGGAACTTCATCAGTGCTGGAAGTATTTGCTCTCTGTTTATGTACAAGTGGTTTGCTCTGTCTGTGTTGATTGGCCTTATTTTCTTCTTGGTAGTTCCTTGATTAGGCTGTTGTTTACTGCCTGATTGTCTGAGTTGGTAGTTCCTTGATTGAAGTGTTGTTTACTGTTTGATTGTTGGTCTGGTGTCGTCTTCCTTATTCACCACACTGCCCCCCTGGGGAGGGGGAAAGCTGCCTCAAACTTCCTTCCTACCCTTCACCGCCAATAAAATATCGTTTTTGGTTTTTTTTAAATAGTTTGGGTTTCTGAACTGAATAAGGAGACAATTCCACGGAGAGCATCTTTCTTCTTCCCAAGGCTGCAGAATTCCGTCCCCCTCGATACGGTGTGAAAATGTGTAGTTCGTAGCAAGCCCTGCTCAGGAGGTCCTCGTTTAAGGACAGAATCGGCTCGGGACCGACCACTGGGCCCTGAAGGCAAGCCACAGGTTGCTAAGTGAAACCACAAATTGTGTTTCTGACAAAGGAGAAAATGTGTAGCTCAGCGTTGAAATGAGGGGTCCCTAGTGCTCTCTGGACTTGGTGGTTTCCTTGCGGACGTTTCATGACCCAACTAGGGAACGTCATCAGTGCTGCTGCTGATGCTGATGCTGATGTGCTGATGGGATGGTCGTCAGTGCTGATTTACACTGGTGACATTACCTAGTTTGGTAATGAAACATCTGCAGAAAAAAACACCAAGCTCAGAGAGCTCCAGGGACCCCACAGTCCTCCTCCTCCTCCTCCCTGCAAACCCCACCCCCTTGTAACACTGACGGTGTTGCCTAGTTGGGTCATGAAACGTCTGCAAGAAAAACACCCAGCTCAGAGAGCAAAAAGGACCCCACAGTCCTTTTCTTCCTCTTTCTTCTTCTTCTCCTCCTCCTCCTCCTTCTCCTCCTCCTCCTCTTCCTCTTCCTCCCTGCAAACCTAACTTCCTTCTAGCTCTGATGACGTTACTTAGTTGGCCCATGAAATGTCTGCAAGAAAACCACCAAGCCCAGAGAGCACCAAGGACCCCACAGTCGTCCTCCTCCTCCTCTCTACAACCCCCCTTCCCTTCTAGCACTCATGATGTTCCCTAGTTGGATCACGAAACGTCTGAAAGAAAAACGCCCAGCTCGGAGAGCACCAAGGACCTCAAAGTCATTGTTGCCTTCCTTCTTCTCCTCCTCCTCCTCCTCCTCCTCCTCCTCCTCCTCCTCCCCCCTCCTTGTCCTCTTCCTCCTGTCACTTATCCTCCTCGTCCTCCTCTTTTCAAACCCCACCCCCTTCTAGCACTGATGATGTTACCTAGTTGGGTCATGAAACGTCTGCAAGAAAAACACCCAGCTCAGAGAGCAACAAGGACCCCATAGTCATCATTGCCCCCCCCCTCCTCCTCCTCCTCCTCCTTGCCACAAACCCCACTCCCATCCAGCATTGACGATGTTCCCTAGTTGGGTCATGAAACGTGCGCAAGAAAACCCCCCTGCTCAGAGACCACCCAGGACCCCTCAATTGTGTTTCTGATCGGACCTCAGCTCCCCTTCGCTTTACAGCCCTCCGTAGGTTGGAAATGCAAGGAGTGGTTGCAAAATTCCTTTTTTCCCCTGTCACTATACCTGCAAACAGTCAGTGAACGAGGTAGTCACTAAACGAGGACTACCTCTGTTTTGCTAGGCGGCTGACCACCGGCTGGTAGTTGCAGAAAGTTGATGTAGCATCTTAGCTTTCGAAGAAGTCTTAAACAGGGATGAAAAAAAAACACCTCATAGTCCAATTTTTTTTTAAAAAAAGTCAGATTTCTACCGGGGAGTTCACACCGTCGCTCCCTCTGAGCCTAACAAAAGCCGCTCGTTTTGCTTCGGAAAAGAGCAGATACAATATGAAAACTGTAGAGGCGTAAAGCACAACTGATGAGAGCAAGAGTGCCGCAGAGGAACTCAACAACAAGGTGCAAATTGTTTGGAAGCCTGCACGGCAATTAACACTCTTCCTACTTCCAACAACTTCTGCCCCCCCCCTTGCCCTCCACACCGCAAATCTGCTAAATCTGCAAAGCTTCCTCCTTTAAAAAGAAAAAAAAAGAAGAAGAACCAAACGGGCGGCTATAGAAAAACACTAAAACTTAGGATAATAAAGAGTCGGTTTGGTCTAGAGGTTAAGGCGCTAAGGTACAAAGCGGGAGATGGTGAGTTCTAGTCCTGCCTTAAGCGTGAGAGCCAGCTGGGTGACTTTGGGCCAATCGCCAGGAGACGGTGAGTTCTAGTCCTGCCTTAGGCATGAAAGCCAGCTGGCTGACTTTGGGCCAATCACCGGGAGATGGTGAGTTCTAGTCCCGCCTTAGGCATGGAAGCTTGCTGGGTGACTTTGTGCCAATCACCGGGAGACGGTGAGTTCTAGTCCCGCCTTAGGCATAAAATTGGCTGGGTGACTTTGGGCCAATTGCCAGTAGACGGTGAGTTCTAGTTCTGCTTTATGAAAGGCAGCTGGGTGACTTTGGGCCAATCACCAGGAGATAGTGAGTTCTAGTCCCGCCTTAGGCATAAAATTGGCTGGGTGACTTTGGGCCAATCCCCAGGAGACGGTGAGTTCTAGTCCCGCCTTAGGCATGAAAGCCAGCTGGGTGATTCTGGGCCAAGCACTCTCAGCCCGGCCCACCTCACAGGGTTGTTTTTAATGGGACAAGGTGTGTGTTGCTTATGCTCTACGCCTTGAATTCTTTGTAAAAACAACACAGGATGCAAATAAATAAAACCGCAGGGATTCACTGAAGAGCTGTGGGGAGAAAGATCGTAAAAATGGGGCAAAACTCACTCAGCAAATGTCTCACTTAGCAATGGAGGCGTTGGGCTCAAATGCGGTCGTGAACTGAGGATTCCCTATATTTTGAGGTTATTTTTCCTCCCCTGCCTTCCTTCCTTCCTGCTTACGAAGCAATTTTTTTCTTTCTCAAAATCATTTCTGATTCCCCCCCTTTTTTTTTTCCGTCCGAGGGAAGTTAACATTTCTCCCTGGCTAGATTTTTTTTTCTGACATCTACCGAAAGAGGCCCAGCTTCGGATGCTCGTTCCATCCAACGGTTCATTTTCATTCACCTTTTTTTTTCTTCTGCAATTTCTGCATTGGGTCCCTTTGATCAGGGATGTGCAGCCAGACACCAAATTCCAGGCCGTTTCCAGAGGTGCTTTGGAAAGATGTCAGAAAGGTGGGTTGTTGGTTTTTGTTGTTGTTTTTTTATTAAAGTTTTAAAAAAATTTTTTACAGTATATAACCCAAATCCCTCCCACCCCTCCCCCACTTCCCAGAGCTGATACAGGGTAACAAATAAGCAATCATAATCTAACTAACATTACCCAACTCTACTAACAATCAAATCCATAACATACTTTAACTCCTTTTCAAAATTCATAATTCATAACAATTCATAATAGTAGTAAAGTTGGAAGGGACCTTGGAGGTCATCTAGTCCAACCCCCTGCTTAGGGAGGAAACCCTATACCATTTCGGACAAATGGCTGTCCAGTCTCTTCTTAAAAACTTCCAGTGTTGGAGCATCCACCGCTTCTGGAGGCAGGTAGTTCCACTGGTTAATTGTTCTCACTGTCAGGAAGTTTCTCCTTAGTTCCAGATTGCTTCTCTCCTTGATTAGTTGCCATCCGTTGCTTCTTGTCCTGCCTTCAGGCGCTGTGGAGAATAGCTTGACTCCCTCTTCTTTAGGGCAGCCCCTGAGATACTGGAATACTGCTATCCTGTCCCCCTCGTCCTTCTCTTCATTAAACTAGACATACCCAATTCTAGCCACCGTTCCTTATATGTTTTAGCCTCCAGTCCCCTAATCATCTTTGTTGCTCTTCTCTGCCCTCTTTCTAGAGTCTCAACATCTTTTTTACATCGCAGTGACCAAAACTGGATGCAGTATTCCAAGTGTGGCCTTACCAAGGCATTGTAGAGTGGTACTAATAAAAATAAATATTAACAAATTAAAAACCAAAAATAATAATATAATTATATAATATAATAATAATATAATTAAACAATAATACTAAAATAATATAAATTCAATCATATTAAACTATTAAAAAAATAATCTAAAATTTACTCATAAGCTAAATAATACTTTTTAGTCTCATATTTATTCTGGATATAATCTATCCATCTTCTCCAAACCAAAATATATCTTTCTTGTGAATAATCCTTCAAATAAGCGGAAGTTTTTGCCATTTCTGCTCAATTAGACACCTTGTGTATCCATTGTTCCATAGTAGGCACTGGATCTTTCTTCCAATATTGCCCCTGTCAGAGAAAATCTTCAAAATGATCGGGTGTTGGCAGAGTGATAAAAAAAAAAAGGAGCCAGGTTGAATGAAACTAAATGGAGAGAGTGCCCCACCTATCATTCTGGAAGAAGCTACAGGACACTGTTTCTCAAGCTCGGCAACTTAAAGACATTCTGGACTTCAACTCCCAGAATTCCTCAGCCAGCAAGGCAACTTGAAGACGGGTGGACTTTAACTCCCTGTCAGTGGACTAGAACTCACCGTCGCCCGGTGATTGGCCCAAAGTCATCCAGCCAGCTTTCATGCTTTAATGCCCGACTAGAACTCACCGTCGCCCGGTGATTGGCGCAAAGTCACCCAGCTTGCTTTCATGCTTTAATGCAGGACTAGAACTCACCGTCGCGTGGTGATTAGCCCAAAGTCACCCAGCTAGCTTTAATGCAGGATTAGAACTCACCGTCGCCTGATGCTTGGCCCAAAGTCACCCAGCTAGCTTTCATGCTTTAACGCAGGACTAGAACTCACCATCGCCCGGTGATTGGCCTAAAGTCACCCAGCTAGCTTTCATGCTTTAATGCAGGACTAGAACTCACCGTCGCCTGGTGCTTGGCCCAAAGTCACCCAGCTAGCTTTCATGCTTTAACGCAGGACTAGAACTCACCGTCTCCTGGCGACTGTCTCAAAGTCACCCAGCTAGCCTTCGTGCCTAAGGGGTGGACTAGAACTCACCGTCTTCTGGTGACTGGCTCAAAGTCACCCAGCCAGCTTTTGTGCGTCATGTGGCTGCGTTGGATATTATCACTCCGGAATTGATTAAGGCCAGTTGGATCAAGGCTTGGGAGACTTTATCGAGTCTTAAAAGCCACATCAGCGTCACGCATGTGTTAATTCGCTGTTAATAAAACCCGTGAAAGCACTGCAGGAGAAGCTAGCTTAATGAAAACCTCTCTCTCTTTCTCTCTCCCATTTGCATCCGATGATTCATCTCCAGCACCGTGCAAAACAGACGTTAATAAGAGGAGAAGCGTCATTTTCAGTATTTACACCAAGGAGCAGAGGTGCAAACAAGCCACAATGAGCTGCCTCTCTTCGGCTGTGTCCAATTTCTCTGGGTCTGGCTTGTGTTTTTACTGCTCCTGGTCGGTCCACCCCTGCCTTGGTGGAGAAAGGAAAGGGGGCTACCTCAGCATGTGGAGAAAAGCAAAATTTTACATTTAGGCAGGAAAAACCAAAAGCACAAGTACAGACTGGGCGAGACCCGGCTGAAAAACAGCGACTGTGAGAGGGACCTTGGAGTCCTAGTGGACGATCACTTGACTATGAGCCAGTCGTGTGCAGCAGCAGCCAAAAAAGCTAATTCAATCCTGGGTTGTATAAACAGAGGCATAGAATCAAGATCACGCGAAGTATTAGTGCCGCTTTATAAAGCCCTAGTAAGGCCACACCTGGAATACTGCAGCCAATTTTGGTCACCATATCACAAAAAAGATGTTGAGAGTATGGAAAAAATCCAGAGAAGAGCAACTAAGAGGATCCAAGGCCTGGAGACTAAAACATACGAAGAACGGCTGCGGGACTTGGGTTTGGCTAGTCTAAAGAAAAGAAGAAATAGGGGAGACGTGATAGCAGTATTCCGGTATCTAAGGGGCTGTCACAAAGAAGAAGGAGGGTCACGTTGTTCACCAAAGCACCAGAGGGCAGGATGAGAAACAATGGTTGGAAACTGACCAAGGAGAGAAGCAACCTGGAATTAAGCAGAAACTTCCTGACAGTGAGGACAATTAACCAGTGGAACAGCTTGCCACCAGAAATTGTCAGTGCTCCATCACTGGAGATTTTTAAGGAGAGATTGGACAGTCACTTGTCTGAGATGGTATAGGTTCTCCTGCTTGAGCGGGGGGCTGGACTAGAAGACCTCCAAGGTCCCTTCCAGCTCTGCTCTGCTCTATCCTGTTCCATTCCATTCCATTCCATTCTCTATTCTGTTCTATTCTTATTTCTTATTCTATTCTATTCTATTCTATTCTATTCTATTCTATTCTATTCTATTCTATTCTGCATTCTATTCTATTCCATTCCATTCTCTATTCTGTTCTGTTCTATTCTTATTTCTTATTCTATTCTATTCTATATTCTAAAATTCTATTCTATTCTATATTCTAAAATTCTATTCTATTCTATTCTATTCCGCATTCTATTCTATTCCATTCCATTCTCTGTTCTGTTCTGTTCTTATTTCTTATTCTATTCTATTCTATTCTATTCTATTCTATTCTATTCTATTCTATTCTATTCTATACTGCATTCTATTCTATTCCATTCCATTCCATTCGAATGACCCCTGATTTGGGGGTATTGCCAAGAAAGAAGGAGAAGTTTTCGTTTCATCTCCGAAGAAGAGGGGAAGGTTCCCCCCTTGGGGTTAGGACAGAGGGGACCTTTTGTAGCAATCAGCAGAGGAAGACAGACTCCAAGGAGAAGATCAAAAGTCACCATTGTCTTCTGAGTAGGTTATGAAAAGCCAATTCTAGGTTTTGGTCTGAAAGATCCTTTCTTCTCAGCCCTGACCAATGGCGTTGTCTGAATGATTCAAGGTCCAGCAAAGGAGGGATGGACGGATGGGGCACCAGGCCTGGGAGAACAATGAGGCATTGACGGCCAAGAGCTTCAAGGACTTGAGGGAGGTCAACGTGGAAGACATAAGAGAAGCCAGCCAGAAGAAGAGAGACGTTCATCATTCTCGGGGAGGCAAGATACGAGACCCCTTTTGACCTCCATGGATTCTTCTGAACTGAACGGTCAAACGGGATGAGGAGACAACAACTCCTAATGTCTGAGGACCCTTGATCCAGATGGTGCTCTCTCTCTCTGAAGTTCTTCTTGCTGTTGATCCCTGCGGCTGAAAAATTGAGGGCCTCCAGACCCCACATCTGGAGGGTTAACCCTCTCTTAGGTCTCACACCGCCGATAGGTAACCTTTATTGTCATTTTTTTTAACTGTGGCCACAACGGCACACGCTAAAAATGAAATTTAGTGGCTTGCTCTCAAAGCGTACACATACACGACGCACATTTAATAATAATAACAACAACAATAAAGTTGGAAGGGACCTTGGAGGTCATCTAGTCCAACCCCCTGCTCAGGCAGGAAACCCTATATCATTTCGGGCAAATGGCTGTCCAGTCTCTTCTGAAAGACTTCCAGTGTTGGAGCATTCACCGCTTCTGGAGGCAGGCTGTTCCACTGATTAATTGTTCTCACTGTCAGGAAGTTTCTCCTTAGTTCTAGGTTGCTTCTCTCCTTGATTTGTTTCCATCCATTGTTTCTTGTCCTGCCTTCAGGCGCTTTGGAGAAGAGCTTGACTCCCTCTTCTTTGGGGCAGCCCCTGAGATATTGGAACACTGCTATCCTGTCCCCCCTCGTCCTTCTCGTCATTAAATTAAACATTCCCAATTCCAGCAACCTTTCCTTATGTTTCAACCTCCAGTCCCCTAATCATCTTTGTTGCTCTTCTCTGTACTCTTTCTAGAGTCTCAGCATCTTTTTTACATCGCAGTGACCAAAACTGGATGCAGTATTCCAAGTGTGCCCTTACCAAAGTGGTATCAATACTTCACGTGATCTTTAAACGTGCTACATGCAACATACATATAAACCGACACCCTTGCAATGTCAATAACATAAAAATATTATTCACTGCCCATCATGAGTACATAGCGGAAGGAGGAAGCTTTGAGAGTTCACAAGGTTAATACTGTAGGGAACGAAACTGTGACTGAATCTGAATGTTCTGCTTCGGATACGGCGAAGCCCCCTGCTCCCGATTAACCAGTGGAACTGCTTGCCACCAGAGGTTGTGGGTGCTCCATCACTGGAGGTTTTCAAGAAGAGACTGGACAGTCACTTGACTGAAATGGTATGGCAGGGGTAGGCAACCTTGGCTCTTTTATGACTCGTGGACTTCAACTCCCAGAATTCCTCAGCCAGGCCGTGCTGAGGGGAAAGGAAGAGGTTTCCAAGCTGAGCCATGCTGGCTTAGGAATTCTGGGAGTTGAAGTCCGCAAGTCACGAAGGAGCCATAGTTCCCCCATGCTGGCTCAGGAATTCTGGGAGTTGAAGTCCACGAGTCATAAAGCGGCCTAGGCCTAGGCCAGAGGTACATAGCAACCTTGGCTCCTTTATGACTGGTGGACTTCAACTCCCAGAATTCCTCAGCCAGCCATGCTGAGGGGAAAGGGAGAGGTTTCCAAACTGAGCCATGCTGGCTCAGGAATTCTGGGAGTTGAAGTCCAGGAGTCATAAAAGAGCCAAGGTTGCCTACCCCTGGTCTAGGATCTCCTGCTCAAGCAGGGGGCTGGACTAGAAGTCCTCCAAGGTCCCTTCCAGCTCTATTCCGATTAAATTATCCACACTTTCTTCTCTTCAGCCACAGTTAAATCTGGTCTGTATAAGCCGAGACTTTACCAGTCTCTCTTTAAAAAAAACAACCTCACAATAACTCAGTTATATGTTCCCACCTATTTTTCACTACCAGCACATTTTTACAAGTGTTCCAGTGAATCGTTTGGGCGGCTGTGTTATGTCGCCATTTATAGTCAGTTTCTGCCACCTTCTTGCACGGACTGATATCGCTGATCTATTGCAGGGGTCTCCAAACTTTTGGGGTCAGCGGCCCGGTGGGAAAGGGAGGGGCAGGCTCCTTACATGCACATGCGTGAACATGAACGTGGCTACATGTGCACGTGTGCGCCCAAAGAGGCTGCGAGCAGGCACACCACGCAAACGGGGCTGCGCGAGGCTTTCAGTGACACTGGTGCCTGTGTGAAGGTTGTGCCACCGCCGCCAGGCTCACAGCAATGCTACCACCAACAGAATGATTGCACTGTGGCCCGGTGTGAAGTTTGTGCCGCGGCCCACTTGTGGCACTGCCGCCGTTCACACAAGATTCATGCTACCCATGCCACATTTGCAGCCACGGTGGAGTGAGCACGTGCACACACGCGTGTGCCCTGCCTAGCTACTCACACAGCCCAGTGGACAAAAGGCCAGGGCCCGATAGTGGGTCCCAGCCCAAAGATTGGGCACCTCTGATCTATTGTCTCTTCTGTTTCTTTGCACAAACCAATTAACTTTAAATCGATTAACAACTCTTCCATTTTGGCCTTGTTCGCCTCAGTTTGCACAGCGTCCTCTGGAGCCGCCAAAATCGAACTTTCTGTTCCTTTTTTTAATGTTCCAAATATAAACCATGGCCGAGTTCGACGTTTATCCACGTCCCCGGTTCGATCTTTTGTAGAAATTAACCCTGTAATAATTCCTTCCCTACCCAGCATTCTTGTTCACGTTTTTTACTACATTATTTCATTATTCACGGTTGGTTTCCTGAACATTAAGGTTGGTTTTCACTTGCATGAAGGTTTGTTCTTGATTCTGTTTTATGCAACCAGCTAAGGTGTGTTGTTCTTCTTGGGCAAATGGTTTGACTTGAAGTAAAGCTTTGCCTCCGTTACGGTGAGGCAGTTGTAGTCTAGCAATATCACAAGGAGGGTAGAATGCATAGTAGTTAAGTGGTTAAGACTTCTAGAGGTTAAGGCACTAGGCCAGGAGTAGGCAACCTTGGCTCTTTTATGACTCGTGGACTTCAACTCCCAGAATTCCTAAGCCAGCATGGCTCAGCTTGGAAACCTCTCCCTTTCCCCTCAGCATGGCTGGCTCAGGAATTCTGGGAGTTGAAGTCCACGAGTCTTAAAGTTGCCAAGGTTGAGGACCCCTGATGTAGGCCAGAGGTAGGCAATCTCGGCTCTTTTATGACTTGTGGACTTCAACTCCCAGAATTCCTCAGCCAGCCACACTGAGGGAAAAGGGAGAGTTTTCAAGCTGAGCCATGCTGGCTCAGGAATTCTGGGAGTTGAAGTCCACAAGTCAGAAAGCGGCCTAGGCCTAGGCCAGAGGTAGGCAACCTTGGCTCTTTTACGACTCGTGGACTTCAACTCCCAGAATTCCTGAGACAGCCACACTGAGGGGAAAGGGAGAGTTTTCAAGCTGAGCCATGCTGGCTCAGGAATTCTGGGAGTTGAAGTCCACGAGTCATAAAAGAGCCAAGGTTGCCGACCCCTGCACTAGGCTAGAAAGCAGGAGATCGTGAGTTCTAGTACTTCCTCAGGCATGAAAACCAGCTGGATTACTTTGGGCAATTTACCAGTGGAACTACTTGCCTCCAGAAGTCGTAGGCGCTCCATCACTAGAGGTTTTCAAGAAGAGGCTAGACAGTCACTTGTCTGAGACGGTATGGGTTCTCCTGCTTGAGCAGGGGGCTGGTCTAGAAGACCTCCAAGGTCCCTTCCAGCTTTTAGGCATGAAAGCTGGCTGGGTGACTTTAACCCAATCACCAGGAGACGGTGAGTTCTAGTCCTACCTTAGGCATGAAAGCCGGCTGGGTGACTTTGGGCCAATCACCAGGAGACGGTGAGTTCTAGTCCTGTCTTAAGCATGAAAGCTGGCTGGGTGACTTTAGCCCTATCACTAGAAGACGGTGAGTTCTAGTCCCATCTTAGGCATGAAAGCCAGCTGGGTGACTTTGGGCCAATCGCCAGGAGACGGTGAGTTCTAGTCCCACAGGGTGAAAAACTGTCATTAATTCCCTTTTTTTTCAGTGCCGTTGTAACTTCAAACGGTCACAAAATGAACTGTTGTACGTTGAGGACTGCCTGTATGTATTTTTGCTAATTGCAATAATAATAATAATAATAATAATAATAATAATAATAATAATAATAATGGCCATTTTCGTAGCACACGGGCTGAATCCTTCTTCATCTTCCAATTTCTCTTCTCCTTTCGGGTGGTAAAAATCCATTTGTCATGCCTGATACAATTGCATAGCTGGATATTCTTACCCCTTTTCTCCGTTATGTCATTTTATTTTATTTATTACCTATCCTCTCCTTTCTGCTTCCCTGTCGGATGAATAGCCCCGAAGAGTCTTCTGAGAAGCTGGGATGCCGTAGATTAAAAAATGAGAAAGCAGCAAAAGAAAACACAAATAAACCGTCATGGCTCATCGTGAACCGACAGGAAAAAAATGTCCTATTAAAACAGCCGTATCAGAGAGATGGCTTAGCACCTCCCATGAGGTTATTTTTAGCAGAATAACAACAGAATTGGAAGGGACCTTAGAGGTCATCTAGTCCAGCTCCCTGCTCGAGCAGCAGACCCTACACCATTTTCAGACAAAAGCCTCCAGTGATGGAGCACCCACAACTTCTGGTGGCAAGTTGTTCCACTGGTTAATTGTTCTGACTGTCGGGAAATTCCTCCTTAGTTCCAGGTTGCTTCTCTCCTTGATTAGTTTCCATCCGTTGCTATTGGAAGACTGCTATCATATCATCCCTCGTCCTTCTGTTTTTAGATTAGATGACACAGCCAGTTCAAAATACAGTATAAGACTTGGAAGGACCTTGGAGGTCATAGGGTTTCCTGCCTTAGCAGGGGATTGGATTAGATGATCTCCAAGGACCCTTCCAACATTATTATTATTATTATTATTATAAAGCACCTGAAGGCAGGACAAGAAGCAACGGGTGGAAACTCATCAAGGAGAGAAGCAACCTAGAACTAAGGAGAAACTTCCTGACCGTTAGAACAATTAACCAGCGAAACAACCTGCCTCCAGAAGCAGTGAATACTCCAACACTGGAAGTTTTTAAGAAGAGACTGGACAGCCATTTATCCGAAATGGTGTAGGGTTTCCTGCCTGAGCAGGGGGTTGGACTAAATGACCTCCAAGGTTCCTTCCAACTTTACTACTATTACTATTACTATTATTGTTATTATCCCAAGGACCTGGGATAGGCAGATGTGGATGTTTGATGGTGTTACAGATATCGTCGCAGGATGGAAGCGGTTCCTAGCAAGGCTGCCTTTTGCAATTGACTAATGGCGAATTTGTCAATGCCGATGATGGTGTTCAAGTGGTGCTCCGGTTGTTTTGAGATTGCACCCAAGGCGCCTATTACTATTGGTACTTTTTATTATTGTTGTTGTTGTTGTTGTTATTATTATTATTATTATTATTTCCAACCTTTGCTCAAGCAGAAGTCTCTATACAATTTCAGATAAATGGCTGTCCAGTCTCTTCTTAAAAACTTCCAGTGTTGGAGCATTTACTGCTTCTGGAGGCAGGCTGTTCCACTGGTTAATTGTTCTGACTGTCAGGAAGTTTCTCCTTAGTTCCAGGTTGCTTCTCTCCTTGATGAGTTTCCATTCGTTGCTTCTTGTCCTGCCTTCAGGCGCTTTGGAGAATAGCTTGACTCCCTCTTCTTTGGGGCAGCCCCTGAGATACTGGAAGACTGTTATCCTGTCCCTCCTCGTCCTTCTCTTCGTTAAAGTAGACCTACCCATTCCTTGTATGTTTTAGCCTCCAGTCCCGTAATAGATACAATGGAAATAGATGAGAGGGGGGGGGGAAGGGAGGGAAGGAGAGGGGTAGGTAGATAGGTAGATAGGTAGATGGAAGAGACGGATGGTGGATGGATGGATTGATATAATAGAGAGGTACAATGGAAATAGATAGATAGATAGATAGATAGATAGATAGATAGATAGATAGATAGATAGATAGATAGATAGACAGACAGACAGACAGACAGACAGACAGACAGACAGACAGACAGACAGACAGATGGGAGAGACGGATGGTGGATGGATAGATAGATATAATAGAGATAAGTACAATCGAAATAGATGATAGATAGATAGATAGATAGATAGATAGATAGATAGATAGATAGATAGATAGATAGGAGAGACGGATGGCGGATGGATAGATAGATATAATAGAGATAAGTACAATCGAGATAGATAGATAGATAGATAGATTGATAGATAGATAGATAGATAGATAGATAGATAGATAGATAGATAGATAGATAGATAGGAAAGACGGATGGCGGATGGATAGATAAATATAATAGAGATAAATACAATCAAAATAGATGATAGATAGATAGGTAGATAGATAGATAGGTAGATAGATAGATAGATAGATAGATAGATAGATAGATAGATAGATAGATAGATAGATAGATAGATAGATAGATAGATAGGAGAGACGGATGGCGGATGGATAGATAAATATAATAGAGATAAATACAATCAAAATAGATGATAGATAGATAGGTAGATAGATAGATAGATAGATAGATAGATAGATAGATAGATAGATAGATAGATAGATAGATAGATAGATAGATAGGAGAGACGGATGGCGGATGGATAGATAGATATAATAGAGATAAGTACAATCGAAATAGATAGATAGATAGATAGATAGATAGATAGATAGATAGATAGATAGGAGAGACGGATGGCGGATGGATAAATAGATATAATAGAGATAAGTACAATCGAAATAGATAGATAGACAGACAGACAGACAGACAGACAGACAGACAGACAGACAGACAGACAGACAGACAGACAGATAGATAGATAGATAGATAGATAGATAGATAGATAGATAGATAGGAGAGACGGATGGAGGATGGATAGATAGATATAATAGAGATAAGTACAATTGAAATAGATGATAGATAGATAGGTAGGTAGATAGATAGATAGATAGATAGATAGATAGATAGATAGATAGATAGATAGATAGATAGATAGGAAAGACGGATGGCGGATGGATAGATAGATATAATAGAGATAAATACAATCAAAATAGATGATAGATAGATAGATAGATAGATAGATAGATAGATAGATAGATAGATAGATAGATAGATAGATAGATAGATAGGAGAGACGGATGGCGGATGGATAGATAGATATAATAGAGATAAGTACAATCGAAATAGATAGATAGATAGATAGATAGATAGATAGATAGATAGATAGATAGGAGAGACGGATGGCGGATGGATAGATAGATATAATAGAGATAAGTACAATCGAAATAGATAGATAGACAGACAGATAGATAGATAGATAGATAGATAGATAGATAGATAGATAGATAGATAGGAGAGACGGATGGAGGATGGATAGATAGATATAATAGAGATAAGTACAATCGAAATAGATGATAGATAGATAGGTAGATAGATAGATAGATAGATAGATAGATAGATAGATAGATAGATAGATAGATAGATAGATAGATAGATAGATAGATAGGAAAGACGGATGGCGGATGGATAGATAGATATAATAGAGATAAATACAATCAAAATAGATGATAGATAGATAGATAGATAGATAGATAGATAGATAGATAGATAGATAGATAGATAGATAGATAGATAGGAGAGACGGATGGCGGATGGATAGATAGATATAATAGAGATAAGTACAATCGAAATAGATAGATAGATAGATAGATAGATAGATAGATAGATAGATAGGAGAGACGGATGGCGGATGGATAGATATAATAGAGATAAATACAATCAAAATAGATGATAGATAGATAGGTAGATAGATAGATAGATAGATAGGTAGGTAGGTAGGTAGGTAGGTAGGTAGGTAGGTAGGTAGGTAGGTAGGTAGATAGATAGATAGATAGATAGATAGATAGGAGAGACGGATGGCGGATGGATAGATAGATATAATAGAGATAAGTACAATCGAAATAGATAGATAGATAGATAGATAGATAGATAGATAGATAGATAGATAGATAGATAGATAGATAGATAGGAGAGACGGATGGCGGATGGATAGATAGATATAATAGAGATAAGTACAATCGAAATAGATAGATAGACAGACAGATAGATAGATAGATAGATAGATAGATAGATAGATAGATAGATAGATAGATAGATAGATAGATAGATAGATAGATAGGAAAGACGGATGGCGGATGGATAGATAGATATAATAGAGATAAATACAATCAAAATAGATGATTGATAGATAGATAGATAGATAGATAGATAGATAGATAGATAGATAGATAGATAGATAGATAGATAGATAGGAGAGACGGATGGCGGATGGATAGATAGATATAATAGAGATAAGTACAATCGAAATAGATAGATAGATAGATAGATAGATAGATAGATAGATAGATAGATAGATAGGAGAGACGGATGGCGGATGGATAGATATAATAGAGATAAATACAATCAAAATAGATGATAGATAGATAGGTAGATAGATAGATAGATAGATAGGTAGGTAGGTAGGTAGGTAGGTAGGTAGGTAGGTAGGTAGATAGATAGATAGATAGATAGATAGATAGATAGATAGATAGATAGATAGATAGATAGATAGATAGATAGATAGATAGATAGATAGATAGATGGGAGAGACAGATGGTGGATGGATGGATAGATATAATAGAGATAAGTACAATTGAAATAAATTATAGAGAGATAGATAGATAGATAGATGGATGGATGGATGGATGGATGGATGGATAGATAGATAGCACAACATTTCCTTTTTCTGTACCTCCTTTCTGAAACATGCCCTTCCTCTCTCCCCCCACCCCCACCCCCCCCCAGCCAGGTCTGCCCTGGCGCCAGGATCCGGCCCCCTTTCCCCTCAGGGCAGGGCTGAAGCCCCCTTCCCTCCGCCTCCAGCCCAGGTGTCCACTGCCCTGCCAGCGGAGGTGATGCTTCTTCATCAGCCGCCCCGCTCGGCTTTTAATTGTTTCATTGATTTGTTTATGGTTGGCATCGATTTTCACGAAGCCTCCCTTCGCTCTTGGTCAATTGCAGAGGAGAGCTCAAAGCATTTAATAAGCAAAGTGCTTCTGGGGATAACAAGGCGGGTCTGGGTGTGTGTGTTTGTGTGTGTGTGTGTGGTGAAATTTAAAAACAATGCAGGCAGCCCCCCTCCTGAAAAAATAAAATAAAAAAATCAACGTGCAGCTGGATGTTGTGACACGTTGCGCTTCTGCAACGAAAGAGATGATATAATTTCGGAGAATGTGCTGTCTGTGGCTATTAAAATGCAAGTGGTCCTCAGCTTACGAGCCCAATGGAGCCCAGCATCCCTGTTGTTAAGCGAGACTAAGTCGTTAAGTGAGTTTGGCCCTTTTTTACGACCTTTCTCATCAGAGTTGCTAAGTGTAATCACTGCAGCTGTTCAGCGAGAAAGGCAGTCGTTAAGTGAAGCTGGCTTCCCCGCTGATTTTTGACGGCCAGAAGGTCGCAAAATGGATCACGTGACCCCGGGGACACCAGAACCGTCATAAATACGAGTCAGTGGCCCGGCGTCAATGGGGGAAGTCGTATTCACTTAACAACCATGTTACTAACTTAGCAGATGCGATGAGTCGCTTAACAATGGTTGTAAAACGGGACAAAACTCACAGCAAATGTTTCACTTAGCGACGTAAAATTTTGGTCTCAGATGTGGTCGTAACCCGAGGACCACCTGTATAGGCAAGGAAGCTCCCTTCTCATGTTCTGCCTAGAGGTCATCTAGTCCAACCCCCTGCTCAGGCAGAAAAACCTATGACCTCCAAGGTCCTTCCAATTCTGTTTTTTAAACTCTTTGAATGAATCTCCCAGACTGCATTCACACATGACGCTAAGTGAGAACTTTGTTTTCTCGCTAGAGATTCAGCCTATTGAATCCCAGGTTCCAGGATCCACTGGCTCTCCTTCCGATGATTACATTAAATATCGCTCGATCCTCTCAAAGGGAATCAGTGCCAGCCCAAAGCTGTGGGAAATTGGCTAAAATTAGATAGATAGATAGATAGATAGATAGATAGATAGATAGATAGATAGATAGATAGATAGATAGATAGATAGATAGATAGATAGATAGATAGATAGATAGATAGATAGATAGATAGATAGATAGATAGATAGATAGATGGATGGATGAATGGATGGAGAGATAGATAGATAGATAGATAGATAGATAGATAGATAGATAGATAGAGATGGATGGATGAATGGATGGAGAGATAGATAGATAGATAGATAGATAGATAGATAGATAGATAGATAGATAGATAGATGGATGGATGGATGGATGGAGAGATGGATGGATGGTTCGGATAGGATAGGATAGGATAGGATAGGATAGGATAGGATAGGATAGGATAGGGATAGATGGATGGATGGATGGATGGATGGATGGATGGATGGATGGATGGATGAAGGGTAAGATAGGATAGAATAGAGATAGATAGTGATAGATAGATAGACAGAAGGAAGGATAGGATAGGATAGGATAGGATAGGGATAGATGGATGGATGGATGGATGAATGGATGAATGGATGAATGGATGAAGGGTAAGATAGGATAGGATAGGATAGAGATAGATTGTGATAGATAGATAGACAGAAGGAAGGAAGGATAGGATAGGATAGGATAGGATAGGATAGGATAGGATAGGATAGGGATATATGGATGGATGGATGGATGGATGAATGGATGAATGGAAGGGTAAAATAGGATAGGATAGGATAGAGATAGATAGTGATAGATAGATAGACAGAAGGAAGGAAGAATAGGATAGGATAGGATAGGATAGGATAGGATAGGATAGGATAGGATAGGATAGGATAGGATAGAGATAGATAGATAGATAGATAGACAGACAGACAGACAGACAGACAGACAGACAGACAGACGTCTCAAAGGCAATCACAGCCAGCCTTGGGAAATTGGCTAAAATTAGCAGGAAGGCACCTTTTAAAAAAATACTTTATTAGGGGAATCCTGTCCATAATTGGGCTCGATAAAATCCTGGCAACATTCTCCCCAAAGGCTTTGCACCTCTCGGCATCTGATTAAGCGCCTAATTTTCAGAGAAATGGACCAACTGGAAGGACCGGGAAAAGCTACGCCCCCTCCCCAAGAGGGTCCATTAACCCCAATTGATTATGCAATAGAAAATGTAATTCCCTTTTAAGGCTGAGTCGATGGCAAGCTTGAAAAACCAAGCGACGGGGATCTTAACAGGACGTGGTTTCCCGGTAAAACTTCCTGATCAATTTTCCTTCCCTTTATAAATCTTCCGGCGTTGTTTCTCACATACACAACTGTGCGTCTGCCGGGCCGATGCAACGGGGGGGGGCGGAGGGGGAATCTATTTGGCACCCCCCCCAACAGGTCTGAACTTTAGCAAGATTAGCCTCGCAAATGGGCATTATTAATAACAAGACAGCTCTTCATTCAAAGGGGAGTAATGAACATGAGAATAGATGAATAGACTAGAGCTGGAAGGGACCCTGGAGGTCCTCTAGTCCAGCCCCCGCTCAACAAGGGGGCCCTGTCTAATAAAATTAAATTCAGTGGGGGGGGAGGGAAATATTAAGTTTCTACATTTAGGCAAGAAAAACTAAATGGACAAGTCTAACGCAGGAAGTCCTAGACTTACGACGACTGAGCCCCAAAATTTCTGTCGTTAGGTGAGCATTTGTTAAGCGAGTTTTGCCCCGTTTTACGACCTTTCTTGCGACAGTTGTTAAGTGAATCACTGCCGTTGTGAAGTTAGACACGCGGTGGCTAAGAGCATCTGGCTCCCTCATTGACCTTGCTCGTCAGACGGTCACAAAAGGGGATCACGTGACCCGGGTCACTGCAAACCGTCATAAGTATGAATCGGTCGCCCATCCTGTCTATCTAACTATCTTCCCTTTTCCACCTTCCTCCCTAATTCCTTCTTTCCCCTCCCTCCCTTCCTCCTTCCTTCCTTCCTTCCTTCCTTCCTTCCTTCCTTCCTTCCTTCTTTTCTATCTACCTACCCGTTCATTTATCCATCCATTTATTCCTTCCATCCTTTCTTCCTACCTACCTATCCTATCCATCCACCCATCCGTCCATCCATCCACCTAGTCATCCATCCATTTATTCCTTCCTTCTTTTCATTTGCTCTTCCTTTCTCTTTTTATCCATCTTTTTCTTTCTCTTTCTTGCCTTTCTTTCTTTCTTTCTTTCTTTCTTTCTTTCTTTCTCTTTCCTGTCCTTTTTCTTCTTTGCTTCGTTCCTTCCTTTGATTCGTTCTTCCTTTCTCTCTCTTTCTTATCTGTCTTTTTCTCTCTTTCTTTCTTTCTTGCTTGCTTGCTTTCCTGTCCTCTTTCTTCTTGCCCTCCTTCCTTCCTTCGATTCGTTCTTCCTTTCTCTCTATCTTATCTGTCTGTCTTTTTCTTTCTTTCTTTCTTTCTTTCTTTCTATCTATCTTTCTTTCATTCTCTTGTCTGTCTGCCTTTTTCCTTCCTTCCTTCCTTCCTTCCTTCCTTCCTTCCTTCCTTCCTTCCTTCCTTCCTTCCTTCCTTCCTTCCCTTCCTCACTCTTTCTGTCTCTTTCTCCCTGTCTCTCTCTCATGATACAAATCAGAGAAGAGGTCATTTGCAACCCTCCAGCTACTAAAGCATTTAATTTTGACATAAACCGCAAGAACTCAGGGCGGTAAATATCCTCCCCGCTGTTCGTCTCTTGAAGCAGAGATCTTCCTGAAGGGCACCGTTCGCTGAGTTCCTTTTGTTGGTGCACTGCTGTGACAATCTTGGTTTATGGTTGCAGTCCCAATCCCACCAACAAATCCAGTGAATTCGGCTGCAGTGTTTTTATATATATATATATGTGTGTGTGTGTGTGTGTTTTCTGAGGTTTTCGCGGGTGTTTGTGTGTAGGTCTTTGGTTGTTCGGGTTTTCTCCCGCGTAAAATTGGAAGTGTCTTGGCGACGTTTCGATGAAGTCCCATTCGTCATCTTCAGGCTGGTGTTTTCAGCTTTGTGCTTCGAGCACGAAGACCACACATTGCTGCTCGAAGCACGAAGCTGAAAACACCAGCCTGAAGATGACGAATGGGACTTTGTCGAAACGTCGCCAAGACACTTCCAATTTTACGCGGGAGAAAACCCGAACAACCAAAGACCTACAAACAAACACCCGCGAAAACCTCAGAATATATATATATATATATATATATATATATATATATATATATATATATATATATATATATATATATATATATATATATATATATATATATATATAATATAATATAATATATAATATATATATATGTAGGTCTCCCGCGTAAAATTGGAAGTGTCTTGGCGACGTTTCAACGAAGTCGAACTGGTTTTATATATATATATAAAACCAGTTCTAGCCATTGGCCTTTGTGAAAAGGCTGTGGACCCCAATTTCTACACACCTTTCTGCACTTATGTATAATATTGTTTATCTCACCAAGGGATAAATGATGCATATATAGTCATATAACAGAATTATAAAGTTGGAAGGGAACGTGAAGGTCTTCTAGTCCAACCCCAGGCTCAGGCATGTACTGTATGTTCTCTAGAAGTGTGTGATCCAGTTTTGGTCACCACAATATAAAAAAGATGCTGAGACCCTAGAAAGAGGGCAGAGAAGAGCAACAAAGATGATTAGGGGACTGGAGGCTAAAACATATAAGGAAGGTTGCTGGAATTGGGGATGTCTAGTTTAATGAAGAGAAGGACGAGGGGTGACAGGATTGCAGTCTTCCAGTATCTCAGGGGCTGCCCCAAAGAAGAGGGAGTCAAGCTATTCTCCAAGGCACCTGAAGGCAGGACAATCAAGGAGAGAAGCAACCTAGAGCTAAGGAGAAATTTCCTGACAGTGAGAATAATTAACCAGTGGAACAACCCGCCACCAGAAGTTGTGGATGCTCCAACACGGGAGGTTTTCAAGAAGACCCTGGGCAGCCATTTGTCTGAAGTGATACAGGGTTTCCTGCTTGAGCAGGGGGTTGGACTGGATGACCTCCAAGGTCCCTTCCAACTCTGTTTTTCTCTTACTGTGCTGGAAAGAGAGAATAGAAAAAAAAAAGAGTCCACAGTCTCGAGATCTGAAATAGATCCCTTATTAGTGAGTCTGCGAAAGGAAAAAACATTCTTTGAAGCAGCTGTAATGAGATCTCCCGTTGCTTTATTGCTCAGATGTTGAGATATTTTACTCACCTCTAAATCAAGGTTTTTCAAACATGGCCACAACTGGGATTGCCATTTCCATCGCTAAGCAAGGCGCCGGTTAAATGAGTCCCCCCCCTTATTTTTTTACAACATTCTCGACCGCCGTTTAAGTGAATCCCGTTGGCCGTTAAATGAATCCGACTTCCCCCCATTTACTCTGCTGATCGGGGATCGGCTGGGAAGGTGGGAAATGGGAATCAAACGTGACTCCAAGACTCTGTGACCGTCATAAAACACGCCAGTTGCCAAGCACCATTTATTTTTTATTTATTTTTTATTTTTATAAATATTTTATCGTTTTTTAACAATAACGATATCCACTGCCTGGTGTAAAGCGTGTCGTCTTGGTTTATAGATTTGAGAAAGGGGAAAAAAAGAAAAGAAAAAAAAGGCAATAATGAATGAACAGTCGATAAGGATTAAATTCCATAATTCCATCATTCGTCTATTAATTAATCATATATTTCTTTGATCTTCCTTTCTCCCCTTTGTATTCTCCTTCCTCAACCTTAAACAAATATACTTCTTAATGTTTTCAACACAGAAATGATTAAATGTAGACATTTTTTTCGTATTTATACAGACAGGGATAACATCGATGTATAACGTTTTGTTTTTAATCAGCTTACAATATATTATTCTTGTAACCATCGTCTCATTAGTTCACCAGGCATTCTATTTTCCTGTTTTTTGTTTCAGCTTAATTTCCCCTTTTATTCAATCCATTCTTATCAGTCATGATTTTCTCCATGTTAGTCATTAAATATCCAGATTTTTCCCATTTAGGTACACCCTCCCAATATTTTCATATTTCGTGTATTATAAAAAATGCTGTGCTTCTTATCTATCTTATAACATCTGAGTGTATAACATCCTTTCTGATCAGCTTGTATTTCACTTATATTTATAAAAGTTACATCATCCCAACATTTTTACATTTCATATATTGTAAAACATAACTATATTACTTAGAACTGGGGAGAAACTTCCTGACAGTGAGAACAATTAACCAGTGGAACAACCTGCCTCCAGAAGCGGTGAATGCTCCAAAACTGGAAGTTTTTAAGAAGAGACTGGACAGCCATTTGTCTGAAATGGTGTGGGGTTTCCTGCCTGAGCAGGGGGTTGGACTAGATGACCTCCAAGGTCCCTTCCAACTTTATTGTTGTTGTTGTTGTTGTTGTTGTTATTATTATTATTATTATTATTATTATTATTAATCACACAGTCAGCCAGATGTTCAGACTGGATTTGGCATTTTGTCTACCTATCGAGTCCTTACCCAGTACCTGGGATAGGCAGATGTGGATGTTTGATGGTGTTACAGATCTCGTCGCAGGATGGAAGCAGTTCCTAGTAAGGCCGCCTTTTGCAATTGACTAAAGGCGAATTTGTCAATGCCGATGATGGTGTCCAAGTGGTGCTCCAGTTGTTTTGGGATTGCACCCAAGGTGCCTATGACTATTGGTACTACCCTTGCTTGCCTTTGCCACAGTCTTTCTATTTGTAGGTCTTTATATTTTGTTATCTTCTCCAGTTCTTTCTCATCTATTCTGTTGTTGTTGTTGTTGTTGTTATTAATCTCTTATCCCTCCTGTTATAGGGCGCCTTTATGTTCAAAGTTCTCCATTCTTTTAATCATATTCAAACAAGTGTTTACTCACGTAATACCCCATGTGGTAGGGTGAGTCAAATCTCTTGAACCAAGTGCCAAATTTAGAGTCACGTGACCTTGGGGAGGCTGAGACGGTCGTAAGAGCGAGGACTGTTGGGACAGCTAGTCCTCGCCTTACAGCAACCGTTCATTTAGTGACTGAAGTTACAACGGCACTGGAAAAAAGCGACTTGGGAATGTTTTTCACACTTACGATGGCTGCAGCGTCCCCAAGGTCGCGTGACTTACATTCAGATGCTTGGCAATTGACTCATACTTATGACGGTCGGGTCATGCAATCCCCTTTTGCGACTTTCTGACCAGCAAAGTCCACGGGGGAAGCCGGATCTGCTTAACGGCCGTGTCGCTAACTGAACAACTGCGGGGACTCACTTAAGAACCGGGAGAAGAAATGTTGTAAAACGGGGCAAAAATTCACCGAACGACTGTCTCGTTTAGCAGCAGAATTTTCCGGGCTCGTAATTTGCAGACTAGCCGTGCTGTGGTTCCCCATACAAATGTGGGCGTAAGTCGAGGATTACCTCTGGGACCTTCCAAGCAGATCCCATTAGAATCAGAGGAAGGGAGCGGGAAGGGAGCCCAGAGGTCATCTAGTCCAACCCCCCCCCCCTGCGGGAGCAGGAAATGCCTCAATTTCTCTCTTCCCGCTCTCCTTGCTCCTTTTCAGAAGGCATGACCATTGGCTCAGCTCGTGACTGCCTCCAGGCTGGGGAAGCCTGCACCAATGATCCCAGCTGCAGTTCCAAATTCCGCACCCTCCGGCAGTGCATCGCTGGCAACGGCGCCAACAAGCTGGGCCCGGGCGCCAAGAGCCACTGCCGCAACACGCTCACCACCCTCCTGTCCAGCCAGCTCTACGGCTGCAAGTGTAAACGGGGGATGAAGAAGGAGAAGCACTGCCTGAGCGTCTACTGGAGCATTCACCACACCCTGATGGAAGGTCAGTCCGCAGGGAGGGGGTGGGGGGTGGGAGGGGACAGGGGATAGAGGGCCTGGGGTGGGGGGGCCCGGCAGGCTACGGGTGAGTGGATGAATGGAGGAGAATATTTGCAGCTCAGGGCTGAAATGAGGGGTCCCGGGTGCTCTCTGAGCTGGGTGGTTTTCTTGCAGACGTTTCACTACCCAACTAGGTAACGTCATCAGTGCTAGAAGGGAGGAGGAGGAGGAGGAGGACGATGACGACGAAGATGACGACTGTTGGGTACTTGATGCTCTCTGAGCTTGGTGGTTTTCTTGCAGATATTTCATGACTCAACTAGGTAACGTCATCAGTGCTAGAAGGGAGGAGGAGGAGGAGGAGGACGATGACGACGAAGATGACGACTGTTGGGTACTTGATGCTCTCTGAGCTTGGTGGTTTTCTTGCAGATATTTCATGACTCAACTAGGTAACATCATCAGTGCTAGAAGGAAGGTAGGAAGGAAGGAAGGAAGGAAGGAAGGAAGGAAGGAAGGAAGGAAGGAAGGAAGGAAGGAAGGAAGGAAGGAAGGAAGGAAGGAAAGAGGAGGAGGAGGAGACAACTGTGGGGTCATTGGTGCTCTCTGAGCTTGGTGGTTTTCTTGCAGACATTTCATGACCCAACTAGGTAACGTCATCAGTGCTAGAAGGGAAGGAATTTGGTGGGAGGAGGAGGAAGAGGAGGAGGAGGAGGAAAAGGACTGTGGGGTCCTGGGTGCTCTCTGAGCTGGGTGGTTTTCTTGGAGACATTTCATGACCCAACTAAGTAACATCATCAGTGCTAGAAGGGAGTGGTGAGGGAAGAGGAGGAGGAGGAAGAGGAGGAGGAGAAGGAGAAGGAGAAAGAGAAGGAGGACGACTGTGGGGTCCCCGTTGTTCTCTGAGCTTCGTGGTTTTCTTGCAGACATTTCATGACCCAACTAGGTAACATTGTCAGAACTGATTACAGTTAGTCCTTGACTCACAACCACTCGTTTAGCGACCATTCGAAATTGCAACGGCACCAAAAAAGATGACTGACAACCGATTTTCACACTTACAACCGTGGCAACGTCCTCAGGGTCGCGTGATCCAAATTCGGACACTTGGCAACTGGCCCGTATTTATGACGGTCGCGGCGTCCCCAGGAGTCACGTGATCCCCTTTTGCAACTTCCTGACAAGGAAAGCCAGTGGGCAATACAGATTCACTTAACAACCGTTAAGGTCGTGAAATTGGGACAAAACTCGCTTAACCAATGTCTTGATTGTTGTCGTAAGTCAAGGACTCCCTGTATTGTATCATGTTTGTAAGTTTGTCTTAGCTGCTCTCTCTCTTTCTCTCTCTCTCTCTATATATATATATTTGTGTGTGTGTGTGTGTGTGTGTGTGTGTTTTCTGAGGTTTTCGCGGGTGTTTGTATGTAGGTCTTTGGTTATTCGGGTTTTCTCCCGCGTAAAATTGAAAGTGTCTTGACGACGTTTCGACGAAGTCCCATTCGTCATCTTCAGGCTGGTGTTTTCGGCTTCGTGCTTCTAGGAGCTATGATGTTTTCAGCAATGGTGTTTTTGGCTTTGCTCCTAGAAGCACGAAGCTGAAAACACCAGCCTGAAGATGACGAATGGGACTTCGTCAAAACGTCACGAAGACACTTTCAATTTTACGTGGGAGAAAACCCAAATAACCAAAAACCTCTCTCTCTCTCTCTCTCTCTCTCTCTCTCTCTCTCTCTCTCTCTCTCTCTCTCTCTCTCTCTCTCTCTATATATATATATATATATATATATATATATAATATATATATATATATATATATATATATATATATATATATATATATATATATATACCTGTAAATTTCAAAGGTGTCCTTCGCACATGGACCGAAAAAAAAAATTCAAGGCAAAGTCCGCAACAAACCGGCCGAGCTTAAATTGTGCATTGCGGCCAACCTCTTACCTTGTTTCTTTTTTTAACAATTCACACCTCCCCGGTGAATTGACTCCTTCACACCAAAGTGTGCAATTTCTTTTTCACGGCACTGACATCTTTACATGCACATTGCCTCCCGGGGGAGGATTTTTGGCAGCCGTGGATTCTGCAATTTAGTGCGACGTTATAGATGTTTTCCCTTAATAAGGTACATTGGGGCTTTTTTTTCTCCGAAGCTGCAGCTCTCTCACACAGCCGTAGAAAGTCCCGGTTTTGGCTTGCAAAATATATTCCACTTTTTTCCCCTTTAATTAGTGGAACCACCTGCCTCCAGAAGCGGTGAATGCTCCAACGCTGGAGGTTTTTAAGAAGAGACTGGACAGCCGTTTGTCTGGAATGGTTTAGGGCAGTGGTGGCGAACCCATGGCACGGGTGCCAGAGGCGGCACTCAGAGCCCTCTCTGTGGGCACGCGCGCCATCGCCCCAGTCCTAGCCCTTCAGCTGGGTTTTATAAAACCGTTTCGCTTTAGGCCTCCGCCGCCATGTGCAAAAAAGAAAAAAGATTCAATCAATCAATCAATCAATTTCAACTTCTCGCGGGAAAAAAAGATCTTGCAAAGTTGGAATTGATTGATTGAACTTTTTAGTTCCACCCAGTCTGCCATTACCGCCCCAGCCATGCCCAGCCAATGGGCCACGCCCAGCCAATGGGCCACGCCCACCCGGCACCCGACGATGCATAAGTGGGTTTTGGGTTGCAGTTTGGGCACTCAGTCTCTAAAAGGTTCGCCATCACTGGTATAGGGTTTCCTGCCTGAGCAGGGGGTTGGACTAGATGACCTCCAAGGCCCCTTCCAACTCTGTTGTTCTGTTGTTCTTCCTTCCTTCCTTCCTTCCTCCCTCCCTCCCTCCCTCCCTCCCTTCTCCAACACCAGAACTTTTTAAGGAGAGACTGGACAGCCATTTGTCTGAAATGGTATAGGGTTTCCTGCCTGAGCAGGGGGTTGGACTAGATGACCTACAAGGTCCCTTCCTATTATTATTAATATTATTATTAATATTATTATCATTACACTCTGTCGCCCTTCTTCTCTTGCCCTCCGTCTTTCCCAGCATTAGGCTCTTCTCCAGTAAGTCCTTCCTTCTCATTAGGTGGCCAAAGTACTTGAGTTTCAACTTCAGGATCTGGCCTTCTAAGGAGCAGTCGGGGTTGATTTCCTCCAGGACTGACCGGTTGGATCGCCTTGCAGTCCAGGGGACTCGCAGGAGTCTTCTCCAGCACCAGAGCTCAAAGGCCTCCATTCTTTGGCGCTCGGCCTTTGTTACGGGCCAACTTTCACAGTCCTACATTGCAACTAGGAAAACTATGGCCTTGACTATATGCACTTTTGTTTGCAGGGTGATGTCTCTGCTTTTTAGTGTGCTGTCTAGATTTGCCATAGCTTTCCTCCCCAGGAGCAAGCGTCTTTTAATTTCTTTGCTGCAGTCCCCATCTGTGGTGATCTTGGAGCCCAGGAAGATAAAATCTGTCACTACCTCCATTTCTTCCCCATCTATTTGCCAGGAATTGAGAGGGCCAGATGCCACGATCTCGGTTTTTTTAATGTTGACTTTCAGAGAGAGTACTAATAACCAGATGACTGCAAGAAATATAAATCCTTCCATCCTCCACCATTCAGTCAGAACCGAAGAAGCTTCTTGGATGAGAAGTGAAACATCTTTAAAAAACCCCAAAAAAGTCCAGTTGCCTCTTGAAAAAAGCACCGTTGGCATCACCCCAAGATGACCATCCGAAACATGGTCATCAGGATAGCGCAGGGGTAGGCAACTGTGGCTCTTTTATGACTCAAGGACTTCAACTCCCAGAATTCCTCAGCCAGCATGGCTCAGCTTGGAAACCTCTCCCTTTCCCCTCAGCATGGCTGGCTCAGGAATTCTGGGAGTTGAAGTCCACGAGTCATAAAAGAGCCAAGGTTGCCTACCTCTGGCCTAGGCCTAGGCCGCTTTATGACTCATGGACTTCAACTCCCAGAATTCCTGAGCCAGCAAGGTTCAGCTTGGAAACCTCTCCCTTCCCCTCAATGTGGCTAGCTCAGGAATTCTGGGAATTGAAGTCCACAAGTCATAAAAGAGCCAAGGTTGCTTACCTCTGGCCTAGGCCTAGGCCGCTTTATGACTGGTGGACTTCAACTCCCAGGATTCCTGAGCCAGCACGGCTCAGCTTGGAAACCTCTCCCTTTCCCCTCAGCATGGCTGGCTCAGGAATTCTGGGAATTGAAGTCCACCAGTCATAAAAGAGCGAAGGTTGCCTACCCTTGGGACAGCGTAAAATGTGTGGAGCACAAAACAACAGCGTGGCAAGGGGGCCGTTGCAACCACGGACTTCTCTTCCTGTTCACTGCAGGAATACAAAAACGAAAACGACCATCGTAGAAGCATCACAGAATCCGTCGCTTAAGTAATCTAACGAATCCCAGATGTATTGAGATACTATTAATCCGAGATCTAATTTCGCAGCCAAATATGAAATATACGCGCCCACCCACCGGTCTCGGCTGTCGCACCGATTTCTAATGTCTTTTTCCTGCATTACTGTTTTTTTTTTTTTTTTCAAAGCAGCTTGTGGCTTGTTTTGTCTCACAATTTCTCCCCCCAACCCTCCCCATAGTTATCCTTTTGGGCAGTGTGGAAGAGGCAGTTCATTTACGGATGGTATTCTGGGAGCTGAACTCCATAGGCCTGGAAGTGGCCAAGATTTGGCAACCTTATCTTAGAATCTAGGTCAGAGATGGGCGGCTATGGCTCCTTCACGACCTGTGGACTTCAACTCCCAGAATTCCTGAGCCAGCATGGCCATTGCTGAAGCTTCTGGGAGTTGAATTCCATAGGTCGTGAAGTTGGCAACTAGGGCCATGCTGGCTCAGGAATCCTAGGAGTTGAAGTCCACAGGTCATAAGGGGGGTCACAGTTCCCCATGCTGGCTCAGGAATTCTGGGAGTTGAAGTCCACGAGTCATGAAGGGGCCAAAGTTCCCCCATGCTGGCTCAGGAATTCTGGGAGTTGAAGTCCACAAGTCATGAAGGGGCCAAAGTTCCCCCATGCTGGCTCAGGAATTCTGGGAGTTGAAGTCCCCAAGTCATGAAGGGGCCATAGTTCCCCCATGCTGGCTCAGGAATTCTGGGAGTTGAAGTCCACAGGTCATGAAGTTGGCAAGTTAGGAAGTTGCTTCTCTCTTGGATTAGTTTCCATCCGCTGCTTCTTGTCCTGCCTTCAGGTGCTTTGGAGAATAGCTTGACTCCCTCTTCTTTGGGGCAGCCCCTGAGATACTGGAAGACTGCTATCATGTCACCACTAATCCTTCTCTTTTGAACCTTTACGGAATACAGAATACCAGAATAGGAAGGGACCCTGGAGGTCTTCTAGTCCAACCCCCTGCTCAAGCAGGAAACCCTATATCATTTCAGACAAATAGCTGTCCGGTCCCTTCATAAAGGCCTCCAGTGACGGAGTACCTATAACTTCTGGCGGGCAGCCATTCCACTGGTTAATTTTCTGACTGTTAGCAAGTTTCTCCTTAGTTCCAGGTTGCTTCTCTCCTTGATCAGTTTCCATCTATTGCTTCTTGTCCTGCCTTCAGGGGCTTTGGAGAATAGGTTAACCTCCCTCTTCTCTGTGGAATTATGAGGTCTTCTCCTCCAGCTGAGTTTGGAGATCCCCAAGCCACCTCATATAGATGGTTGTCCAAACTTGGTTTGAAAAGCTCCCAGGATGGAGCCCAGATGACGCTAGGAGAGAGAGAGAAAGAGGCTGTTCCATTGCTTTATATCTCCTCTGGTCAAAAAAAAATATTCCTTTTTATTTTGCATTCCCTTTTATATAGCTTCCCACGTACCCACATTTGTCTTTGTCTTCCCTTTGGGCACCGCAGAAAAATATCTCCACCGTCTCTTCCCTATAACAGCCCTTCAAGAATTGGGAGACGCTATCAAATCCTTTCTTAGCCGTCCCGTCTTTAAGCTTAGCCTACACAACTCTTTCAGCCATTCTTCTGAAGAATTTAGCCGTCAGGCTCCTTCACAGTTCTGTGGGATTTTTTTATTATTATTATTTTTGTCTACGCACATCTAGACGTTTGAATGTGTGCCCACGCACATAAGTAGCAAACAACAATCTTCATTAATACAATTACTCTCGGAGGTCTCTTGCAGATTCCTCCTAGTGTGCTGACTTTTGATTTTTGCCCCCATTTAAAGCCACTCAGACAGCTTGAGATATTGCTTTATTTAAGAAGAACGCAACTATTTTTCTCAGTAAACAGAGATGAGTGGAGGGAAAACGTGTGGCGAAGCACCCAGTTTATACAGTTATGTATTAAAAAATGCAATTTGAAGCAAATGTTCCCGTATAATATGATTGATGCCAAGTGTCTCGATTCTCCTATATACATTCCAGAGGAAAATATATTTCTAGCACTTGTTTCCTCTAGATTCCTTAGTGAGTCGGCGATTTAAAAAAAAACCCAGAATAACAGTTGGAAGGAGCCTTTGAGGTCTTCTAGTCCAACCCACTGCTCAAGAAGGAAAATTATAACATTCCAGACAAATGGCCGTCCAGTCTTGTTTTGAAAACCTCCATTGGGGCACCCACGACTTCTGAAAGCAAACCGTTGCACTGAATAATTTTTCTCATTGTCAGGAAATTTCTCCTTAGTTCTAGGTTGCTTCTCTCCTGGATTAGTGTTGAAGGAAAAGTCTTCGTCAGGGTTCAGTCCAAGCCGGGAATAAATAACAGGGCGACTGCTTTAGAAAGAAGGTTGCAGTTTATTGAAGAGGAGAGCCAGACAGAAAGATGGCTGTGGAAGAAAAGAGAGAGAGCACATGAAGGGAGTGGATTTTTATACCCTCTGGGGCTCTTGAGGTTGTTTCCTCTTCCTGTTTGAGGCTTTGTATTTCCTGTGTCATGTATTCTGACCTGAGTCTGGGTGTGCCCTTTGGCATCTGTGGGTTAATCCTTTTATGTCCTGTCTTAGAGTTTGGGTAGGGTATGTAGATTTTAGGTGTCTTTGTCTTCTTAATCTTCTAGCTTCAACCTTCCTGAATGGATTATCACATCTGCATTTCTACAGAGCTGGTTTCTGCTTGGGGGAGAGAGACTTGGGGCTATTAAGAAAAACTGGGCATGCTTTTCTGCCTCTTCAAGATCCTTTGAGGAAATATATTTTTCTGCCCTTTTAATATTTCCTTCTCTGGGGCAGGGGGGATGTCTTCCCACATTAGTTTCCATTTGTTGCTTCTTGTTCTGCCTTCAGATGCTTTGGAGAGTAGAGTGGAGTAGAGTGGAGTAGAGTAGAGTAGAGTAGAGTAGAGTAGAGTAGAGTAGAGTAGAGTAGAGTAGAGTAGAGTAGAGTAGAGTAGAGTAGAACGGAACGGAACAGAACAGAACAGAACAGAATAGAATAGAATAGAATAGAATAGAATAGAATAGAATAGAATAGAATAGAATAGAACAGAAATAGGAGAATAGAATAGAATAGAATAGAATAGAATAGAATAGAATAGAATAGAATAGAATAGAATACCAGAGTTGGAAGGGACCTTGGAGGTCATCTAGTCCAACCCCCTGCGCAGGCAGGAAACCCTACACCATTTCGGACAAATGGCTGTCCAGTCTCTTCTTCAAAACTTCCAGTGTTGGAGCATCCACAACTTCTGGTGGCAAGCAGTTCCACTGGTTAATTGTTCTGACTTTCAGGAAGCTTCTCCTTAGTTCCAGATTGCTTCTCTCCTTGATAGGTTTCCATCCGTTGCTTCTCGTCCTGCCTTCAGGCGCTTTGGAGAATAGCTTGACTCCCTCTTCTTTGGGCCAGCCCCTGAGATACTGGAAGACTGCTATCCATTAGAACCTCTGTTGGATGTCCCTTCCAAGTCTGTTATTCTATTTGTCTGTCTGTCCTTGCTTGTGGATAGAATATTGGTAGTTCAGGGTTGAACTGTGGGGTCCTTAGTGGTCTCTGAGCTTTCTTCTCTCTCCCCCCTGCTGTATTTCAAGTTGCAATCTCCCATCTGCTGTGGTCCAAGGTGGTCTGCAGGAGAGATCAAAAAGGCAACAGTGGCAAATATCTGTAGCTCGGCTGTAGGATGAGGGTGGAGATGTGTTCTCCAAGCTTGTGGCTTGGTTTCCGAATGTTTCATTGACAGGCTAAGTGACATCTTCACCAGAATGTAGGGAATGTCAGGGTTGGTGTTGGTGTTCTTCTGCTTCATGCGGTCAAGAAGGTCTTCTGATAGGAGGGTCACATCAGATGAGGATCTAGTGATGGATCTTGTGAGGAGTCAGGTGTGGGTCATGTCTTGTGATGGGTCTTCTGATGGGTCTTGTGAGGAGTCAGGTGTAGGTCACGGCTGGTGAGGGTCTTCTGATGGGTCTTGTGAGGAGTCAGGTGTAGGTCATGTCAGGTGAGGTCTTCTGATGGGTCGTGAGGAGTCAGGTGTGGGTCACATCTTGTGATGGGTTTTGTGATGGATCTTGTGAGGAGTCAGGTGTGGGTCATGTCTGTTGAGGGTCTTCTGATGGGTCTTGTGAGGAGTCAGGTGTAGGTCATGTCTGGTGAGGGTCTTCTGATGGGTCTTGTGAGGAGTCAGGTGTGGGTCACTTCTGATGAGGGTCTTCTGATGGGTCTTGTGAGGAGTCAGGTGTGGGTCCATCTGGTGAGGTCTTGTGAGGAGTCAGGTGTGGGTCATGTCTGTTGAGGGTCTTCTGATGGGTCTTGTGAAGAGTCAGGTTTGGGTCATATCTTGTAATGGGTTATGATGGATCTTGTGAGGAGTCAGGTTTGGGTCACGTCTGGTGAGAGTCTTCTGGTGGGTCTTGTGAGGAGTCAGGTGTGGGTCACGTCAGATGAGGGTCTTCTGATGGGTCTTGTGATGGGGATGTCACATCAGGTGAGTGTCATTGGGAGGTGAAGTGCTGGTTGGGGGCTTGCGCAGGATGGTTGAGGGTCGGTACCATCACTGGTTGGTTGTGTGGTTGATTTGAATTCTGAGGGGGTTCGTAGGCTGGTTGTAGGCCGATGTATCTGCTGATGGAATTGCTTGTGGAATGCCAGCCTTTGATGAAGCAATGGCCGGTGGTAGCATCCATGGCTGATGACTTTTGTATTCCTTTAATCAAAAACGGTCAAGGCGATAGCCACTACTCTATGGTTGAATACACCTAAAAAGGCATGTGTATTTGTATAGTGATGACCACAGCTGGACAGTGTATATCCAATGATTATCATCAGAAGGAACCATAGATATTGACCTCTGCTGATGATATATTTTCGTCCATCCCAGCTTGTGTCCCTGGTCAAAATAAGAATTTCTACCAAAGCTTTTTAACGTTTTTAACACTCTAAATTTATTATCTTTCTGGTCGATTGCACTGCCAGCCAGATGTTTTTCAACTGGATCTGGCATTGTTTTGTCTGTCCATTGAGTCCTTCTCAAGGACCTGGAATAAACAGATGTTGTTTGATGGTGTTAATGGAGGTAAGCTGTAAATCAAGTGGAGTGTTAACGTTTTTTAACACTCTGAGTTAAATTATCATTCTGGTCGATTGCACTGTCAGCCAGATGTTTTTAGACTGGATCTGGCATTGTTTTGTCCATCCGTGGAGTCCTTCTCAAGGACCTGGGGTAGAGAGATGTGGATGTGTTAAAGATATTGTCACAGGAGATAAGCTTTCTTCCAAGCAAAGCTGCCTTCTGCAATTGACTGATGGGGTTTTGTCAATGCCAATCATGTTCAAGTGGTGTTCCAGATGTTTTGGGAATGCACTCAAGGCACCTATTGTTATTGGTACTATCTTTGCTTTATGGGGGTCGACTAATTTTCCAAAGCACCTGGAAGCAGGACAAGAAGCAATGGATGGAAACTATCTATCTATCTATCTATCTATCTATCTATCTATCTATCTATCTATCTATCATCTATCAATCTATCCATCCACCCACCCACCCACCCACCCCACCCCACCCCACTCATCTATCTATCTATCTATCTATCTATCTATCTATCATCTATCTATCAATTTTAAACAAAAGATTGGACAACCATTTGAGCAGGATGGCTTAAGAACGCCTGCCTTGGGAAGCGGGTTGGACTAGAAGACCTCCCAGATCCCTTCCAGCATTTGGATTCTATGATTCTAAAAATGGACAAAAAAAACCACACACAGCAGCTACACAAAGCTGTGTCGCTTGTAGAATGTTGTCTAAAAGTGAGGAAATGGTTGGAAACATTTCAGCATGTGCAAATGTCGGACATGACGCCCTAAAGTGAGGAATCCATGTTTGTCAAAAGAAGCCGAGATCGAATGCAGTTGAAAGGAAGGTCGTCAAACAAGGAGAAGTGAGGAAGGAGGGCGAACGAATGAAGTCTTGGCCCGAATACAAACCCAAATGTCTTATATAAAAGAAATAGATTTACGGTGGTTTGATCACCCTAGAGCAGGGGTAGGCAACCGTGGCTCTTTTATGACTCGTGGACTTCAACTCCCAGAATTCCTGAGCCAGCCACGCTGAGGGGAAAGGGAGAGGTTTCCAAGCTGAGCCATGCTGGCTGAGGAATTCTGGGAGTTGAAGTCCACGAGTCATAAAAGAGCCACAGTTGCCTACCCCTGCCCTAGAGCAATGTTTTTCTACCTCAGCCATTTTAAGAAAGGTGGACTTCAACTCCCAGAATTCCACCAGCCAGCGTTGCTGGCTGGGGGCATTCTGGGAGCTGAAGTCCACCCTTCTTAAAATGGCTGAGGTAAATAATAATAATAATAATAGTGATGATGACCTAGAGAAAATGAATGAGGCTTGGACTGCAGCAAAGAGACAGAAAGGAAGAACGAATAGGTCAAGAGGAACAGGAAAAGATGAGTTGGTGTCATTGTGAAAAAGGAGAAAAGACAAGAAATGCAAAGGAGAAAATGGAGGGAGGAACGAAGGAATACAAAACATGGAAGGGATGGTCCGATTTAGCCAATGCGGTCATGTAAACTGTTTTTTTTTTTCCCCGCCGTGTTTCCCTTTTGCTACTCTTACGCTTTCATTATCCCAAGGGCTGGCTATTTCTGCCTCCTTGTTACTATCTTTAAAGTTTAAGTGGAATGAAAAAATCAGATTTTCTGTAAATTCCACCCCGAGACACCCCCTCCCAAAAAAAACCCCACCAAACAAAAGGACCCTTGATGCAGCTGGGAAGCTATTAGAAGAAAAGAGCGTCCTTTTGTTTGCGTGTCCTTGACGGTGTGATGCTGCCAAAGAAATTGTCTGTCTGGTTGTTGTTGTTATCGTTTGTCTTGCACAAGCGAGGCAGATGGAAATCTCTCTCCTACGTTGTCCCATTGTTCCCGCCCCGTCATTTGAATAGGGAAGCTGCTATTGCCCTGAAAGGGTCTCCTGGTTCGCAAAACAGTTATCTCCATGACCTTCTTTGCCAGTTTTGTGTCGCACACAACGTGAGATGCTGGTTGGCATGACAACCCCTTCAAACGTTTGGAGCTCAAGGTGGGCCTTTCAGAAGCCGAGCGGGGGGGGGGGGGGAACAGAAATAGGAGGCAGGAGAGAAGACCCAAACCTGCCAGGTTTCTAGAAGTAGATCTGGAAGCCTTCAGAGATGTTTGGTGGAGGATGGTCTGAAGGCTGGGACACACAGAGAACATAGAATAATAAAAGTTGGAAGGGACCTTGGAGGTCTTCCAGTCTGACCCCCCTCCCCTGCTTGAGCATGAGGCCTTATACCATTTCAGGCAAACGATGGTCCAGTGTCTTTTTGAAAGCGTGTGGGAAAGAAATAGAATAACATAGAATAAAGAAGAATAAAGTAAAACAATAATAATAATAATGAAAAATCACTAAAAGCAAAAATCATGTGTCTGCATAATCTCTGAAAGAAAGCTGTGTTAGCCAAAAGCTGTATTAACAGTACGTGAATGACCTGATGCATATTTAGAAACATTGTATAAAAGTAAAAACTGCCTTCATTGTATTCCATGAGAAATGGACCTAACTGTGAGAAACTATCTGAATGTTACACAAAGTAGATTCCATATACAATGTAAGATTCCATCTATGCTTCCTTTGTTCCTGAGAAAAAGAAACCTAGAAAGCTTTAGTTTAGACCCTCCCCCTTGTTCAGAAATTTGTTGATTGTTAAATCACTTCTGAACCTTTTTGCGCAAAAATAAAAATCTCTCTCTTTCACCTTCGGAATTTCGTAAAAGCCTTTTATTTTTTTAAGGCTTTATTTTTCCACAAGAATGAGGCCTTATACCATTTCAGGCAAACGATGGTCCAGTCTCTTTTTGAAAGTGTGTGGTGGACAAACCACAACTTCTGGAGGCAAACTGTTCAACTGGTTGATTGTGCTCCGGGTCGGACAATTCCTCCAGGTTGCTTTTCTCCTTGGTTGGTTTCCATCCATTGCTTCTCGTCCTGCCCTCAGGTGCTTTGGAGAATATTTGAATAGAAGAAAGGGACCTTGGAGGTCTTCAAGTCCAGCCTACAACTCAAGCAGGAGAACCGATACCATCTCAGAACAAGTGATGGTCCAGTTTGTTCTTAAAAATCTCCAGTGATGGAGCACCCAGGATTTCTGAGTTGGTTGACTCCCCTCTTCTTTGGGGGAGCCCCTCAAATATTGGAAGACCGCTATTATGTCACCCCTAGTCCCTCTTTCCTCTAGATTGGCCCTATATAATTCCTCCCACCGTTCTTCATATATTTTAGTCCAGTGGTGGCGAACCTATGGCACGGGTGCCAGAGGTGGCACGCAGAGCCCTCTCTGTGGGCACGCGCGCCGTCGCCCCAGTCCTGGGCCTTCAGCTGGGTTTTAGAAAACCTTTTCGCTTTAGGTCTCCACCGCCGTGTGCAAAAAAAAAAAGGTTCAATCAATCAGTCAATTTCAACTTCTCCCGGGAAAAAAAAGATCTTGCAAAGTTGGGATTGATTGATTGAGCTTTTTAGTCCCACACAGTCTGCCGTTACCACCACAGCCACGCCCACCTAATGGGCCACACCCACCCGGCACTCGACAATGCATAAGTGGGTTTTGGGTTGCAGTTTGGACACTCGGTCTCTAAAAGGTTCACCATCACTGTTTTAGTTTCTAGACTTTTAACCATCTTCGTTGCTCTTCTCTGCACTCTTTCCAAAGTCTCAACACCTTTTTTTTTTTGTAACGTGGTGACCAAAACTGGATGCCGTATGACAGGTGTGGTCTTACTAAGGATTTATAAAGCGGTACTTTGTCTTCTTACAAATGTCCAGTGTTGGAGCACCCGCAACTTATGGAGGCAAGTCGTTCCACTGGTTAATTGTTCTCACTGTTAGGACGTTCCTCCTTAGTTCCAGGTTGCTTCTCTCCTTGATCAGTTTCCATCCGTTGCTTCTTGTCCGGCCTTCTGGTGCTTTGGAGAAGAGCTTGACTCCCTCCTTTTTGGGGCAGCCCCTGAGATACTGGGAGACTCCTATCAGGTCACTCCTAGTCCCGATACAGGGCCCGTATCCATCTTTTCCCCTAGCCAGAAATGAGAAGGAGGTGCAAAATTGGAGCTCAGCCACCACAGGTGCCCTAGACCAGGGGTCCCCAACCCCCAGTCTGGTCCACGGCATACCAGCAACCGGTCCACACAAACAGCAAAGCCCCATCCGTGCGATGCAGGCAGCACACAAAACCACGCACCCTCCGGTCTGTGGAAAAACCTTTCTTCACGGAACCGGTTCCTGGTGACCAAACGGTTGGGGACCTCTGCCCTAGACCAGTGCCCCCAACCTTTTGAGCACCAGGGACCGGTTCCATGGAGAGAGATTATTCCGCGGACCGGAGGGGACGTAGTTTTGCATGCTGCCTGCATGGATGGGGCTTCCCCCGTTTGCGTGGCCCGGTGTCGGTCCAGACATTGTCCCACCCTGTCCTGGGTCCCAAACAACTTGCAGAATTTCAGCTTCTCTAATGGGTGATTTACTCAGCCCAGAAAGAGGTCAAAAGACTCAATTATTGCTACTCTGAGCTCCCTGAGCACCTAATTGGCTTTAACACCAATGTCCTGATTAGGATCTAAAGGGCAGAGAATTGGCAGATGAGTTTGTGTTGCTGTGCGTGAATCCTCTTGCAAACCACACCACCTCTCCAAAGGCTGCAAACACACACGCACACGCACACACACGCATGCGACCATTCCAGGTGTGATTGGTGAGGGTACACCCAGCTGCCCAAATTGTAATAATGGCCACTTAAGCATGATAATTAGAGCATCTCAGCCGTGGTTTTATCCCTCCAAGACACCAATTTTGGCAAGTTGGGAGTTTTTAAAAAGGGACCTCGTAAAAAAAAGAGAGAGAGAGAGAGAGGCAGCGCTTCACTCGGAGATCATAACTCTTGTCTTGTCAGGACAGTGAGTGTTTTATGTGCCGTGGAAATTAAACCGGGAGTGAAACAGGCCCACCCAAGCGTGGGCTGGAAAATAAATGGATTACTAGAACGCCACTGGGGGACTGACAAGCCGAGGTAGGCAGGCTGAGGAGGTTTAAAAAAAAAAGGAGAGGGGGTTGAATTGCAATCAATTTGAGGAACCAGGGAGGGAGGAAAATTATTCTAGCCAGCTAAAGATAATCCAGGTAGTAGTAGCAGCAAGTAAGGAAACGGAGACAACCAATGCTTCAGTCTTCTCTTAAAAGATCCATGCTCCTTTCCTGCTGTGATAACAAGACATCTCCATAATGGCTTCTTTTTTTCTTTCTTTTTTCTTGCTTGCTTTCCTTTCCTCACTCCTTCCTTCCTTCCTTCCTTCCTTCCTTCCTTCCTTCCTTCCTTCCTTCCTTCCTTCCTCTTTCTTTCTTTTCTTTCCTCACTCCTTCCTTCTCTTTCTTTTTCTTGCTTACTTGCTTTTCCTTCCTTCCTTCCTTCTTTCTTTTTCGTTCCTCTTGCTTGTTTGCTTGCTCCTTCCTTTCTTTCTTTCTTTCTTTCTTTCTTTCTTTCTTTCTTTCTTTTTCTTTCTTTCCTCACTCATTCCTTCTTTCTTTTTCTTCTTTCCTTCCTTCCTTTTTTCTTTTTGTTCTTTCTTTTTCTTTCCTTCTTTCTTTCTTTTTCTTTCTTTCTTTTTTCTTTTCTTCTTTCCCTTCCTTTTGTTTTTTGTTCTTTCTTTTTTGTTCCTTTCTTTCTTTCTTTCTTTCTTTCTTGCTCCTTCCTCTTTCTTTCTTTTTTTCTTTTTTCTTTCTTTCCTCACTCATTCCTTCTTTCTTTTTCTTCTTTCCTTCGTTTTTTCCTTCTTTCCTTTTTTCTTTTTGTTCTTTCTTTTTTGTTCCTTCCTTCTTTCTTTCGTTTTTCTTTTCTTTTTTTCCTTCCATTTGTTTTCTGTTCTTTCTTTCTTTTTTGTTCCTTTCTTTCTCTCTTTCTTTCTTGCTCCTTCCTTCCTTCCTTCCTTCCTTCCTTTTCTTCATTTCTCTTCCTCTCCCTCCCTCCCTCCCTCCCTTCTTTTCTGGCTTTCAGGCAACAAGCTTCAATCTGATCCCACTGGAATAATTTGCAGCTTAATGAAGCCAAAGTACATTTTACTTTAGATTCTCCTTTAGCTTCATCTGTTGTATTTCTCCAGCCAAACTAGGGGCTCTCCAAAATCCTGTGACTTCACACACACACACCAATCCTTCCCAGTTAGTCAGGAAGAATATTGGAAACAACAGGGCAGCGCTTATGCTATGAATTCTTCACAACCCATACAATGACCCTCTCTAGCAAGAACTTGAATTCGCCACCCTGTAACTATAAAAAATATTTAGTGGGATGGGAAGCCATCCGTGGGTGGACACACAGAATTAATAGAATGATAACCAAGAGGGTCTGCTTCAGGCTATAACAGGCAAAAGGAATAAACCGGAGGAACAGAAGGAAAGGATCCAACCCAGAGAATGTCAGATAAGAGAAATTAAGAGTCTCGGGCAGAAATGTAATTTGAAAAAGCGTCTCAGTTTTCCTAGTTTTCTTGCAAATATAAGGGATGGGGGAGCACATTCAGACTTGCAAGCTTCTGTTATGGTCATCGTACATGAAAAGTAGTATTAGCATTCATCACAAAAAAGATGTTGAGAGTTTAGAAAAAATTCAGAGAAGAGCAACTAAGAGGATCCAAGGCCTGGAGACTAAAACATACAAAGAACGGCTGCGGGACTTGGGTCTGGCTAGTCTAAAGAAAAGAAGAAATAAGGGAGACACGATAGCAGTGTTTTAGTATTTGAGGGGCTGCCACAAAGAAGAGGGGGTCACGTTATTCTCCAAAGCACCAGAGGGAAGGACGAGAAACAATGGTTGGAAACTGACCAAGGAGAGAAGCAACCTGGAATTAAAGAAGAAACTTCCTGACAGTGAGGACGATTAACCAGTGGAACTGCTTGCCACCAGAAATCGTGGGTGCTCCATCACTGGAGATTTTTAAGAAGAGACTAGACAGTCATTTGACTGAGATGGATAGGTTCTTCTGCTTGAGCAGGGGGCTGGACTAGAAGACCTCCAAGGTCCCTTCCAACTCTATTCTATTCTAGGACTTTGGACTTCGACTCTGGTCTTCCTTGAGAAATGCCAGCCTAGGCAGACAGGTAGTAACTCTCTCAGCTCTTTAAAGCAGCTGTGTTTTGTTCCAGAATTACTCAGCAGTTCAAGGGTTATTTTATTCTATTTATTCTAGTCTATTCCATTCCATTCCATTCTATTCTATTCTTATCATTATTCTATTCTATATTCTATTGTATTCTATATTCTATTATCATTATTCTATTCTATTTTATTATCATTATTCTATTCCATTCTATTCTATTCTATTCTATTCTATTCTAATCATTATTCTATTCTAATCATTATTCTATTCTATTCTATTCTTATTCTATTCTATTCCATCCCATCCCATTCTATATTCTATTCTATTCTATTCTTATCATTATTCTATTCTATTCTATTCTATTCTCTATTCTATATTAATATCCTATTCTACTCTATTCTACTCTACTCCACTCCACTCCACTCCATTCCACTCCACCCTATCCTATCCTTTCCTATTCTATTCTCTATTCTATTCTACTCTATTCTATATTCTATTATCATTATTCTAGTCTATTTTATTATCATTATTCTATTCTATTCTATTCTATTCTACTCTATTCTATTCTATATCCATTCCATTCTCTATTCTATTCTATTCTGTTCTGTTCTGTTCCATTCTATTTGTCCTTTTCGTCTTCTTTTTGCACTTCCTTTCCTTTGCAGTTGCCGAATCTAGTTTTCCTCTCGCCCCCCACCCCAGAAACCCAAAAGCTATAATCTTTCCTCCAAACAGGGCTGTTTGAGCCACCTAATCATCCCACTTGTCCCGTTCAGGACCTTTGCCTTCCCCCCCCTTCCATTTTCTTCTTTTCCAAACTCCATTTGCAGAAAGCAAAACGAGCTGATTGTCCCCCCTCCCCAAGGCGGGTGTCTCCTCCTCTGCAATTTTGACCCGCAACTCTCTGGCCTCATTTTCCCTTGCCTAGAACGTCCTTGCTTTTCATTCTGGCCCATTCCTCTTTCAATTGCTTCTCCTGTCAAAGGCAATTCATCGCACAGGCCCGGCTGGCCTCTTGCGATTCTTCTCCGCATCTTTCTCTGACGGGTCCACCAAGTCTTACTTCCTTGCAGGGAAGGCCACTTCGCCATTGCTGCCTTGTCTCCCGACGTTTAAGTGATGGATGAGTCCCCATCCGAGGAGCCAAAGACAATATAGACACGTTTGCAAAGCGTCAACTTACACACACACACACACACACACACACACACACACACACACACACACACACACAGAGACACGGCCTCCAGAGGCCACAAAGGCTTGTGAGTTGTCATTTTGCACAATCAATTATCTCCGCAGCCTGGGACTTGCCACTCGGCCGAGCGTATTATTTACTCAACTCCGAAGAAAGCAAAGATGGGGTGGGTTTGTTTTTTGGGGGGGGGAGTAGCACCTGGATATAGATTAATCCTCACCTGAACCAGCCCGACATTTATGCTGCTAAGTGAGGCATTTTGCGAAGGGAGTTTGACCGCTTTTCTCGCCGCGGTCGTTAAGCGAGACGCTGCAGTGGTTAATTTAGGAAGGTGTTTGTTAAGCGGAATCTGGCTTTCCCCCCCCCCCCATTGACTTGGCTGGTTGGAAGGTTGCAAAAGGGGGGTCACGTTACCCCCCCTTCTGGGGACGCTGCGACCGTCATAAATGTGAGTCAGTTGCCGAGCTTCTGAATTTTGATCCCATGACTGCGGGGATGCTGCGACGGTCGTTAAATGTGAAAACAGGTCGTACGTCGCTTTTCCCACTGCCGTTGTAACTTCGAACGGTCACTAAATGGACGGTTGCAAGTCGGACTTAGCTGCATTCTAAGTCTGCTTTAATGGGATTGGATTAAAGCCTCCCAGGATTGTTTCTCTCCTAGAAATTCAGCAGAGTCGGAAGGGACCTCGGAGGCCATGTAGTCCAACCCCCTGCTGCAGCCCGGCCATCTTCCAACTCTGATCTGAAACTACAGGTGGTCCTCGAGTTACGCAACCACAACTGGGCCCCAAATTTGTGTCGCTAAGCAAAACATTGGTTAAGTGATTTTTTGGGCCCCATTTTATGACCTTTCTGGTCATCGTTGTTAAATGAATCACTGCAGTTTTTAAGTCAGTAACACAAGTTCTTAAGTGAAACCGGCTTCCTCCCATTGACGTGGCTTGTCAGAAGGTGGCAAAAGGGGATCACGTGACATCCCCGGGACGCTGTGACCGTCATAAATATGAGCCTCTGAATTTTGATCACGTGACCAGGAGGATGCGGCAACCGACATTAAGTGTGACAAACAATAGCTGGAAGATGACGTGTACTTTAGAATGAGCCAGAAGACAGAGTGGTAGTTGATTGATTGGAGAGGGTGGGCTCCTGCATGAGGCAATCTGCGTTATGATTGGTTGCTGGGTGAGAAGGGAGAGTTTCCCTTTTTTCCCGCCTTTTTTTTTTTTAATTCTGTGTGCTCTGCGATTTACCTGACAATTTACCTCAGGATGTAGCGATGGGCAGGACTACCTTGCTTATTGTATATTTCGATGTAAAATACATTTATTTATATAAAACCATGGGAAGTCCTCGACTTACGACCCCAGTTGAGCCCCAAATGTACGTCGCCGAGGGAGACATTTGTTAAGCACATTTTGACCCATTTTGTGACCTTTCCTGCCAGAGTTGTTAAGTGAATCATTGCATGTTGTTAAGTGAGTAACACGGGTTGTTAAGTGAATCTGGCCCCCCGACTGATTTGGCTTGTCAGAAGGTCGCAAAAGGGGATCAGGTGACACCCCCGGGACGCTGCGGCCGTCATAACTATGAGTCGGTTGCCGAGCCTCTGAATTTTGATCACGTGACCCCGCAGGATGCTGCAACAGTCAGAAATGTAGAAAAAAAACAGTCATAGGTATAGTTTTAACTTCAAACGGTCAGTAAATAAACAGCTATAAGCCGAGGACTGCCTGTCTGGGCAGGGGCCATGCAATTGTCGGGGTGCAAAAACCTTCCCTGCAGGCATGAAAATGGGTGTCATAGGAAGTAACTAAACAATGAGCCCTGGAGGGGTCTGGGTGTTTTGTTCTTTCCTGCCAAAAGCGTCTATTTTTGACACTGAGATAATATTTTCAGAACTTTGCAGAAAAATCTCAGACGGAGACTTGGTGGAGAGAGAGAGAGAGAGAGAGAGAGAGAGAGATTAGATGAGAGCTCCAATCCAGGTTTAGTAAGAGAGCAGAGAGAAAATAGATGGGGAGGGGAGGGAAGAGAAAAGAGAAAAGGAGGAGGGGAGGGGAAAAGAGAAGAGGTTTGGAGAGGGGAGGAGAGAAGAGGAAGGAAGGAGAGAATGAGGAAGGGAAGGGAGGGAGGGAGGAAAGGAAGGAAGGAAGAGGAAGGAAGGGAGTAAAGGAAGGAAGGAAGGGAGGGAGGGGAAGGAAGGGAAGGAGGGAAGGAAGGATAGGGAGGGAGGGAGGGAAGGAGAAAGGAAGGAAAGCAAGAAATGTAATGGATGGTTGATGGATAGGGAAGAAAGGAAGGAATACAATGGATGGCTGGATGGATATAGGCAGGCAAAGGAAGGGAGTGAGGGAGGGAAGGAGGAAGAAAGGAAGGAAGCAAGGAATGTAATGGATGGTTGATGGATAGGGAAGGAAGGAAGGAAGGAAGGAAGGAATACAATGGATGGCTGGATGGATATAGGCAGGCAAAGGAAGGAAGGAAGGAAGGAAGGAAGGAAGGAAGGAAGGAAGGAAGGAAGGAAGGAAGGAAGGAAGGAGAAAGGGAGGGAAGGAAGGGAAAAGGAAAAGAAAAGAAGGGAATGCAGGAGAAGAAAAAGAAAAGAGAACAAAAAAGGAAAGGGAAAGGAAGGGAAAGGGAGGGGGAAGGAAAGAACAAAGGAGGGAGGGAAGGAACTGGAGAGGAAGGAAGGAAGGAAAGAACAAAGGAGGGAGGGAAGGAACTGGAGAGGAAGGAAGGAAGGAAGGAAGGAAGGAAGGAAGGAAGGAAGGAAGGAAGGAAGGAAGGAAGGAAGGAAGGAAGGAAAGCCAAGCTGCAGACATGCTGGCTGGGGGATTCTGGGAGTGGAGGTCTGCTCATCTTTAAGGTGCCCAGGTTGAGAAGCTTTGCTCCATCCAAATCAGAGCCATTGCACCCACCACTGAGTTCCTCTAGAGGGAAATTATTTATTTACTAAATAAGTAGGGATGCTATTTATTGAATAAACATCAGCAAAGATCAAAAGAAGAGAGATTAAAGAGCATGCAAAATAAAGGAGAGGTTATGTACAGTATCTACCTACACCTTTAGATCGATTCAACAAACAAAACAACACAAAACTTACCGGAGCTGCTGGAACCAAACTTGTGAGCAATTAGCACACTCAGCCCCAAAGAGAGTGTGTCAAATAGCCAAATAGAGATGGAAAGTAGGACACCAGGTGATCCTTCTTCTACCCTGCTCCATGCAGGAAATAATTAGAGGGGCAGGAATCCTGTATCCGAGATCCAGAAGCTATTTTATAGAGCAGCAAAACGGAAGAGCTTCATTAAAAAAATATATTTTAGCCTTTTTCTTTCTCTGGCCCTTGAGTATTCAGTTACTTTCTTTTAAACGAAATGTAGTATTTTATTTTATTTTTTGCATAACAATAAAGAAACAAGTTGATTTACAGGGGCGCTAGCATTTCTCTCTGGATTTCTTCTGTCTGTGGCACCCGTCTGAAGCAATATGCCTTAGTTTATTTGAACAATTATAGATTTTTCCCCCCTTGGTCGGGAATAGAGATATATCACATATGCACATTTTACTGCCTCAGAAAACAAGGGATAGTTAAACAGCCTATTGTTCAAAATAGCTCCAACCCAGGTTTAATAAGAGAGCAGAGAGAAAATAGATGAGGAGGGGAGGGAAGATAAAAGAGAGAAAGGGGAGGGGAGGGGAAAAGAGAAGAGGTTTGGAGAGGGGAGGAGAGGGGAGGAGAGGAAGGAAGGAGAGAATGAGGAAGAGAAGGGGAGGGAGGGAGGGAGGGAGGAAGGAAGGAGGGAAGGAGGGAGGGAGGGAAGGGAAGGAAGGAAGGGAAGAGGGAGGGAGGGAAGGGAAGGAAGGAAGAAAAAAGGAGAAGGAAGGAAGGAATGAGGGAGGGAGGGAAGGGAAGGAAGGGAGGAAGGAAGGGAGGGAGAGGAAAGGAAGGAAGGAAGAAAAAAGGAGAAGAAAGGAAAGAAGGAAGGGAAGGAAGGGAGGAAGGAAGGAGGGAGAGAAGGAAAAGAAGAAAAAAGGAGAAGGAAGGAAGGAAGGAAGGAGAGAGGGAGGGAAGGAAAGGAAGGAAGGGAAGAGGGAGGGAGGGAAGGGAAGAAGAAAAAAGGAGAAAGAAGGAATGAGGGAGGGAGGGAAGAAAGGAGAGAGGGAGGGAGGGAAGGGAAGGAAGGAAGGGAGGAAGGAGGGAGGGAGAGAAGGAAAAGAAGAAAAAAGGAGAAGGAAGGAAGGAAGGAAGGAAGGAGAGAGGGAGGGAAGAAAGGAGAGAGGGAGGGAGGGAAGGAAAGGAAGGAAGGGAAGAGGGAGGGAGGGAAGGGAAGAAGAAAAAAGGAGAAAGAAGGAATGAGGGAGGGAGGGAAGAAAGGAGAGAGGGAGGGAGGGAAGGGAAGGAAGGAAGGGAGGAAGGAGGGAGGGAGAGAAGGAAAAGAAGAAAAAAGGAGAAGGAAGGAAGGAAGGAGAGAGGGAGGGAAGAAAGGAGAGAGGGAGGGAGGGAAGGAAAGGAAGGAAGGGAAGAGGGAGGGAGGGAAGGGAAGAAGAAAAAAGGAGAAAGAAGGAATGAGGGAGGGAGGGAAGAAAGGAGAGAGGGAGGGAGGGAAGGGAAGGAAGGAAGGGAGGAAGGAGGGAGGGAGAGAAGGGAAGGAAGAAAGAAAGAAAAAAGGAGAAGGAAGGAAAGAAAGAAAGAAAGAAAGAAGGAAAGAAGGAAGGAAGGAAGGAAAGAAGGAAGGAAGGAAGGAAGGAAGGAAGGAAGGAAGGAAGGAAGGAAGGAAGGAAGGAAGGAAGGAAGGAAGGAAAAGGGAGAGAATGAATTGACAGGAATTGAAGTCCACCCATCTTAACTGACTGGCTGGGGGATTCTGGGAGTTGAAGTCTTCCATCTTCGAACGGCCAGCTTTGAAACACACTGGTCCACATGGAGAACATCTAAAAGGCATTTGACATCTGTCCAAGGAAGATAAGGGGCCAGTGGACTTTCCTGTGTCCCCTTCATGCTTTCTGCATTTAAGCCGCCCTTGTAATCTGCTTTGAATTGGGCTTCCCTTCTCAAAGAGGCCTCTGGGCGGTGGCAGAGGGTCGGGTGTTATTAAATTCATGTAATAAATAATATGCAGGATAAAAGCCTGGGCCTTCTTTTCCCATGTATATATTTTCTCCCTCTAGGTATGAACGTCATGGAAAGTTCTCCCTACGAGCCCTTTGTAAGGGGGTTTGACTATGTCCGGCTGGCATCCATCACGGCAGGTAAGGCGTGAAAATGACAGGACCGCCATATTGTTGCAACCGGGGGGAAATTAAGAAAGCCCTTTTAATGTATTAGGTTTTCTTCATCTTACCTGACTTACGTTTATAAGTAACGTTTTTAAGGTGGCGAACAATCCTGATACGCCTTCCTTCTCCTATTTTTCCCATAACAACAACCCTGTGAGGTGGGCTGGGCTGACAGAGAAGGGTGGGACTGGCCCAAAGTCACTAGCTGGCTTTCATGCCTAAGGCGGGACTAGAACTCACCATCTCCTGGTGATTGGCCCAAAGTCACCCAGCTGGTTTTCATGCCTAAGGCGGGACTAGAACTCACTGTCTCTTGGTGATTGGCCCAAAGTCACCCTGTCAGCTTTCATGCATAAGGCGGGACTAGAACTCACCGTCTCCTGGTGATTGGCCCAAAGTCATCCAGTCGACTTTCATGCGTAAGGCGGGAGTAGAACTCACTGTCTCCTGGTGATTGGCCCAAAGTCACCCTGTCAGCTTTCATGCGTAAGGCGGGACTAGAACTCACCGTCTCCTGATGATTGGCCCAAAGTCATCCAGTCGGTTTTCATGCCTAAGGCAGGACTAGAACTCACAGCCTCATGGTGATTGGCCCAAAGTCATCCTGTCAGCTTTCATGCCTAAGGTGGGACTAGAACTCACCGTCTCCTGGTGATTGGCCCAAAGACACCCAGTCTTCTTTCCCTCCTAAGGCAGTTCTAGATTGCTGCCTTAACCACTAGACCACACTTTTTCTATTCTAGTCCCCTTTGTACAAAAGTGGCCCTCGGCACATGCTCAGAACAGCACAACTCTTTTCTCCGTCTCTTGAGATCTTTTCTAAGATGGTCGTCCGGGAAGCGTTATTAGCCCCGGGAGGGGGGGTGCATTTTCCCAAAGGCCGACTCAGTTTCCCCTGCACCTTGCCGACAAAGATGGACAGCTCCAGCCGCTTCCAAGAGAACACATCATATGTTCTGCAAGGGCCGTAATTAGGAATACCATTATGCTGGGTAATTGGCCGATCAATCCTGGTTTCCCGCTTTCCACTCGCCGAGTGGGGTTCAAGGTGACAGAGGCATGGGAAATGGACTCCGCACATGCTCCATTAGACAATTCCATCAGAGGGAGGTCGCCCGGCCGAAGCGGGCTGAACTCCGCCAGGTTTTCTGTCCTCAGCAGAAAGTTTCACTTTGTGCTCTGTAGTTCCTCAATTTAAGATGGGGGGACTTCAACTCCCAGAATTCCCCAGCCAGCAAAGGAATTCTGGGAGTTGAAGTCCACCCATCTGAAGGCTTGCTGGCTGCGGAATTCTGGGAGTTGAAGTCCACCCATCTTAAAGCATGCTGGTTGGGGGATTCTGGGAGTTGAAGACCACCCATCTTAAAGCATGCTGACTGAGGAATTCTGGGAGTTGAAGTCCACCCATCTTAAAGCATGCTGGTTGGGGGATTCTGGGAGTTGAAGACCACCCATCTTAAAGCTTTCTGGCTGGGGGATTCTGGGAGTTGAAGTCCACCCATCTTAAAGCTTTCTGGCTGGGGGATTCTGGTCAACTCCCAGAATTTAAGATGTGGGGGGACTTCAACTCCCAGAATTCTGGGGATTCTGGGCAACTCCCTCAATTTAAGATTGGGGGATTTCAACTCCCAGAATTCCCCAGCCAGCAAAGGAATTCTGGGAGTTGAAGTCCACCCATCTTAAAGCATGCTGACTGAGGAATTCTGGGAGTTGAAGTCCACTCATTTTAAAGTTTGCTTACTAGGGATTCTGGGAGTTGAAGACCACCCATCTTAAAGCTTGCTGGTTGGGGAATTCTGGGAGTTGAGGTCATGTGAAAAACAATCATAACTCACTTTTTTCAGTACTGTTGTAATCTCTGAGTCAAAAAAAAATCAATGGTTGTAAATTGTGGACTATCTCTGTAACACTGAAACGGCTCCATTCACTTCCATGGAGAGAGTTCAGAGTTTCTGGCTAGAGCTTTAGTCCCCAGGAAAAAAAAAAGTGAATAGGGATACAATCGCTCTCCTAAACGTTTTGAAACACAAGCGTCTCCAGGGAGGGGGCAGCCGGAAAAATGAAGACGGTGCCTGCAACTGCACAAAGTTGCTTCTTCGTATTTGTGACGCTCCTGTGGGAACCTGAGTCTGGAATGGCTGTCACAGAACCAGAGATTTAAGTGACAGGAAGTCAAATGCTGGTTGACTGTTGGAGCAACGTCCCCAGAAAAGAAATGGAGTAGAATTCTATTCTATTCTGTTTTATATTCTATTCTCTATTCTATTCTATTCTATTCTATTCTATTCTATTCTGTTCTGTTCTGTTCTGTTCTGTTCTGTTCTGTTCTATTCTATTAAGTCCTGTCCTATCCTATCCTATCCTATCCTATCCTATCCTATATTCTATCCATTCCATATTGTTCTCTTTTCTTCTCTTCTCTATTCTATTCTATTCTATTCTATTCTATTCTATTCTATTCTATTCTATTCTATTCTGTTCTGTTCTGTTCTGTTCTGTTCTGTTCTATTCTATATTCTATCCATTCTATATTATTCTCTTCTCTATCCATTCCATTCTCTATCCCAAGGCTTTTCAACCAGTGGTATGAGTACCACCTGTGGTACATTGGCACCTGGCAGGTGGTACGCGACCATCCTAGAAAAGTGGTAGCAGGAGAGGGGAATGGGCTGAACCGGTGGCAGCATCGCACAAGCCTGAGTGAGAGACGGCTGGAGCTGCAGGGCTCAGCGGAAGCGCCAGGATCAGCGCTTCTTCGGTGCTGTCAGGACTCAATGGAAGCGCCAGGATCAGCGCCAGGCTCCAGCTGGAGCTCGGCGCTGATCCTGGTGCTTCTGCTGAGTCCACAAGAAGCGCCGATCAGCTGGAATGTTGCAGCCTCTCCAGGGTCTTGTGATTTACATTCAGATGCTTGGCCACTGATTCATATGTATGACGGTCACAGTGTCCCAGGGTCATGTGAAGGGACCAAAACCTGCTGCAACCACCCAGCAGACGGGGGGGGGAGGGAATAAAAACCAAACACCCCCCACCCCCACTGCCAATCTTCAACAGAAATGCTCACAACAATGAAAACCTCGGACAGGAGGTTATCAAGTTTTTGACACCTTGCTAGGCGACTGGTGGTACTCAGATATTGCCATATCCTAAATGTGGTACAATGGGTGAAAAGGTTGAAAAGCCCTGCTCTGTCCTATCCTATCCTATCCTATCCATATTCTGTTCTGTTCTGTTCTCTTCTGCTCTGCTCTGCTCTGCTCTGCTCTGCTCTGCTCTGCTCTACTCTATTCTATTCTTAATGGTTTTTCTGCTTTTAGCTGACCTAGTAGCCTACATATATAGCAAGGAGAAATAAGACTGCGAACAAGCTGATGAATCAACCTAGAAAACCTCTGTCAAAGGAGAAATATTCATCCAGTGGTTTTATCATTTTTAATTGGGGCTTTTATTATATTTCCTTCATAGTCTCTTGCTGTCTCTGCCACATCTCCAAAGGTTGAACAGCCAAGAGTCTGGGATTTATATTTTTTTTCTTTCATTGCAATTCCTGACCTGTGCAGTTTAGACTGGATGATTCGTAGCTGCCTGACCGGCTGTACTCAGCATGTGGTCCTCAATGGAACTGCATCTATATGGAGGGAAGTGTGTAGTGGGGTGCCCCAGGGCTCTGTTTTGGGCCAGGTGCTCTTCAACATCTTCATCAATGATTTGGACGAGGGGATAGATGGGGAACTCATCAAATTTGCAGACGACACCAATCTGGCAGGAATAGCCAACCCTCCAGAAGACAGGCTTAAGATACAGGAGGATCTGGACAGACTTGAACACTGGGCGCTATCTAACAAAATGAAATTCAGTGGTGAAAAAAGGAAGGTTCTACATTTAGGCAAGAAAAACCAAATGCACAGGGATAATATAGGTGGTACCTGGCTCAATAGTAGCAACTGTGAGAGGGATCTCGGAGTCCTAGTAGACAGTCACCTAAATAGGAGCCAGCTGTGTGCTGCAGCTGCCAAAAAGGCCAACGCAGTGCTAGGCTGCATTAACAGAGGGATAGAATCAAGATCATGTGAAGTATTAATACCACTTTACAAGGCCTTGGTAAAGCCACACTTGGAATACGGCATCCAGTTTTGGTCACCACGATGTAAAAAAGATGTTGAAACTCTGGAAAGAGTGCAGAGAAGAGCAACAAAGATGATCAGGAGACTGGAGGTTAAAACATATAACGGTTGATGGAATTGGATATGTCTAGTTTAATGAAGAGAAGGATGAGGGGGCACATGATAGCAGCCTTCCAGTATCTCAGGGGCTGCCCCAAAGAAGAGGGAGTCAAGCTATTCTCCAAAGCAGGAGAAGAAGCAACGGATGAAAACTAACCAAATAGAGAAACAACCTGGAACTAAGGAGAAACTTCCTGACAGTGAGAACAATTAACCAGTGGAACAACCTGCCTCCAGAAGCTGTGAATGTGCCAACATTGGAAGTTTTTCAGAAGAGGCTGGACAGCCATTTGTCTGAAATGGTATAGGGTTTCCTGCCTGAGCAGGGGGTTGGACTAGATGACCTCCAAGGTACCTTCCAACTTTAATTATTATTATTATTATTATTGATCATCGCACAGTCAGCCAGATGTTCAGACTGGATTTAGCATTTTGTTTACCTAAAAATATTATTATTTTGTCTACCTAAAAATATTATTATTATTATTATTATTATTATCATCATCATCATCATCATCATCATCATCATCATCATCATCATTATTACCTCCATGGTAGAACAGCATGCCACCACCTCCTTTGTGTCTTTCTGCTCTGCAGGCTCCGAGAACGAGGTCACGCAGGTGAACCGCTGCTTGGACGCCGCCAAAGCCTGTAACGTGGACGAGATGTGCCAGCGACTCCGGACCGAGTACGTGTCCTCTTGCATCCGTCGGGGGCCCCGGGCGGACCCCTGCAACCGGTCCAAGTGTCACAAGGCCTTGCGGAAGTTCTTCGACCGGGTGCCCCCCGAGTACACGCATGAGCTGCTCTTCTGCCCCTGTGTCGACACGGCCTGCGCCGAAAGACGCCGGCAGACAATTGTGCCCGCCTGCTCCTACGAAGCCAAGGAGAAGCCAAACTGCTTGGCGCCGCTGGATGCCTGCCGAGGAAACTACGTCTGCAGGTACCAACGTTCGCCTACCCCAGAGGCGCTTTCCTCTTTTGCCTTTGAAGACGTTTCACTTCTCATCCCAGAAGCTTCTTTAGTTCTTTGTGGATGGTGGGGAAGGAAGGAAGGAAGGAAGGAAGGAAGGAAGGAAGGAAGGAAGGAAGGAAGGAAGGAATCAGGAGGACAGGGTGGCTGAGGAATTCTGGGAGTTGAAGTCCACGAGTCCAGGAGTGAATTTCAACTCCCAGAATTCCTCAGCCAGCGTGCCTGGCTGAGGAATTCTGGGAGTTAAAGTCCACAAGTCATACAAGGGCCAAGTTTGAAGACCCCCGATAATAGACTTTAAGATGAGTGGGCTTCAACTCCCAGAATTCCTCAGCCAGAGTGCCTAGCTGAGGAATTCTGGGAGTTGAAGTCCACAAGTCATAAAAGAGCCAGGTCTGAAGACCCCTGGCATACACCGTAATCACTTTTTCAGCGCTTGGCCACCAGCTCACCTTTACGGCCGTCCCCTCACCTCAGTTTGCGACGGTTTTGGCCGGTTTCTGGCGTTGATTTCCCGCTTTTGATTAAGAAAACCCATTGGGAGGGAGAAATGGACTCGCTTCCTCCCCCCCCACAGCAAAAACTGTCAAAAAAAATCCAGTCCAATCCCATGATGTCTCGACATTCGATCGCAATGACTGCCAATCATGGTCATAAGTCAAGGACCACCTAGTATACTGGACTGAAAACTAAGCGAGTGGGAGTTTTAGTCCTCTCTAAAGCACAGAAGCCTTCGGGCCAGTCTCTCCCTTTCTCTCTTAGCCTAGCCCACCTCACAGGACTGTTGTTAGGGGGAAAGTAGAAGGCAGAAGCACTAAATATAGGCCACACTTTGAGTTGTGCCAAACCAAAGAGGTGGGACTAGAACTCATTGGCACCTGGTGATTGGCCCAAAGGCACCCAATTTGACTTTCATTCCTAAAACAGGATTAGAACTCAGCGTCTTCTGGTGATTGGCCCGAAATAACCCAGCCGGCTTTCACTCGTAAGGCGGGACTAGAACTCACCGTCTCCTAGTAATTGGCCCAAAATCACCCAATTTGACTTGCATGGCTAAAGCGGGACTAGAACTCACTGGCACCTGGTGATTGCCCCAAAAGCGCCCAGCTGGCATTCATGGCTAAGGCGGGACTAGAACTCACTGTCACCTGGTGATTGGCCCAAAAGCACCCAGTTGACTTTCATGGCTAAGGCGGGACTAGAACTCACTGTCACCTGGTGATTGGCCCAAAGGCACCCAATTTGACTTTCATGCATAAGGCGGGACTAGAACTCACTGTCACCTGGTGATTGTCCGAAAAGCACCCAGTTGACTTTCATGGCTAAGGCGGGACTAGAACTCACTGTCACCTGGTGATTGGCCCAAAGACACCCAATTTGACTTGCATGGCTAAGGCGGGACTAGAACTCACTGTCACCTGGTGATTGGCCCAAAGGCACCCAATTTGACTTTCATGGCTAGGGCGGGACTAGAACTGACTGTCACCTGGTGATTGGCCCAAAGTCACCCAGCCAACTTTCATGCCTAAGGCGGGACTAGAACTCCAGTCTCCCAGTCTGCCTTCACCCCTGGACCAGATCCGCTTGCAGGCCAAGTGGTAGCAAATAGGAACCTCTCTACAATCCTGCTTCAACTGTGGCAAGGCTTCTCGACACCTTTTTAATTCCAGCACCGAACCATATGTTGCTACTCTCCTCGCCATCACAGCTCTCCAGGGCTTGGGGCCCGTGTTTATTTTTTTACACAGTGGGTTTTGCACACACACACACACACACACACACACACACAGAGACAGATACACACACACAGACACCCGAAAACAGCATCAGCCATGAAGGATGTTGTTGGCTGTAGCAGAAAAGGGGGATTCAGAACCGCTGGCGTGCAGAGAAAGCAAAGAGGCAGGAGGTTGTGTTGCTTTGTCCTTGCCTGCACACAACCAGCTGCAGAGCTGGAAAGCGACTTGCCAGGCTAGGGCCAAAGTCACCCTAGGTACGTTCCTCGTAAGGGGCACCGATGGCTGGGGACGATAGGCTTTCCTGCCTGGCTGGGCTGGCGAGAAATAAACCCTTTCGGGCTTTTGTCTGCAGAGCGTGGCTGATTGGCAACCCAGAATTTCCCAACCATCAGCCGCGTCTTTATAGCCTCCCTGTCAGGCCAAAATTTTGCCTTCTCTGCCGATAAAAAAAAACAACGAAGGTCTTTATTCCTCGACTTACGACCACGTTCGTTAGACTTACGTCAAGCTTTTTTTCTGCTGCAGAGAGAGGCGGCTTACACGGGAACACAGGTAAATCTGTAATCAGGTGTTACATCTCCTGCAGAAAATGCATCGGCTGCCGTTTTGCTTCCGGATCCAATTCAAGGTGAAGCTGTCACCTTCGAAAGCTCTGCCTGGCTTGGAACCAAGTTATTTGAACGACCGTCTTTTTCTAGTTACGTCTCCCTGACCTAGCGGAGAAGGCAGGCAAGGGGTGTTAGGGATCCCCCTTTTAAGGGACTCCATCTGGTGGGACCCAGAGAAAGGGCCGTCTCCGTGGTGGCTCCTTCCTTGTGGAATGTCATCCCTGCGGAGATAAGACCTCATTCTGCCCACAGGCCTGGGGACCCCAAGGTGATCCGGAGCCCATGAGGTGGCGTCTCTGATTGACCCAACTACGTCACATCATCAGGGCTAGAAGGAAGTGGGTTTGTCTGTCTGGATACATGCAAGTAGCTGGTGGCTTGTCCTGGCTTGGGGGGTGTTTCTGATGCTGCCTGGTGAACACTTACATCAGCACTGAGAGGGCAAACCACTACTAGATAAAAAGAGAGCGAAGCCACTCCTTTCTTGCACTGATGATGTCACCTAGTTGGGTCATGAGACGTCTGCAAGAAAACCACCAAGCTTGGAGAGCATCAAGAATCCCTGAGTCTTCTTCCTCCTCCTCCTCTTCCTCCTGCTCCTGCTCCTCCCCACAATCCCACTCCCTTCTAGCACTGATGACATTACCTAGCTGGGTCATGAAACATCTGCAAGAAAACCACCCAGCTCAGAGAGCACAAAAGACCCTCCTTCTTCTCCTTCTCCTTCTCCTCTTTCTCCTTCTCCTTCTTCCTCCTGTCCACAAATCTTTCTCCCTTCTAGCACTGATGATGTTACCTAGTTGGGTCATGAGACGTCTGCAAGAAAACCACCAAGCTCGGAGAACATCAAGGATCCCTGAGTCGTCGTCGTCCTCCTCCTCCTCTTCCTCCTGCTCCTCCCCACAATCCCACTCCCTTCTAGCACTGATGACGTTACCTAGCTGGGTCATGAAACGTCTGCAAGAAAACCACCCAGCTCAGAGAGCACAAAAGACCCTCCTTCTTCTCCTTCTCCTTCTCCTCTTTCTCCTTCTCCTTCTTCCTCCTGTCCACAAATCTTTCTCCCTTCTAGCACTGATGATGTTACCTAGGTGGGTCATGAAACGTCTGCAAGTCCAGAAGTCTTCTGGGAGCTGCCCCAAATGCTTGATAAGATTAGAGCAGGGGTCTTCAAACTTGGCCCTTTTATGACCTGTGGACTTCAACCCCCAGAATTCCCCAGTCAGCAAGGCTGACTGGAGAATTCTGGGAGTTGAAGTCCACACGTCTTCTAGGAGTTGCCCCAAATGGTTGATACAGATTATTAAGGCAAAGATCACCTTGTGTTGCCTCTTTCCATATCTTTTCTTCTGCTGGCCAGGCTTTCCAGTAGCTCTGGAAAAGTTTTGTCTCCCTTTGATAAATGGAAATATAAATATAAATAATGTAAAATTCTGTTGTTCGCATTTCTCTGCCTCTGGGTTTTAGCATGCCTTTCATCCCTTTTTTCACTTGTTAACTGTTTTGATCTTGGCTGATGTTTAATAAATAAATGAAGACTGGGGTTTTTTTATCCTAGCTTTTTGAGTGGCAGGTGTGCGTGCTTTGATATGGAAGGAGAACAGATTAGGAATGTCCTGGTTGCAAACAAAGGTAGAAATCACCCACTGCAGTTCTATGCTGTATCTTTTTCTTTCTTTCTTTCTTTCTTTCTTTCTTTCTTTCTTTCTTTCTTTCTTTCTTTCTTTCTCTTCTATTATCTATCTATCTTTTATAGAATAGAATAGAATAGAATAGAATAGAATAGAATAGAATAGAATAGAATAGAATGACAAAGTTGGAAGGGAACCTGGAGATCCTCTAGTCCAACCTCCTGCTCAGGCAGGAAACCCTATCTATTTCTATATCTGTCTGTCTGTCTATCTATCTATCTATCTATCTATCTATCTATCTATCTATCTATCTATCTATCTATCTATCTATCTAAGTATCTATGTCTATATCTATCTATATATCTGTCTATCTGTCTCTTGTCTATCTATATCTATGTCTATCTGTCTATCTATCTATCTATCTATCTATCTATCTATCTATATCTATCTATCTATATCTGTCTATCTATCTATCTATCTATCTATCTATCTATCTATCTATCTGTCTGTCTGTCAATCAGTCTGTTTCTCTATCTATCTATCATCTATCTATCTATCTATCTATGTCTATCTATATCTATCTATCTGTCTGTCATCTATCTATCTATATGTCTATCTATCTATCTATCTATCTATCTATCTATCTATCTATCTATCTATCTATATCTGTCTATCTATCTCTTTGTCAATCAGTCTGTCTTGTCTATCTATCTATATCTATGTCTATCTGTCTGTCTATCTATCTATCATCTATCTATCTATCTATCTATCTATCTATCTATCTATCTATCTATCTATCTTTCAACCATCTATCTTCCATCCATCCCTCCCTCCCTCCCTTCATCCATCCATCCATCCTGCCCCATTCCCACGTTTTTCCCTCCCTCCCTTTTGTGCCCTGCCAGCCAGGACCAGCGACTCCACCGGGCCCTTAACGGCGTCCCATTTGCCCCCCTTCCTCTCTCCTAGATCTCGCTATGCTGAGTTCCAGGTCAACTGCCAGCCCTCTGGACTCCTCTCAGGAACCGGATGCCAGAAGGAAAACTACGCCGCCTGTTTATTGGCCTACACTGGCATCATAGGTAGGGGGGGGGCTGTCTTTATTCTAATGCTCTCGAGAACGGTGGGGAGATTTTGCATTTATTTAGTTATTTAATGCGTCGGTTTAATTGCTCATGGCAGAAGCTTCTGTTCTGGAAGTCAACGGTCTCTTGGCAGGCCGCTCTTCCGATGCCCCGCAAAAGCCTCCAGCAGGAATGTGGGTGAAGTGGGCAAAATGGCGGATGCAGCTCACGATGCATCCGCCATCTTGCCCATTTGAACAGACCCACCTCTGGGGAGGCCACTAATCCCAAGAGAAGCCCCCAGGAGGACAATTTGCCTCCCAGGGCTTTATTTTTCACTATCTGTCTGGAAAACCTGTCTCTACGCTACAAGTGTAAGGCCACACCTGGAATGCTGCATCCAGTTTTGGTTGCCACGATGTAAAAAAGATGTTGAGACTCTGGAAAGAGTGCAGAGAAGAGCAACAAGGATGATTAGGGGACTGGAGGCTAAAACATGGAAGGAATGGTTGCTGGAATTCGGTATGTCTAGTTTAATGAAGAGAAGGACGAGGGGGGCAGGATAGCAGTCTCCCAGTATCTCAGGGGCTGCCCCAAAGAAGAGGAAGTCAAGCTATTCTCCAAAGCACCTGAAGGCAGGACAAGAAGCAACGGATGGAAACTCATCAAGGAGAGAAGCAACCTAGAACTAAGGAGAAACTTCCTGACAGTTAGAACAATTAACCAGTGGAACAACCTGCCTCCAGAAGCGGTGAATGCTCCAACACTGGAAATTTTTAAGAAGAGACTGGACAGCCGAAATGGTATAGGGTCTCCTGCTTGAGCAGGGAGTTGGACTAGATGACCTCTAAGGTTCCTTCCAGCTCTATTTTATTCTAAGATACATTGATAGATAGATAGATAGATAGATAGATAGATAGATAGATAGATAGATAGATAGATAGATAGATAGATAGATAGATAGATAGATAGATAGATAGATAGACAAACAAGATGGATGGATGGATGGATGGATGGATGGATAATAGATAGATAGATAGATAGATAGATAGATAGATAGATAGATAGATAGATAGATAGATAGACAGACAGATGGATGAATAGATGGATGGTTAATAGATAGATGAGATAGATAGATGATAGATAGATAGATAGATAGATAGATAGATAGATAGATAGATAGATGATAGACAGACAGATATACAAATAGATGGATAGACAGATAGATAGATATAGATGGATGGATGGATGATAGATAATGGGAAAATTTTTAGTGATAAATATGTTAATTTTACGTTGAATTATATTCAGAAACTGTAAAATACAATCTTTGCTGAGGAATTTTGGCTACATCAGGCATAGTAATTACTAAGAGAATTATGTTGATAATTGGGAAAGTATTATTATTCCAAATATTAAGGTTTGGATTCAGGCCATGTGTAATATATCCATTTTTTTAAAAAGTGAAATATGAATAATACATTGCATTCTTCGGATACAGTGGTATTTAGACCAGGGGGACTGGAGATTGTTAACACTCTGATGATTTAGAACCCTTTAACCTTTAAAACTAAAGAAAACAGATTTATATCAATGTTAACTAAGATTTCTAAAATATTAATGTTGATAAGCCAAAGGTTGCTTAGTTTTTTTACATCTAAAATCGAATGTGGCACCGATAAACAACTGCCAAATAATGTTAAATTATTTATTTTATGCTAAAGATTTCTATCTTAAGCTTAATACTTAAAACTAAGGTCTCCGTGGTATTGTTCCTTGTTTTTGCATATTAAAAGGAAAAAATGAAACTTCCCCTTAATGTACGCACTGGCAATTTGCAATATTTATAAAAATATAACCCCCATTTAAAAAAAATAATAATTTATCCCTCCTTTTTTGCAAAGAGATTATTTTCCACTCTTCCAAAAAAGCTGCAATCTGCTTCTGTTTGCCTGGAATTCATAACGCCGTCTTCTCTTTTTTCACTAGAAATCTTCCTACAGGATACTGTTAAATATTTTAAAGCTAAGTAACAGGCTTAGAATGTTTATACAATTTTCTTTTTCGGTTTTGCATTTTATTTTTTAATCCTTCATTCCAACGTTTCTAGTTTGATCTGTGCTTTTGAAAAAAAAATAAAGTCTAATTTTTTTCCAGGTTAGTAATAAAATAAAAGGTTTTTCTTAAAACCCGCTGTACAGGTAGACCTCAACATATCACCAAAATTGAGCCCAAAATTGATGTTGCTAAGTGAGCCAGTTCTTAAGTGAGTTTTGCCTCACTTTACGACCTTTCTAGCTACAGACGTTAAGTGAATCCAGCTTGCCCATTGACTTTGCTTGTCAGAAGATCGCAAAAGTGGATCACGTGACCACGGGACATTGCGACCGTCATAAATACGAGTTAGTGACCCAAGTGTCTGAATTTGATCACGGGACCACGGAGGAAGCTGTAACGGTCGTAACTGTGAAAAACAGTCATAAGTCACTTTTTTCAATGCCGTTGTAACTTTGAACGGTCATAAATTGAGGTCTACCTGTATAGCAATGTTTCTCAACTTGGGCCATTTTAAGACGGGTGGACTTCAACTCCCAGAATTCCTGAGCCAGCCATGCTGAGGGGAAAGGGAGAGGTTTCCAAGCTGAGCCCTGCTGGCTCAGGAATTCTGGGAGTTGAAGTCCCCCAGTCATAAAGCGGCCTAGGCCTAGGCCAGGGGTGGGCAAGCTTGGCTCTTTTATGACTCATGGACTTCAACTCCCAGAATTCCTGAGCCAGCAGGGCTCAGCTTGGAAACCTCTCCCTTTCCCCTCAGCGTGGCTGGCTCAGGAATTCTGGGAGTTGAAGTCCACAAGTCATGAAGGGGCCATAGTTCCCTCATGCTGGCTCAGGAATTCTGGGAGTTGAAGTCCACAAGTCATAAAAGAGCCAAGGTTGCCTAACCCTGGCCTAGGCCTAGGCTGCTTTATGACCTGTGGACTTCAACTCCCAGAATTCCTGAGCCAGCCATGCTGAGGGGAAAGGGAGAGGTTTCCAAGCTGAGCCCTGCTGGCTCAGGAATTCTGGGAGTTGAAGTCCCCCAGTCAGAAAGCGGCCTAGGCCTAGGCCAGAGGTAGGCAACCTTGGTTCTTTTATGACTCGTGGACTTCAACTCCCAGAATTCCTGAGCCACCATGGCTCAGCTTGGAAACCTCTCCCTTTCCCCTCAGCGTGGCCGGCTCAGGAATTCTGGGAGTTGAAGTCCACGAGTCATAAAAGGGCCAAGGTTGCCTACCCCTGGGTTAGGGTGCAAGGAAATTGACTTAAATGTACTGAAGGTTTTTAAGAAGAGATTGGGCAGCCATTTGTCTGAAATGGCAAAGGGCCTCCTGCTTGAGCAGGGGGTTGGACTAGATGACCTCCGAGGCCCCTTCTGGCTCTATTCTGATGGATTGATTGACGTGCAGGAGAGGTATTTTACAGAAGAGTTTTTCAGCCTTGACTATTTCATAATAATGTTTTTTTTTTCAAGCTCAGTCGCTTGAAGAGACGTGGACTTCAACTCCCAGAATTCCCCAGCCAGCCGTGGCTGGCTGGGGAATTCTGGGACTTGAAGTCCGCAAGTCTTCAAGTTGCCCCGTTGGGAGGGGGAAAAAACACATGGAAAAGCTTTCCTTGCTTTCTCAGAGACGCTCTCTGTTCCTTCCCTCCCCTCGGCAGGCAGCACCATCACTCCCAACTACATCGACAACTCGACCGCCAACATTGCGCCCTGGTGCACTTGCAACGCCAGCGGGAACCGGCAGGAAGAGTGTGAGCGCTTCCTGCACCTTTTCACCAACAATCTCTGCCTCCGTAAGTGTTGCCTCGCTGAGCGCGTCGGAGATGGTTCGATGGAGGAGGCGCCTTGCTTGGGACTGCGGTCCTTGATGGCTGGTGGGGGGACGTTTGGGCCTTTCCAAAGGGCCTTTCCGGCTGGCTGTCTTTCCCTGCGACTAGACGGAGAGGGCAAGCCGCTAGTCTATAAAGAGAAAGCAAAGCCCACTCCCTTCTAGCACTGATGATGTTACCTAGTTGGGTCATGAAAGGTCTACAAGAAAACCACCCAGCTCAGAGAGCACCAAGGACCCTACAGTCTTCCTCCTCCTCCTCCTCCTCCTCTTCCTCCCCCCCTCCTCCTCTCCTCTGCAACCCTCCCCCCTTCTAGCACTGATGATGTTACCTAGTTGGGTCATGAAAGGTCTACAAGAAAACCAACAAGGTCAGACAGCATTAAGGACCTCACAATCATCCCCCTCCTCCTCTTTCTCTTTCTCCTCCTCCTCTTCCTCACAAACCCCACTCCCTTCTACAACTGATGATGTTCCATAGTTGGCTAATGAAATATCTGCAAGAAAAAAACAAAGCTCAGACAGCATGAAGGACACCACCCTCTAGTTTTATTATATTTGTGGTGCATTTCACCACCTCTTCTTCTTCTTCTTCTTCTTCTTCTTCTTCTTCTTCTTCTTCTTCTTCTTCTTCTTCTTCTTCTTCTTCTTCTTCTTCTTCTTCTTCTTCTTCTTCTTCTTCTTCTCCTCCTCCTCCTCCTCCTTCTTCTTCTCCCCCCTCTTCCCTTCCTTCCTTCCTCTTTCTCTGTTTCTTCCTTCCTTCCATCCATCCATTCATCCTTCCTTTCTTTTTCTTCTTTCTTTTTTTCTTTCTTTCTTCCTTCCTTCCTTCCTTCCTTCCATCCATGCAGCCTTTCTCTTTCTTTCTTTCTTTCTTTCTTTCTTTCTTTCTTTCTTTCTTTCTTTCTTTCTTTCTTTCTTTCTTTCTTTCTTCCTTTCTTCTTTCTTTCTTTCTTTCTTTTCCTCCTCCTCCTCCTCCTCCTCCTCCCTCTCCTCCTCCTCCTCCTTTCTCCTAAGAGGGGAGATTTATTGCCAGGTCTGGAGTGAGTCCTGATGCTTATTCAGACCAGGTCTTTGGAGAGAGCACGGAGTGTGTGTGCTTCAACCAATGTCCGATGTCTCCTTGAGGATGAAAGAAGAGAGCCTTGTAAGGTGGGGGGAGTGGGGTGGGGGGGGGACGACAGCCTCATCCCAGAGGGGAGTAAGTCTCTATCCATCAAAGCCCATTGAGGATGCCAGACGATCCAGCCTCAAGGCAAGGTGATGGGATTGAAGCCGGAAGGACACCAGGCTAGTCTCAGCATCTTCGTGCGTGCGTGCATGCGTGCGTGCGTGTGTCTCTCTGTGTGTGTGTGTGTGTGTGTGTGTGTGTGTGTGTGTGTCACTTTGCCACCCAGACAGGCTGGCTGTCCCTTTTTGAGCAGCTTTCCATAAGAGAGGGATGGGAACTACAACTGGTCCTTGATTGACAACAGTTCATTTAGTGACCGTTCAGAAGTTAAACAACGGCACTGGAAAAAAGGGACTTAGGACCGTTTTTCACACTTAACGACCGTTGCAGTGTCCCCAGGGTCATGTGATCCAATTTCGGGAGCTTGGCAAGTGACTCCTATTTATGACAGTTTACAAGCAGTGTTTCTCAACCTTGACCATTTTAAGGCATGTGGACTTCAACTCCCAGAATTCCACAGCCAGCAATGCTGGCTGTGGAATTCTGGGAGTTGAAGTCCACATGCCTTAAAATGGTCAAGGTTGAGAAACACTGGTTTACAGTGTCCCTGGGTTCTTCTGACCCGCCTTTTGCGACCTCTTGACAAGCAAAGTCAGAAGCCAGATCCACTTAACAACCGTGTAGCTAACTTAACAGCTGCAGTGATTCACTAAACAAGTGAGGTGAGAAAGGTTATTAACATGGGGCAAAACTCACTTAGCGACTGCTTAGCAATATAAATTTTGGGCTCTATTGTCATAAGTCAAGGACAACCTGAAATCACGGAGAGACCCCATGTAGAACTAAGGAGAAATTTCCTGACAGTGAGAACAATTAACCAGTGGAACAGATTGCCACCAGATGTGGATGTTTCATCACTGGACGTTTTCAAGAAATGGACAGCCATTTGTCTGAAATACTATAGTGGCCAGAGCAGGGAGTTGGACTAGAGGACCTTCAAGGTCCCTTCCAATTCTGTTATCCCATAGACCAGGGGTCTTCAAACGTGACCCTTTTATGACCTGTGGACTTCAACTCCCAGAATCCCTCAGCCAGGCACACTGGCTGAGGAATTCTGGGAGTTGAAGTCCACTCCTCTTAAAGTCTATATCAGATGTCTTCACTTGGCCCTTTGATGACTGGTGCATTTTAACTCCCAGAATCCCTCAGCCAGGCACGCTGGCTGAGGAATTCTGGGAGTTGAAGTCCACTTCTCTTAAAGTCTATATCAAATGTCTTCAAACTTGGCCCTTTGATGACTGGTGGACTTCAACTCCCAGAATCCCTCAGCCAGCGTGCCTGGCTGAGGAATTCTGGGAGTTGAAGTCCACAAGTCATTAAAGGGCCAAGTTTGAAAACCCCTGCTATATACAATGTATTTATGGAAATTGGTCTCCTTATCTAGCTGGTCTTTCTATCTAGCTCCTCAAGGAGAAGCACTAGCCCATTTCCCAGAAATGCTAGCTTTCTATGTGAAAGGATCATTCAGCCTCCATACCCTCAACCCCCACCCTTCATGAAGTGGAAAGATTCCATTCAGAATAGACTTGGAAGGGACCTTAGAGGTCTTCTAGTCCAACCCCCTGCTTAGACATGAAATCCTCTACCATTCCAGACAAGTGGCTGTCCACTCTCTTCTTAAAAGCCTCCAGTGATGGAGCACCCACAACAGCTGGTGGCAAGCTGTTCCACTGGTTAATTGTCCTCACTGCTAGGAAGTTTCTCCTTAGTTCCAAGTTGTTTCTCTCCTTGATTTGTTTCCATCCATTGTTTCTTATCCTGCCTTCAGGAGCTCTGGAAAATAAGTTGACCCCCTCCTCTTCTTTGGGGCAGCCCCTCAAATACTGGAATGCTGCTATCCTGTCCCCCCCTAGTCCTCCTTCTCACTAGACTAGACACACCCAAGTCTTGCAACTGTTCTTCGTATGTTTTCGTCTCCAGATCTTCTCTGCACTCTTTCCAAAGATCTCAGCATCTTTCTTGCAACGCGGCAAGCCAAACTGGATGCACAACTGATTCCAGGTGGGGGTGTGATGGTTGGGTGTCTCTCACACATCCCTTTTTCCTTCCTTTCAGAAAATGCCATCCAGGCCTTCGACAACAGGACGTATCTGAGCGCCGCCTCCAGTCCGTCCACCTCGCCCACCACCCAGATGAGAAAGCAGGAGAGAAACACCGATAAAGTGTCTGCCACCCACCAGGAGAACATCCTGGAACAGCTGGAACCCACCAAGGTAGACCAAAGGACACGGGCCCGCTTTGGGACCGACCCACCGGATGTTTTCAGATCTTTGGGCTGCGTTTGTACCCAAGGCTCCGTTTTGTCAAGCCTGGGTTTGTGGTTTGGTTGTGGGAACGCAATTCATGTGGGTTAGACGGGTCAGGGAAAGGGTTCGTTGGTTAGGGGGGGGGGGTTGTGTGAACACAGCCACGGGGAGGAGTGATCCAATGCTGAGCAGACCCGATTAAATCTGGCCCTTGAATGTGCAAGCGGAAGAGAAGAGCACGGCTTCGTGTCAAAATCAAGACTCTTTCTAACGGTCTTTGACCAGCTTTCCAAGAAAAGGGTGAGAGTTCAACACAGGAAATCCTCAACTGATAACTATTACTTTAGTGACCGTTGAAAGTTACTACAACACTTTCTATATATCTATCATCTTATCTACCGTTCTTCCAAGCTCTTCTTTCTATCATCTGTCATTATCTATCTTTCTATTTCTTCTATCTCTTCTTTCTTTCATCTATCTTTTTCTCTTTCTCTTCTATCTTGTTTAGCTATCGGTCTATCTATCTATAATTCTATCTTATCTATCATCTCATCTATATCTATCTATCTATCTTTATCTGTCTATCTAGCTCTGTCTACCTGTCTCACATCTATCTATCTATCTGTCTGTGTCTGTCTCTCTGTCTATCTTATCTATCATCTCATCTACCTACCTACCTACTTACCTACCTTTCTTCCTATCTATCTATCTATCTATCTATCTATCTATCTATCTATCTATCTATCTATCTATCTCTATCTTATCTGTCTCTTATCTACCTGTCTCACTTCTATCTATCTATCTGTCTGTGTCTGTCTGTCTGTCTTATCTATCATCTCATCTACCTACCTACCTACTTACCTACCTTTCTTCCTATCTATCTATCTATCTATCTATCTATCTATCTATCTATCTATCTATCTATCTATCTATCTCTATCTTATCTTTTCTTATCTGTCTATCTTATCTATCTATCTATCTATCTATCTATCTATCTATCTATCTATCTATCTTATCATCTATTTATCTATCTCTGTCTTATCTTATCTATCTTATCTATCTATCTGTCTTATCTTATCTGTCTATCTTATCTATCTATCTTATCTGTCTCTTATCTTATCTGTCTATCTTATCTATCTGTCTATCTATCTATCTTTATCATCTATCTAGCTCTATCTATCTTATCTATCATCTATCATCCATCCATCCATCTTATCTTATCTTATCATCTTATCTTAATATCATCTCTCATCTATCTAGCTATCTCTGTCTGTCTGTCTGTCTATCATCTACCTACCTACCTACCTACCATCAAGGTAAATTGATATTCTCAGCTTCAAAGCATCCTCCATTCCTGCAGGCTACGGAGGTCTCCGGGTGGGCACTGTTTTCCTGCCCTTGGGAGAAGTGAGGCTGTCCAGCCATTATCTTTTGCTCCCCTCCTCCATAACAAGCTGCCCCCTAGCCAGTGGATTTCTTTTTGGTGAACCTGATTATATCCCTTGTAATCAACCTCAATTTCCTCCTAATTGCTTTCTAATCCCTATTAAAAGCTGCTTGCGAAAAGTCACATAAACGTCAGGGGGTCCTTCTCGTGGGCAGCATCCCAACAAATAAAACTGAAAACATCAGAGCATTCGAGCACCCAGTGTTAAAGAACATGGATCCTCCAGCTTTCTTTTTTCCTTTTAAGCAGAATAATACCCTGTAATAAAAGCAGTCAATAGCATCAGAACTGAAGGCTGCAGTCTATAATTTGGATGTGGGGGAATTAGCAAATAGGCAAAGTCAGCCAGCGTGTTCTCTTGGTTTTACCTTTCTTTCGTATCTTGGTGCGTCCCTCAAAATGTTGGGAGGGAGGGAGGAAGGAAGGAAGGAAGGAAGGAAGGAAGGAAGGAAGGAAGGAAGGAAGGAAGGAAGGAAGGAAGGAAGGAAGGAAGGAAGGAAGGAAGGAAGGAAAAATGAGAAGAGGGCAGGAGAAAGAGAAAAAGAAAGAAAGGGAAGAAAGAAAGAAAGAAAGAAAGAAAGAAAGAAAGAAAGAAAGAAAGAAAGAAAGAAAGAAAGAAAGAAAGAAAGAAAGAAAGAAACAAAGAGAAAGAAAGAAGGAAGGAAGGAAAAAGAAAGAAGGAAGGAAAAAAAGAAAGAAGGAAGGAAGGAAAGAAAGAAAGAAAGAAAAGAAGAAATAGGGGAGACATGATAGCAGTGTTCCGGTATCTGAGGGGCTGCCACAAGGCAGAGGGGGTCAGGTTGTTTTCCAAAGCACCTGAGGGCAGGACGAGAAACAATGGTTGGAAACTGATCAAAGAGAGAAGCAACCTGGAATTAAGGAGAAACTTCCTGACAGTGAGGACAATCAACCAGTGGAACTGCTTGCCACCAGAAATCGTGGGTGCTCCATCACTGGAGAATTTTAAGAAGGGGCTAAACAGTCACTCTGAGGTGGTATAGGACAGGTTCTCCTGCTTGAACAGAGGGCTGGACTAGAAGACCTCCAAGGTCCCTTCCAGCTTCTATTCTATATCCATTCCATTCCATTCCATTCTATTCTATTCTATTCTATTCTATTCTATTCTATTCTATTCTATTCTATATCCATTCCATTCTCTATTCTATTGTTCTGTTCTATTCTATTCTACTCTACTCTACTCTACTCTACTCTGTTCTATTCTATTCTATATCCATTCTATTCTGTTCTATTCTATTCTATATCCATTCCATTCTCTATTCTATTCTATTCTATTCTATTCTATTCTATTCTATTCTATTCTATATCCATTCTATTCTATTCTATTCTATTCTATTCTATTCTATTCTATATCCATTCCATTCTCTATTCTATTCTATTCTATTCTATTCTATTCTATTCTATTCTATTCTATATCCATTCTATTCTATTCTATTCTATTCTATTCTATTCTATTCTATTCTATTCTATATCCATTCCATTCTCTATTCTATTCTATTCTATTCTATTCTATTCTATTCTATTCTGTATCCATTCTATTCTATTCTATTCTATTCTATATCCATTCCATTCTCTATTCTATTCTATTCTATTCTATTCTATTCTATTCTATTCTATTCTATTCTATTCTATTCTATTCTATTCTATATCCATTCCATTCTCTATTCTATTCTATTCTATTCTATTCTATTCTATTCTATTCTATTCTATTCTATATCCATTCCATTCTCTATTCTATTGTTCTGTTCTAGTCTATTCTACTCTACTCTACTCTACTCTACTCTACTCTACTCTATTTTATTCTATTCTATATCCATTCTATTCTGTTCTGTTCTATTCTATTCTATTCTATTCTATTCTATTCTATTCTATTCTATATCCATTCCATTCTCTATTCTATTCTATTCTATTCTATTCTATTCTATTCTATTCTATTCTATATCCATTCCATTCTCTATTCTATTGTTCTGTTCTATTCTATTCTATTCTACTCTACTCTACTCTACTCTATTCTGTTCTATATCCATTCTGTTCTGTTCTATTCTATTCTATTCTATTCTATTCTATTCTATTCTATTCTATTCTATTCTATTCTATTCTATATCCATTCCATTCTCTATTCTATTCTATTCTATTCTATTCTAATCTATTCTATTCTATTCTATTCTATTCTATTCTATTCTATTCTATTCTATTCTATTCTATTCTATTCTAATGACCTCTGGGTGGCAGCAAAGAGAAGCACCTTTTACCCTCTGCTGCTCTCTGGGGACAGACCATGGTATTGCAGCTCAGGTATAACGGACAGCAACTTTTGGCTCACGGTCTCTTTTGGCGTGTGTCCAGGGCATAAAGTTAGCCCTTTGGTTTTCCCCTTTGTCTGTTCCCCATCTCCTTGCTGCTGAGAGGAGCTGCTCTTTTATGGCGTCCGTAAACTTCAGCTCCAGAAATCTCCTCCACCATATTTATTTATTTCCTTGCCATCAAACATCGGTTTGATCTCTCGTTCTTCTGTTGCTCCCAGAAAGCTTCCGAGCTCTGCTTTCTCCAAAGCTTCTTTTTCTTTTGTTTTTTTTTCTCTTTTAAATACATTTTCATTAGAAGGTCATTAGCATTTTTCAATACGGTAAAAGTATACAAAACCAAAACAACAGCAACAAAAAAGATAGAAAGCGCAAAACAAAAAAAGAACGGGAATGAAAAAAAAATAAACATACGGTTCATGCCTTTATTTCTACCCAGCGATTGTCGGTCCAAGTTAATTATTCGTTGCAACGAAAACCATTGAACACACCGTTCAAAGGAAAACAAAAAACAAAAAACAGGAAAACCGAACTCATGAGTCAAAGCTAATAGAATAATACGGAATTTTATTGTCCCTCTTGTTTCCACTCCAAGCTCTATCTCTAGGATCAAAAAAATAAATTTATTAATTTAAAAACCCACAGGATATTATTTGTATAAAACTGAGGCATGAAGCTAAAAATGTTAAGATAAAAGGGGTCGCAGAGCAGATTTCCTTACAAACCATCTCAAAGTTGTTTCAACTTATTTACATCTCACACTTCTTAACTGCCCATCTGCCTCAGAGCTGGGCTCCGGGTGGCATCCAAGTTAACGTTAAATGCTGGGAATTAAATCCAAATTCTCTGGTGTTCAGCTCTTCTGCAACACACGGGCACCTTATCCTATTTCTGAAAAATAAAATAAACACACACAAACACAAAGAGAGACGTAATCCTCTCCGTTTCTTGAAAGACCTGCAAACACCGCCAAGCCCGGTGTGTATAACGCAGTGTTGTTGCTGCTAGAGCTTCACTCCCTCCGGGTGAAGTTTGCTAAACGCATGGAACTCCTGGTGGAGTCCGGAGGCGATCCGGATTAAAAGAAAAGAAAGGCGCTAAGCCAATTTCAAAGGAACAATAAATCCCTTTCCCGGTTCCAGCGGGAGAAGCTGGATATCGGAGCTCACTTCTTGCCTGTTTTCAAGAGCGGGAGAAACTAGAGAGACTCCTCGACTTAACGACTGCAATTGGGCCCCAAAATTACGTTGTTAAGGGAGAGACTGCTTACGGGAGTTTTGCCCCATTTTACGACCGTTCTTGCCACCGTTGCGAAGCGAATCCCCACAGGTGTTAAGTCAGGGACACGGTGGTTAAGTGACTCTGGCTTCCCCCATTGTCAGACGGCCGCGAAAAGGGGATCGCGTGACCCCCACCCCCCGGACTCTGGAACCGTCATGAATCCGAGTCAGTGGCCGAGCGTCTGAATTTTGATCACGTGCCCCTGGGGGAGGCTGCGATGGTCGTAAGTGTGAAAAACGGTCCTAAGTCACTATTTTGGGTGGCGTCGTAACTTCGAACAGCCACTAAACTAAACGATTGGTTGTAAATTGAAGACAGGGCAGGATTCCTCTATCTTCTCTTTTGCACTGGCGAGAAATTCCATGTGTGCTAATCACACTTGGCCAAATGAGTATTTTTTCCTCTTCTATTCTGTTTTCTGTTCTCTATTCAGTTCTATTCTGCATTGTATTAGCCTATCTATCACAGGGGTCTTCAAACTTGGCCCTTTTAGGACTTGTGGACTTCAACTCCCAGCATGCCTGGCTGAGGAATTCTGGGAGTTGAAGTCCACAAGTCCTAAAAGGGCCAAGTTTGAAGACCCTTAATCTATCATCTATTCTATCCTATCCTGTCTTATTCTAGTCTAATATAGTCTATTCTTCTCTTCTGTCCTACCTTACCTTACCTTACCCTTTCCTTCCTTCCTTCCTTCCTTCCTTCCTTCCTTCCTTCCTTCCTTCCTTCCTTCCTTCCTATCTACCTATCTCTTTCCTATCCTATCCTATCCTATCCTATCCAATCCACCCTCCCATCTATCTATCTATCTATCTATCTATCTATCTATCTATCTATCTATCTATCTATCTTAATCTTTCCTATCCTATCCTATCCTATCCTATCCTCCATCCCATCCATCCATCCATCCATCCATCCATCCATCTATCTATCTATTTATCTATCTATATCTTTCCTATCCTATCCTCCCTCCTATCTATCTATCTATCTATCTATCTATCTATCTATCTATCTATCTATCTATCTATCTATCTATCTATCTATCTATCTATCTATCTATCTATCTCTTTCCTATCCTATCCTATCCTCCCTTCTATCTATCTATCTATCTATCTATCTATCTATCTATCTATCTATCTATCTATCTATCTATCTATCTAATCTTTCCTATCCTATCCTATCCTATCCTATCCTATCCTATCCTATCCTATCCTATCCTATCCTATCCTATCCTATCCTATCCTATCCTTTCTGTTCTGTTCTCTGTTCTCTGTTCTGTTCTATTCTACGCTGTATTATTCTGTCTATCACAGTGGTTCTCAACCTTTCTAATGCCGCGACCCCATAATACAGTTCCCCATGTTGTGGTGACCCCCAACCACTTATACATCACCGGGTGCCAGGGGCGTGGCCAAAGAAAAGGGGGGGAGGAAATGGTGGACAGCCTTGTTTGTTGACCCCCGTGAAATGGTCATTCGACTCCAAATGGGGTCCCAACCCACAGGTTGAGAACCGCTGGTCTATCATCTATTCAGTTCTGTTCCTTTCCATTCTATTCCACATGTGACCCTGGGGGGACGCTGCAACGGACGTGAGGGTGAAAATCGGCATGGAGTCACTTTTTGCAGTGCTGTTGTAACTTCGGACGGTCACTAAAAGAACCGTTGTAATTCGGCCATACTTTCTAACACTCCTTCTGAACGTCCCTCCTGTCGGTGGGTGGTTCCCTCTCCGTCTTCTTGATCTTTGCTTCATCCTTCACCCCCACAGCGAGTCCCTTCTCCTCACGCTCACCGTCACTCTGCTTGTTGTTCTAGGTGTCTGCAGAAGAGAAGCCGTTGCGCGATGCGTCCCACCTTGGACCTGGAGCGTCCGACTCCGCCCTGGCATTGACCCTTAACCTCTGGATGATGGTGTGGAGCTGCACGGCCACCAGTACTGTCCTCCTGGTGGCTATGTGAACCAGACTGAGGCCTTGCTCAAGACCGCCCACCGAGGGGGCCTGCTCGGTCTTCGATTTTTCCAACTTGGGACTCCAGGAGGGTGGTCCCACCCACCGCCATCTTCCTCCTCATCGACTTTGTAGCAAGAGAAGAGGAAAGAAATCCTCATCCCATGAGCTGGTCTGTGAACGTCTTTCTGGAGCGCAAGAGTGGGCCATCCAGGGAAAGAGTCAACCCTGAACATCTTCAAGAAATCCCGCAGATGTGCTGAAGCCACAAACAGAAACCAATCCACACGAGCGTCTTTTCTTCATCTTTGACCAACGAGTCAAAGCTGCCTCTCCTTTTTTTGGTGCAATGAAGCAGTCTCACCTGAGAACGAGAAGATCTGTCCTCTGGGAAAACCTTCTGAAACCAGGTTGGGATCCACCTTCTCCACGTTTGGCGTGGGAAGACTGCTCCCCCCACGTCAACGTGTGGTATCAAAACTCTACCCAGCCCCCTTGTTTTTCATAAGGGTTGAGTGATTTTAATTTAAGTCGAGCGAGGCTCAACCACAACCCAAGCAGAAGGACCTTCCACTGGAGTGATCTAGTGAGAATCAGAAACTAGGGACCATCTTTTGAAACGTGGTTCTTGGTGGGACTCAGTGGGCCTTCACTACAGATGGAAATTGCCCACCCTTTTTAGGGGCAACGCATCAGTTGGGGTCAGTTGAGGTTCTTCACCATGACAGCTTTGTATAGGAACTGAAAATTCCCCTACGGGGTTGACGTGTGGTGTGGCGGGACAAGACCGTGGGGGGTGAAACCTCTCAAAAGAGTGTGCAGGATGGATATCTCGCACTAGGTCTCCACGAGACGGACATCTCACGTATAAGTCTCCACGAGACGGACACGTCCCACGTAGGTCTCCACCCATTTTTGAAAGGTTGGGGCTCCAAAAGCAAACCCATCATGGTCGACCCAACCTTTGTTGATAGCAACATGGGTTTCAAAGCAAGAGTTGTGTTTCTCGACAAAAATCACCACGCCATTCAGCTTAAGGGGTCTTCCCGGAGAAGGGCAGTGCTTTGAGCCGAGACTAAACGATTAAACGAGAACAGATGTTGCATCCGTGGCAAACGATTGATCCCTGCTGATTCACAGCCCCTGCTCACACACACACACACACACACACACACACACACACCGACCTCACCAGGAGGCCCAGAAGCACCAACGGAGCTACACAACGGTGGTGTTCAATCCTGCTGGGAAGTGTGTCTCGGCTGCTATTCACGGCAACAATTGATAGTCCTCACGACGCCCCACCACCACATTCGGACCATTGTTATTCTAGCTTGGAGTTATTCGGCCTTTGGAACCGAGGGGGGGGGATGAGATTGTATGATTGGGGGGGGGGGTCTTTCTCCATCTCCGGGAAATCGCTCTGAGGCTTCGTCTCCGGGACTCTGCTGCTGCACGGGGGTGTGTGTGTGCAGAGAACGATGTCCTTCTAAAAAGGATGGGGGGGAAAAAAATCAAACTTGCTTCAGAAATGTGGCAGACACAGCAATTGCGCTAGATGGAGTGTGGTACCCTCGCAATGCGAGGCGGCCGTGGTAAGGTTTGAATGTTGCCGATGGGTTCAAACGAAGCAACATGGCCGCCGCGTTGTCTTTCACTACATCATTCGATGCTCGGTGCGCGACGTAAAGAACTCCCTCAACACAGCCAGAAATATTCATTTTGCGTTGTTTTACACAAACCTGGGTCCTTGTTTTTGCGGCATTCAACAGCTCCGTGTGAATGTGAGGTGGGGCGGGGAGGTGTCCACAGCAAAATGGGTCCGGGCGATAGCAGTCTCGCTTTGCCGTGACACCAGTGCACAAAATCCTACTTTAGAGGCCTCTGTTGTGTCTCCGCGATGGCACCACACACACTCTTGCCAAATGTTTGCCATCAATCCATTTTTTATGACGGTCCCAGACCAGCGTTACAAATAAAAGCATTAAAAATAGAAACATAATAAAAAAAATTAAAAAGCAGATATGATCAGAGGTGGATTAGGGCTGTTAAGAGTCCGCTAATTTTACATACAGTACGGGTCATCCTCGAGTTACGACCACTGAGCCCAAAATATCAGTCGCTAAGCGAGACGGCCATTAAAGGGAGTTCTGCTCCCATTTTACGGCCTTTCTTTCCACCGTTGTTAAGCAAATCACGGCAGTTGTGAAGTGAGGAACACGGTCGTTAAGTGAATCTGGCTTCCCCATTGATGTTGCTTGTCTGAAGGTCGCAAAAGGGGATCATGTGACTCCGGGACACTGCAACCGTCATAAGTACATGCCAGTTGCCAAGCCTTTGAACTTTGATCACGTGACCACGGGGATGCTGTAACGGTCGTAAATGTGAAAAACGCTCAAAAGTCCCTTTTTTCAGTCCCGTTGTAACTTTGAACGGTCACTAAATGAACGGTTGTAAATGGAGAACTGCTCCTATTCGCCTTCCTTCACAGTCTGTGTTATGGTGGGTGTTCTTCTCGGCAAAACAGAAGCTCTTTGCGGACTTCAATTCCCAGAATTCCCCATCCAGCCATGGCTGGCTGGGGAATTCTGGGAGTTGGTCCACATATCTTCAAGTGACCAAGCTTGAAAAAACATCGTTTTAAAATGGCCCAGGCTGAAAAAACTCTGCTATAAAATATCTCTCCTGCACTCCAAGCAATCCATCGGAACAGAGCTGAAAGGGATCTCGGGGGGTCTTCTAGTCCAACCCCCGGCTCAAGCAAGAGACCCTGTACGATTGGAGACAAGTCTCTTTTTAAAAACCTCCCGTACATTTAAGTCAACTGCCTTGCCCCCTAAGCCCATCCCATTGTCTCGAACAAAAAGCATGTCAAAGGAAAAATCTTCATCAGGGTCCAGTCCAAGCCGGGAATGAACGACATGGAGACTGCTTTAGAAAGAAAGCAGCTGTAGCATTTCACGACTCCTTCCGATCTTCTGCCCTGCAACGCACGAGATTGAGGAATGCGTCCCTTAAAATAAAAAAAGCCAGATCAGAATGAGTTTAAAGCCAGCCTAACCAATAAATAAAAATTACCCTTAGGATAACTAAAAAGTAAGCCCCAACTTGGAGCAAACGTAACACTAATGGAATAACTACATTATGCTTTGCTTCTACTATTGTTTTTTGTTATTGTTGTTTTCACCTTATCCAAAGATAAACATCCAAAGTACCAAATATTCTGGGTTTTTGTTTTTTGTTTACTACCGTACCACTTTAATCGAATGAATAGAATCCAGAGGCTTTATGTATGACATTCTTAATAATAACCTTGGCTCAGCTAAAACTTTTGATCAGCAGTTTTATTCATCAAGAAATCACACACGTCCACTCTTCCCTTAAAAGATTTGCGCAAAAAAAACCCCGACGTTTCCTTAATGGGTTATAATTCGCAAACACCGATCCTGTTAACAATCCGTTTTTTTAATGTGGCAAGCTTCAGATTGATTAAAAACAGAATCGGTCTCTCTCACTCTACCCGTTTTAAATGACCGATAATAAAATTCTTCTTGCCCGCCGGGATATTAAAAGAAACCCATCTGGGTTTTACAAGGGTGTGCGTTTTGCCAAATTAGAATGGAATAGAATGATAGAGTTGGAAGGGACTTTGGAGGTCTTCTAGACCAACCCCCCCCCCTTCTTGGGCAGGAAAAAATCGATCACCTTTTAAAAAGGAACCCACCAGTTAGGCCTTGGGAGGGGTCTCCAAATGGGGGCGGGAAGTATCAAAAAAAGACCAAGATGGTAGATAAAACTGCAATCAAAGCCCCCTCCCACCCCCGCTTTTTTTTTTGCTTTTTGTATTTTGCACCAAAGTTTCTCCTTGTCTCCTGGGGTGTGGGTGTGGGTGTGTGGGTGTGTCACGTGATCCCCTTTTGCGTCCTTCTGACAAGCAAAGCCAACGGGGGGAAGCCCCGATTCACTTAACAACCGTGTGGCTAACTTAAACAACCACAGCGATTCACTGGTGAGAAAGATCGTAAAATGAGGCAAAACTCACTTAACGACCAAGCCACGGAAATTTTGGGCTCGCTCAGCGGTGGTTGTGAATTAAGGATCCACCCGTATCTTCAAATTGTAGGTCGGTTAGGAAAGAGGGGGGGGGGAAATGCAGAAAGTTAAAGGGATACCTATAAAGTCATAATAAAGCATAAAAGGCAGGATATACATCTAATAAATGAATTAAGTAAATAATTATTTTATTTTATCCTTATGAACCTTTTTCCCCCCCAGATTTGTAACTGGCTTTATTTTTACCAAGAAGATATGGTTGCTTTACATATGGAGGGGGAGAAATGCACTGCTAGTGGGTTTTTTTTAATACTCCTTTAGGGCAACTTTTAAAGACTTGTGAACATCAACACAGGGGAATTCTGGGAGTTGAAGTCTTAAAAGTTGCCAAGGTTGGATACCCCAGCCTTACATCTTTCAAGTTTGATGAAGAATCACAAGTTAAATCTGCCCTGATTCCTTGGGGGGGGGGCAGGAAATCAGATTCAGCTCTTAAGACATAAGGGAAACCGAGTCATAATTAGTAGCTGTGTGCAGTTTCTTAGAGCACAGTGGCTTATAAATCTGCTCAACCCCAAAATAAAACGAGGCCTCCCGACAACACTGGACCCCCCCCCATCTTTTTTTTAAGGGTGCTGCATCTATATTTACCAAAATGAATTTCATTCTTGCATCGGTGAAAAACCGACAAGGGCTGCAGCCTCAACGTAACTGTATTCACACAACCGGCGTAACCCAGATCCTGAATTTGGAGGCTTTGCCAAGTGCCCAGAACTCACAAGTTGAGTCCTCACAATCAATGACCCACGTTGCAGCCAACCGAACGCCTGCAGAGGTTGCGGAGTATGTCACTGACCTGGTTAAAGAGGTTGTGTGAATAGGGCCCGACTCTTCCCCGTCCTCCTTGGATCCAGGAAATCGGGGCGAATGCTTCAAATAGGGTCTGGATTGCAAACAGCCGTCAAGAAGACGGGCCTTCACAATATTCCCACTTTTTCGTCTTTCCCTGGTCGTGTTTACCCCACATTCCCAGAGGCAGAGTAGCGGGACAGACCAGCAGAAAACCTGGTTTGCAGATAGACTTATCTCTGCAATAAACCAAGGCATAGAAAAAAAAATGTCCTTTGTGGTGAGGAAAGCGCTCAAAGACTGTTGGGGTTTACACTCGTGTTGGTCATACTTTTTTGGGGGGTCTCACCTGTTCTTTCTGTATGTATCTGTATTCTGACAAATTGTACCTGGAAATAAAGACAATGTGCATTTTTCCTCTATTCAATCTGTGCTGCTTGTTCAGGGGCTTCTCATCATCCTTGGGTGTGGCGGGCCTTGGGGTGGAATGGGGGGGGTCAGGAAGCTGTCTTCTCTCCTTTTGGTGTGTGTGTGTGTGTGTGTGTGTGTGTGTGTGTGTGTGTAAAATGTCCCCTAAAAGACTGCCCAGGAGAAGGGCTGGAGGAGTTCAACTTTCACCTCTGGAAGTCCTTGTGGAAGTCTTAAAAGGGCCAAGTGTGAAGACCCCTGGACATCTATATTTATGCTTTTGCCCAATATATTTTTCCTACATCGTAAGCTACATTAGAGTAGCTTTGGATAGAGAAATGAAGGCCATGTGAATTGAATACACAAATAAATCGTAAGGTGACCAACTTTTTTTACAATCAGAAGGAGGACACAAATAAACTGAAGAAAAAAAAGTGAGCCTAATGCAGTGGTTCTCAACCTGTGGGTCGGGACCCCATTTGGGGTCGAACGACCATTGCACGGGGGTCGCCAAACAACGCAGTCCGCCATTTTTTTCCCCCTTTTCCTTAGCTGTGCTACTCCCTTTTATTCTATTGGCTTTTGAAAGCCAATAGAATAGACTCTCTTGAATAGAGTCTAATTCTATTGGCTTTCAAAAGCCAACAGGAATTGTCCAGGCTGTCTCTGCCCTGCTGAGCCCGCCAAAAGTCCCAGTCTGCAAACGGTGCTGCACCAGTTGAGTAGTCCTCAACTTACGACCGGTTGAGTAGTCCTCGACTTACGACCGGTTGGGGGTCGTGGCATTAAAAAGGTTGAGAGCCATTGGTCTAATGCGTGCATGTGTGCCATGTCGTGTTTTGGTAAGAAGTAAACAAAGCCACTTGTGCATGGCGTACTCTGGCACGCGGGCGCACTCTCTCAAAACAATTCTGTGTGAAGCGCATGCGTCTCATCATCGCGCCTCGCCGCACTGTACTGAGCCTTGACGAATCGTCATGTCAAATACAAATACGTCACATCACACGCAACGGATCGGATCGGCCTCGATCGAATACGGAGATTTACAGATTAGTCTTCAAATATCGAAAAGGAGGACATGTAGGAGGACACTTTTCGAGAGATGAAAGAACTTACAAAAGGAGCTCTTGGTCACCTTATCGGAGCTCTGGCTGTTTTTAATGGCTGTGGTGGCCCGCTATCTTGACTTTTTTGACCCCTTCTGTCGAACAAACAGCACCGTCTTCTCTCCTTTTGGGCTCCTTTTAAATCCTGCCATTTTCAGGGAGCTTTTACCATCCTCTCTTAATCCCTGTCGGGCCGAAATAAATGCTGGCTTCTCAGACTTTATATCTTGTCAGGGTTAAGATTGTAAGCTTTACAGGCAGACAAGCCGTGTTTTGTCGTCGCCACACTGTAAAGGGTTATCGTACCACAGAGCCGCAACCAGAAATAAATCTCCTCTTTTGTATTCGATGCTGCTTTTCTTTTCTCTTTTCTTCTGCTTCCCTTTTTTTTAAAAAATACCGTATCTCCCTCTTTCGTTTTTCTTCAAATCTGGCCCTGGGAAAAAAAATCCATTTTCAGACGGGCTTTTAATCCACCCGAAGTAAAAGTGCCCCTCGACACCTACGCAGGGGACAGTTGTGGAGTGCTACATGCTTCACTAGCTACCTGGACCAAACCCCACTCCCTCCCAGCACTGATGATGTTACCTAGCTGGGTAATGAAACGTCTACAAGAAAACCACCCAGCTCAAAGAACAGCCCTTCATTTCAGCCCCCGGCTTCCAAATATTCCCCCTTTTTCGCCTTTTATTTTATTTTGTTTTATTTCTCGTATCCGTTCGATTCTCCTTCAGCTCCCAGAATTCCACAAGTCTTAAAGTTGCCAAAGGTTGAGAAACACGAGCTTAGCAAAATCCACACCGCTTTATTTCTTGACTTATTTTGGGCAAAGAAAGAGAGGCTTGGAACGGGTGGTCAACAAATTCAAGATGGCGCCCACGCCACACATTAAAAAAAAAAAAACAGGCAAAGCTTGGATTGCATTTGTCCCGCCAGCCATCTTGACTTTTTTTGACCTGCATCCAGCCCTCCTAGAATACGCTGGGTGTTACTCAAAGAAATCCTAAATTTAGAGACTCCACACCAAGCTCAGAACGCAAAAGACTCCTCCTCCTCTTCCTCTCCACCAACTCCACTCCACTTTGTAGCACGGATGATAACCTAGGTGTGTCATGAAACATCTGCAAGAATACCACCAAGCTCAGATAGTACCAAGGACCCCACAGTTCTCCTCCTCCTCCTCCTCTCTGTAAACCCCCCTCCCTTTTAGCACTGAAAATGTTACCTAGCTGGGTCACGAAACGTCTGCAAGAAAACCACCCAGCCGAGAGCCGCAGATAGCGTCTTCTATTGTTGCAAGGGGTCCTTTCTTTCCTTCCGCCCGGCTGCTCATTTCCCTCTCTCCTCATTAACAAAACTAACTCATATGCTAGAGGAGTAGGAAACGGTGGCTGCGGGGGGGGGGGGGGAAGGTCCATAAAAGAAAGAAAGAAAGAAAGAAAGGAAGGAAGGAAGGAAGGAAAGAAAGAAAAGGAAAAGAAAGGAAGGAAGGAAGGAAGGAAGAAAGGAAGGAAGGAAGGAAAAGAAAGAAAAAGAAAGAAGGAAGGAAGGAAGGAAAAGAAAGAAAAAGAAAGAAAGAAAGAAAGAAAGAAAGGAGGAAGAAAGAAAGAAAGAAAGAAAGAAGAAAGAGAAAGAAAGAAAAAGAAAGAAAGAGAAAGAAAGAAAGAAAGGAAGAAAGAAGAAAGAAAAAGAAAGGAAGGAAGGAAGGAAGGAAGAAAGAAGAAAGAAGAAAGAGAGAGAAAGAAAGAAAGAATGAAAGGAAGGAAGGAAGAAGAAAGAAAGAAAGAAGAGAGAGAGAAAGAAAGAAAAAGAAAGAAAGAAAGAAAGAAAGAAGAAAAAGAAAAGAAGGAAGGAAGGAAGGAAGAAGAAAAAGAAAGAAGAAAGAGAGAGAAAGAAAAAAAGAAAGAAAAAGAAAGAAAGAAAGAAAGAAAGAAAGAAAGAAAGAAAGAAAGAAAGAAAGAAAGAAAGAAAGAAAGAAAGGAAGAAAGAAAGAAAGAAAGAAAGCAGAAGAAAAACTTTCTTTTTAACTGCCCTGCACTGAACTGTAACCCATCAGGGTGAGTTTTTCAAGTGGGACAGCCATAATTCCCATTATTCCTTTTTTCTTTTCTTTTTTCTGTCTTTCTGCAGCACTGAAGCTGAGATGTCCATTCATTAAGGGGGACTGAGGTCAGCTTTCATTTTTCTTTGCCCGGGAGCCAGAAAGATTAATGGTCAGAATCCAATCGGCCCACTCGGAGTTGGGTAAATTATCTGCGGAAATCTGGCGGGGGGGGGGGAGAGAACTTGGGGGTGGGACTCCCAAATGGGCTTAATAGCGTCATTGAAATGTGATTTTTTTTGCTTCTGAGAATCATCAGTCCCCGCTTTACAGGTAATCCTCGGCTTATGACCACAACTGACCCCAAAATTTATGTTGCAAAGTGAGAGATGTGTTAAGTGAGTTTTGCCCCATTTTACGACCTCTCTTGCCACAGTTGCTAAGTGAGTAACACGGTCATTAAGCGAATCTGGCTTCCCCCATTGACTTTGCTTGTCAGGAGGTCGCCAAAGAGGATCACCTGACCTCGGGACACTGCAAACTGGCATAAGTACGAGTCAATGGCCAAGCGTCTGATTTTTGATCACGTGGCCATGGAGATGCTGCAACGGTCATAAGTGTGAGGACCGGTCGTAAGTCTTGTAACTTTGAACCATCGCTAAACGAAGGGTGGTAAATACCTGTGAAATAAAGACAATTTCTCTGTAAATACAATCCTGCTTGTGGGGAAAGGGAGACGCACAGAGTTGTGCTGCAAATATTTCAAGGCCTGGTTTGTACCCGATACTAAGCTACATTCAAATGTACATTCCCACAGGTGGTCACCTGACCACAGGGGATGCTGCAATGGTCGTTAAGTGTGAAAACGGTCATAAGTCGCTTTTTTCAGTGCTGTTGTGACTTTGAACGGTCATTAAATGACCTGTTGAGGACTACCTAGTTCAGGGGTAGGCAACCTTAGCCCCTTCATGACTGGTGGACTTCAACTCCCAGAATTCCTGAGCCAGCATGGCTCAGCATGGAAACCTCTCTCTTTCCCCTCAGCATGGCTGGCTCAGGAATTCTGGGAGTTGAAGTCCATGAGTCATCAAAGAGCCAAGGTTGCCTACTCCTGGCCTAGGCCTAGGCGGCTTTATGACTCGTGGACTTCAACTCCCAGAATTCCTGAGCCAGCATGGCTCAGCATGGAAACCTCTCCCTTTCCCCTCAGCATGGCTGGCTCAGGAATTCTGGGAGTTGAAGTCCATGAGTCATCAAAGAGCCAAGGTTGCCTACCCCTGGCCTAGGCCTAGGCCGCTTTATGACTCGTGGACTTCAACTCCCAGAATTCCTGAGCCAGCATGGCTCAGCTTGGAAACCTCTCCCTTTCCCCCTCAGCTTGGCTGGCTCAGGAATTCTGGGAGTTGAAGTCCACGAGTCGTAAAAGAGCCAAGGTTGCCTAGCCCTGGCCTAGATTCTATTCCGAATCTGGCACCTGGATTTCAGTTTGGTTTTCCTTTTGCAGCCAGGAAATTATTTGTCACAGATCAGGAGTGTCCAACCTCCTGCCGTGTTAATTTTCTAACATGTCCTAGTAGTCGGAACAACGGAAGGGCGGTATCTCCAGGGCTCGGAGTTAGTCCTCGACCATTCAAAGTTACAACGGCACTGAAAAAAGGGACTTATGACCGTTTTTCACATTTACGACCGTTGCAGCATCCCCATTTGGCTGAGTGTCTCTGACCCAACTCTCCCAACTGGCTTTCATGCCTAAGGCAGGACTAAAACTCACCGCCTCCTGATGATTGGGCCAAAGTTATGTAACTGGCTTTCATATTTGACACAGGACTAGAATTCACTGCCTCCTGGTTATTGGCCTAAAGTCACCCAGCTGGCTCTCATATCTGAGGCAGGACTAGAACTCACTGCCTCCTGGGGATTGGCCCAAAGTTATGTAACTGGCTTTCATATTTAACACAAGACTAGAACTCACTGCCTCCTGGTCATTGGCCCAAAGTCAGCCAGCTGGCTTTTGTGCCTAAGGCAGGACTAGAACTCACCATCTCCTGGTCATTGGCCCAAAGTCACCCAGCCAATCTTCATGTCTAACACGGAACTTGAACTCAGGATCTGTGGCTTTCTATCCTGGTGCCTTAGCCACCAGACCAAACGGGCACTCCATGTTGAATGTGTTTGCCAGCGAGAAAAACGGTTAAGGTGCTCTTGCTCACGCCGAGCGAAAGATCCTTCAGAGCAGTGGTTCTCAACCTTTTTAACACCGCGACCCCCAACCGGTCGTAAGTCAAGGACTACTCAACCGGTCGTAAGTTGAGGACTACTCAACAGGTGCAGCCCCGTTTGCAGAATGGGACTTTTGGCGGGCTCAGCAGGGCAGAGACAGCCTGGACAATTCCTATTGGCTTTTGAAAGCCAATAGAATTAGACTCTATTCAAGAGAGTCTCTTCTATTGGCTTTCAAAAGCCAATAGAATAAAAGGGAGTAGCACAGCTAAGGAAAAGGGGGAAACAAAATGGCGGACTGCGTTGTTTGGCGACCCCCGTGAAATGGCCATTCGACCCCAAATGGGGTCCCAACCCACAGGTGGAGGACCACTGCTTTAGAGAAGAAGAAATCGGCCTGTCAGTGCCCAGATCATCCTTCAAGGTCCTTTGCATCCCCGGAGCAGACATGGGCAAATCTTCCCGAGGCTGGGCATCGCGGCAACCCCTTGCCCTGTCAACAATTCGGCCCATTGGTCACTCGGCAGCACACCCATGGCACCCTGCTTGGCGTTGCACCTTGTGCCCGACCTTCCTGCGCATTGCCAGCCAGGGGCAGGTGATTGGCGAGGGTGCCAAGGGAGCAGTTCAATTCACTGAGGGCCGCCTCGCTGCCCCGGCGTGCAATAACGAGCTGGTTTCAAAATGTGCCTTGAGCACCGAGATTGTGGGTGAGAAAGGAAGCCAGAGGGACGAGAGGTGACTTTCACGTTGCCACTGATGCGGCTCAGGTATCTCAAGCAGCCGTGAACGGGCAAAGAGGCCGTATTTCAGCCGCTCCTGTGGAAGATCCTCCGCGGAGGAGACAGGTAATTAAAGCAATGGGGTAATTTAAAGTCCGGCTCCCCTTCCCGAAGGAGGAAGGAGAGATTGATCAGCCCAGAAGGCCCGTCTGGGTTTCAGTAAGGCGTGTTTCCCGAGGCTGTGAGGAAGGTGAACCTATCTGGTCAGGGCTGAATTGTGGGGTCCTGGGTGCTCTCTGAGCCTGGGGGTTTCCCGGTAGACCTTTCGGTACCAAAGTAGGTAACATCATCAGTGCTAGAAGGGAGGAGAAGGACGACGACTGTGGGGTCTTTGGTGCTCTCTGAGCTGGTGGCTTTCTTGCAGACGTTTCATGACCCAACTAGGTAACATCATCAGTGCTAGAAGGGAGGAGGAGGAGGAGGAGGAGGAGGAGGAGGAAGAGGAGGAGAGGACTGTGGGGTCCTGGGTGCTCTCTGAGTTTCGAGCTTTTTTGCAGATGTTTCATGATCCAACTAGGTAACATTGTCAGTGCTAGAAGTAGAGTTTGCAAGGAGGGAGAGGAGGAGGAGGAGGTGATGGAGGAGGAGGAGAATTGTGGAGTACTTGGTGCTCTCTGAGCCTGGGGGTTTCCTAGTAGACCTTTCAGTATCGAAGTAGGTAACATCATCAGTGCTAGAAGGGAGGTGGTGGAGGAGGAGGAGTTGGTAGTGGTGGAGGGGGGGGGAGGAAGAGGAGGAGGAGGACTGTGGGGTCCTTGGTGCTCTCTGAGATTGGTGGTTTTCTTGCAGACGTTTCATAATCAAACTAGATAACATCATCAGTGCTGAAAGAGAGGGTGGAGGAGGAGGAGGAGGAGGAGGAGGAAGGAGGAGAAGAAGAAAAGGGAGGAGTAGGACTGTGGGGTCCTTGGCATTCTCTGAGCTTGGCTGTTTTTTTGCAGATCTTTCATGACCCAACTAGGTAACATCATCAGTGCTAGAAGTGAGGGGGGATTGTGGAAAGGAGGAGGAGGAGGAGATTGTGGGTTCCTTGGTGCTGAGTTTGGGTGTTTTCTTGCAGATGTTTTATGATCCAACTAGGTAACATTATCAGCCTAGAAGGGAATGGAGAGATGGAGGAGGAGGTGAGGAAGAAGGGAAGAGAAAGGAGGAGGAGGAGGAGGCAAAAAAGGACTGTGGGGTCCTTGGTGCTCTCTGACCTTGGCTGTTTTCTTGCAGACATTTTATTACCCACCTATGTAATATCATCAGTGCTGTAGAAACGGTACCTTAATCAATAACCTTCCTAGCTCTGACGACATTACCCATTTTGGGCACCCAGGACCCGTAAGAGAAATATATTTCTATTCAGGCTGCCTAGAGTACAATAGGATAGGAAAGGAATAGGATAGGATAGGATAGGATAGAATAATAATTAGAATAGAATAGAAAATAGAATCGAATAGAACAGAATAAGAAATAATAGAATAATTAGAATAGAATAGAATAATAATTAGAACAGAATAATAATTAGAATAGAATAGAATAATTGGAATAGAATAGAAAATAGAATAGAATAGAAAATAGAATCAAATAGAATAGAATAATAATTAGAAGAGAAGAGAAGAGAAGCTGGAAGGGACCTTGCAGGTCTTCTAGTCTGTAGCATTTGTCGTTTTAGCAGCTGGGCCCCGATGCCGTCCCTACAGACTCCTGACAAACCGCAACCCCCCAAATCTTTTGCCAGTGCACTTTTATCAAACCCAGATGCACCCGGTGTGCAAAAAGCCGAGATTTGTGGCGACCGGCTTCGTTTTCTGGAAGGACAAAAATCAAAGGGAGATTTACGCGGCCAGACACCAGAGAGTCTGTAAAGAGCCAGAAGACGGACTTTTACTTTCCATCCTCTCTGCCTGGCTATGATTTATTAATGCCCGGATTTTAAAACGAATTAAATCTCGGGGCCGGCATGGGTGAAAGAAGAAGGGACACGGAGTGGAGGGCTGTTCGACTCAGCGCCGGGGCGAAATACATCACTGGAAATGCCGTCGCCGAGAGGATTTTTTGCCAAGTGGGGCAGAAGGGAAAGGATGGGGAAGAGGCGAGCATCGGGATGGGGCAGGGCAGGTGGACTAGAGGTGGTCCTCAACTTATGACCACAATTGAGCCAAACATTTTCCGTTAGATAATTAACACGGCAGCAAGTTGGAACGTTCCTAATCTGGAACAAAAATGGTGTAGGCCAGGGCTAGGCAACCTTGGCTCTTTTATGACTGGTGGGCTTCAACTCCCAGAATTCCTGAGCCAGCCACGCTGAGGGGAAAGGGAGAGGTTTCCAAGCTGAGCCATGCTGGCTTAGGAATTCTGGGAGTTGAAGTCCACCAGTCATAAAGTGGCCTAGGCCTAGGCCAGAGGCAGGCAACCTTGGCTCTTTTATGACTCGTGGACTTCAACTCCCAGAATTCCTCAGCCAGCCACGCTGAGGGGAAAGGGAGAGGCTTCCAAGCTGAGCCAGGCTGGCTCAGGAATTCTGGGAGTTGAAGTCCACCAGTCATAAAGCGGCCTAGGCCTAGGCCAGAGGTAGGCAACCTTGGCTCTTTTATGACTCGTGGACTTCAACTCCCAGAATTCCTGAGCCAGCTTGGCTCAACTTGGAAACCTCTCCCTTTCCCCTCAGCATGCCTGGCTGAGGAATTCTGGGAGTTGAAGTCCACCAGTCATAAAGCGGCCTAGGCCCTAGGCCAGAGATAGGCAACCTTGGCTCTTTTATGGACTTCAACTCCCAGAATTCCTCAGCCAACATGGCTCAGCTTGGAAACCTCTCCCTTTCCCCTCAGCATGGCTGGCTCAGGAATTCTGGGAGTTGAAATCCACGAGTCATAAAAGAGCCAAGGTTGCCTACCCCTGGTGTAGGCCTTACTTTCAGGGAAACACAATAGTCCAGCTCCCTGCTCAAGTAGAACCTATACACCAGGGGTCTTCAAACCTGGCCATTTTATGACTTGTGGACTTCAACTCCCAGAATTCCTCAGCCAGGCACGCTGACTGAGGAATTCTGGGAGTTGAAGTCCACAAGTCATAAAAGGGCCAGGTTTGAAAACTCCTGCTGTACACCATGGCGCTAGATTCAAAATAGAATACTGGTAGTCCTCAACCACAACAGTCCAGAATTTTTGTGGCTAAGCGAGACAGTTGTTAAATGAGTTTGGCCCCATTTTATGACCTTTCTCGCCACGGTTGATAAGCGAATCACTGCGGTTGTTCAATTAGTAACAATTAGGTTGTTAAGTGAATCTGGCTTCCCCACGGACTTTGCTTGTCAGAAGGTCGCAAAAGGGGATCACGTGATCCTGGGATGCTGCCACAGGCATAAGTACAAGTCAGTTGCCAAGCATCTGACTTTTGATCATGTGACCCTGGGGATGCTGCAATGGTCCCAAGTGTGACAAACAGCTGTTAAGTCCCTTTTTTCACTAGATACCCTATTGTCAACTGAGGATTCCCTGTTTAACCCAAACTCACAATGCGTTTGTGAAATTGCGTCCAGATTTGAGGCTTCATTTTCTATTGGAATTCACACACAACAACTCACACACTTGAGTTTGGAAACTAGAATCTCTGCTTTTCGTCTTTTTTTAATTCCAGAAAAGGGGCAAAGTTTCATTCTTTATTTCTATTTATAGACACGGTACTTCACATTGGAGGTTTTTTTTTAATGTATGTTCTCGTCACCTCTTTCCTGCTTTTAAATTAACATCGGTTTTTTTACAATAAAAAAAAAATTACAGCCCCCCCCCAAGAAACAAAACAAAGAAAAAAAAAGAGGCCCTAAAATGTGTTTTTTTTTATACCACTCCCAGCAATAAAATTCTTTACAATACTTGTTATTTACATATGAATGCAAGAAGGACTAAATTATACATATGAAGGAAACGAATTTCAGATCTGAAATACAGGAGAAGAGCAAAAAAAAAAAAAAAAAAACAGTTGCAGGGAAAGAAGAAAATGTTTTTTCAAAAAAAATAATAATAATTAAAGAGCCCGAAAGAAAGCAGACTTTATGCACACGTTTTTCAGAGTAAAAGCAAGTTTTTGTTTTCCTTTTTCCTTCCTTTAAAGGGCCCGTTTTCTTTTACTTTCTGGGACCCTCTCTCTTAAATTGAGCCATTTTGGAGCTAGTAGATTGAGGGTGTGTGTGTGTGTGAAGCAGGAGGCTGCAATATTAACAATGCTGCAAATTCCTCCCAAATTTAATGGCTGTTCTGACACAGGTCTCTCTCAACCTTGGCAATTAAGACGGGTGGACTTCAACTCCCAGAATCCCCAAGCCAAGAGTTGAAGTCCACCTTGGCCATGTTAAGACGGGTGGACTTCAACTCCCAGAATCCCCAAGCCAGGAGTTGAAGTCCACCTTGGCCATGTTAAGACGGGTGGACTTCAACTCCCAGAATCCCCAAGCCAGGAGTTGAAGTCCACCTTGGCAATGTTAAGACGGGTGGACTTCAACTCCCAGAATTCCCCAGCCAGGAGTTGAAGTCCACCTTGGCAATATTAAGACGGGTGGACTTCAACTCCCAGAATCCCCAAGCCAGGAGTTGAAGTCCACCTTGGCAATGTTAAGACGGGTGGACTTCAACTCCCAGAATTCCCCAGCCAGCATCTCCCAATTCTGGGAGTTGAAGTCCACCCGTCTTAACATGGCTAAGGTTGAGAAACCTTGCGATACGCACATTAGTTGATGACACGGTGTACCATCTTTCTCAGTTTGGCCATTGAAAAACGTGATTTTCATCATCCTTAGATTAGCAGGGCTGCAGACGGTGCTTGGCTCGGAGCGACGAGATTTCTGTTCCCACCCATCTTGAGACGGAGCAAGTTGGAGACTACATCAACCTTCTTGTAGGTCTCTCTTTCCAAGGATGGGGTTTGACTCCATGGTCTTGCTCCTCTGGCTGAGCTGAATACTGTCACTTGTGGCGGAGGCGTGGGGTGGGAGTAAACAACAACACATTTGGCAGCTTTCCCAAAGCCTGGAGGAAAGTCAAATCTTGGGTTCCAACTCCAGGGTTCCCGAGGAGAAATGGGGAGGACGGTCACGTCGTCTATGCTTGGAAGAAAGGGGGTGGGTCTCTCGAGGTGAAAACGCAAAGCGAAAACTCAGCGCTTCCAACGATCTTCGGGAACGGCCAGAAGGTGAGGACCTGGGTCTGGTAGAAGGTGAGGACCTGCTAGAAGGTGAGAACCTGGGTCTGCTAGAAGGTGAAGACCTGGGTCTGCTAGGTGAGGATCTGCTAGAAGGTGAGAACTTCTGTCAGTTAGAAGGTGAGGACCTGGGTCTGGTAGAAGAGGAGGATCTGGGTCTGGTAGAAGGTGAAGACCTGGGTCTGCTAGGTGAGGATCTGCTAGAAGGTGAAGACCTGGGTCAGTTAGAAGGTGAGGACCTGGGTCTGGTAGAAGAGGAGGATCTGGGTCTGCTAGAAGGTGAAGACCTGGGTCAGTTAGAAGGTGAGGACCTGGGTCAGTTAGAAGGTGAGGACCTGGGTCTGGTAGAAGAGGAGGATCTGGGTCTGGTAGAAGGTGAAGACCTGGGTCTGCTAGGTGAGGATCTGCTAGAAGGTGAGAACTTCTGTCAGTTAGAAGGTGAGGACCTGGGTCTGGTAGAAGAGGAGGATCTGGGTCTGGTAGAAGGTGAAGACCTGGGTCTGCTAGGTGAGGATCTGCTAGAAGGTGAGAACTTCTGTCAGTTAGAAGGTGAGGACCTGGGTCTGGTAGAAGAGGAGGATCTGGGTCTGGTAGAAGGTGAAGACCTGGGTCTGCTAGGTGAGGATCTGCTAGAAGGTGAAGACCTGGGTCAGTTAGAAGGTGAGGACCTGGGTCTGGTAGAAGAGGAGGATCTGGGTCTGGTAGAAGGTGAAGACCTGGGTCTCTAGGTGAGGATCTGCTAGAAGGTGAAGACCTGGGTCAGTTAGAAGGTGAGGACCTGGGTCTGGTAGAAGAGGAGGATCTGGGTCTGCTAGAAGGTGAAGACCTGGGTCTGCTAGGTGAGGATCTGCTAGAAGGTGAAGACCTGGGTCAGTTAGAAGGTGAGGACCTGGGTCTGGTAGAAGATGAGGGTCTGGGTCTGGTAGAAGGTGAACACCTGGATCTGCTAGGTAAGGATCTGCCAGAAGTTGAGGATCTGGGTCAGCTAGAAGTTGAGGATCTGGGTCTGGTAAAAGATGAGGGCCTGGGTCAACTAGAAGGTGAAGACCTGGGTCTACTAGGTGAGGATCTGCTAGAAGATGAAGACCTGGGTCAGCTAGAAGGTGAAGACCTGGGTCAGCTAGGTGAGTATCTGCTAAAAGGTGAAGACCTGGGTCAGCTAGAAGGTGAGAATCTGGGTCTGGTAGAAGATGAGGGTCTGGGTCTGGTAGAAGGTGAACACCTGGGTCTGCTAGGTGAGGATCTGCCAGAAGTTGAGGATCTGGGTCAGCTAGAAGTTGAGGATCTGGGTCTGGTAAAAGATGAGGGCCTGGGTCAACTAGAAGGTGAAGACCTGGATCTGCTAGGTGAGGATCTGCTAAAAGGTGAAGATCTGGGTCTGCTAGGTGAAGATCTGGGTCTTCTAGCTGAGAGTCTGCTAGAAGGTGAGGATCTGGGTCAGCAAGTGTCTTCCTAAATGATGAAGATCTTCCACCAAGGCTGTTCTCCAAAAACAAGCACGAAGTAGACACAGCCACAATCTCTACAAGGACATTGGATCTTCCTGGTGATTCAGAGCATCCGGAATGGCGATAGAGAGCAACCAAATCCATAATTCCTAGTTAGAAAACCCAATGATCCTAGTGGCTGGAGGTCAGGAAAGCTGGAAGAAGGGGAAGAGTCAGCTCAAGAAGCCCTCTCTTATCTCAAGTACCTTCAGGAATATGCTTTCCACCAGAGCCCTCACCCCAAGGTTGAGTGGAGCCTTGACCACTTGACGTCCTCCATGATAGATGAACTAATAGATGAACCACCACATCCATCAGCCTCAGCGCCTCTCTGGATCTTGTAGGCCTCCAAAAAGCATAGGACCAGAGGTCCATGTTGACTTCAGATCCAGGGTGCCCAATCTTGGCCACAGTCTCTGGACTTCAACTCCCAGAATTCCCCAGCCAGCAAAGGCTGGCTGGGGAATTCTGGGAATTGAAGTCCACAGCTCTTAAAGCGGTCAACGGTTGGCCACCCCTGCCTTACCTTCTCCGATGTTTGGTCGGCTGAATTTGGTCTGCAGGAAGGAAAGCTGAGGACTTGTCCTGCTTCCCTGTTCGTAAAGGAATCCAAATTCTTTCCAGATTTTCAACGTCGGGATTCAGAGAAGAGGCCGGCCAGTTGCCGGAAGACTCCTTTGGCACCGCAGCAGGTACCGAAACCCTATCCTGACCACCACCGGCGCCCGAGGAGTTGCTCATTTCCACCCGAGTTCCTTTCATCCAAGCTCAAATCCGCCACATTAAAAGCACCTTGGAAATCAAGTTGACTATATTCCTAAGAATATCCGGGACGGGGTGGGAGGTGGGAAAATCTGTGTGTGTGTTTCTTTGGAGCTGGGAGGCAAAGAGCACCTGTCAAGAGGCATTTTACAGCCTGTCGTTCCCCAAGGCTTTGCAATTCACCACACACGGAGAGGGGAAAAAAAACCAAAACATTAATTTGTGGAGAAGATTCAAGAAGAAGAAAAAGGAATTTCCAGGCACCAGGAAAAAGTTGGACCCTCCGGAGCCAGATGTGCAAGCGAGTTGCATTATCCGGCACGCTCCCTCACCAGCCAACAGACTCCTAACCCCAAAGCAGGGGTGATAATTGTCAGATAATTGCCTGCAGCCCCCCCCCCCCCCAACTTGCCAGAAATGTGCAATTAAGAAAAAACGTGAACAGAACACACTGGAACAATTAAAGACAGGCCCAGGATGACAATCTTGGCGCTTTTAAACAAAAGACTTTTGGGGGGGGGTGCAAAAAGACAGCTGGGCCAAACTCTCTCGAATTCGGTTCCTCCAAACGCTCCTGGGTGCCCTTTCTCTGATTCAGAGGACCCAACGCTGTTGCAAAGACCGAGGAGGAGGAGGAGGAAGAGGAAGAGGAGGAGGAGAAGGGGTTGCCGAGATGTGAATTAGAAAGGGGAGATGGGATGTGCAAACCGACAAGACACCCCGTTTTAAAGGTGGGGAAAAGAGGGGACGCGCGGATACGCCTTCCCTTTTTCCCACAGCGCAGACGATGATGTGGGGCTGAAAGAAGCTGACAGCTTAAAAGCTCTGCGGCGTTCGGCCGCGCAAATTGTTAGACAGCCGTCTCCTCCGGTGACACCCGGAGAGAATCCGGGTGTGTGTGTGTGTACATGTGTGTACATTAAGATCCTCTTTCCATTTGGGGAGCTTGGTCACCCTCCCGACATCTTCCCCGCTGCTTTTTCGTTGCCGATGCTGATGCTCTGGGCGACGATTTTGCCAACAAAATGCTTCGCAACGAAAAAAAGCTTTTTGGCTGCGTACAGCCGTATGCTCCTTAGGCTGTTTTTTTTTTCCCCCTTTTGGGGTTTTTTTCCCCCCACCTTCTTTTTAAACCAGGGGGAAGTGCTTGTAAGTTTAAGAAAAGACACCTTCCTTGCTCTCTGGGGGGTGGGGGAACACCTCGCGGGGGGGGGGGGGGGATAAGTGCATCGGAGGTGCTGACTCAACTGGAGGCCTCTTTCCAATTTAAGCGGGCAATTTAGCTGGAATTGAATTTCAACGGTCCCTGGGTCACCACCGAGACGATTGCGGTCTCTGCTCTGGACTGAACGGATGGAAGGACCACGGATGAGAACGCCTGACCCTGCCCTGTTTTCGGTTCTGCGTGCAAGCCTAACCATTTGGGGGAACATTGTCTTTTCTCCACCCCGTTGACATTTTCTTCCAGCAAAAGAAGAGAAGAGCACCATTTTGGGCTCTCCGAAAATCAGTTCTGCTTCCGGCTCCAAATCCGAGGACAGGAACGAAAGAAATACAATGATTTCTCACCCCTCCAGTGTGCACAGAAAAGTATCGCGGCTGTTGCAAGGGACATTTGGATCGTCTCTCCTAGAAACCTGGGATCTGAGCTTCTGGGACAACCGATGGAGCAGCAAACTGGTTCCTACCGGGAGACCGAGCAGAAACGGACCCACCCCGGCTTCATATCAACCACTCAGCCATTGGAGATCGAATCCCACTGTGTATTTTCAGCTTTCCGGTGGATAATTCGTCGGATTCAAAGCTTTAGGGGAGGAAAAAAAAAGGGTGGGTGGGTGAGTGACCAATTTTAATTATACATTTGTTCCAGTTCTGCGAGAGTCCGTGCGTACAGATTCGGCCGTATGCAAGACGGCAAGACTTCTGGTCCCAAACTAAAGACGTGTTTCGTCACTCGCGGATCAGGAGACGGAAACGGTTTGGTGACGGTGAAATAGCCTGAGAATCCTGTTGTGTCGTCCCACCCCCTGCCTTCCTTCACCAAAATTTCCAACTTTTTTTTTCTTAAAAAAAAAAAACCCACATATTATACATTGCTGCGTTTGGGAAGGGCGGAACGATGGCGCTAACCTCGAGCCCATAAAGATTTGCCACGGCTGAGCAATTTGATACGGTCGATTCTGCCTCGCTCTTCGATGCGGCCCGCGGAGGACTGTGCTTTGCTGCAGAGGGCAACGAGGCGCGAGAGCCGGTTCTCACGGCGTGCGTGTTTGCGTGCATGCATGCATGGCGAGAGAGGGAGAGAGAGAGAGAGAGAGAAAGAGAGAGAAAGACAGAGAGCTTGGCGCAAACATGCCACGGCAGTGATAGGGCCACCAATGTTTGCTCACAGCTGCCTGTCGGATTTGCAAGTTATCTCTTCGGTCTGTGTAACATCCACGGCTGCTAGAGTGGAGGGGGCATGCCACACCGGTGGGGTGGGACGGGCTGGGGCAACCTCTCCCACCCTGTTTTTGGAAGCTGTAACCGCAAGGAAAAAAAAAAAAGCCCTTTCCATGACCTTTGATGCGTCAACTTCTGATAACCTAGCATCCTAAACAAAACCAGCATTTCTTGATTCTGGACTCTCTTGCTTGTAAATAATTGACCGATCTCTGTCTCTAGTAGACAAGGAGGCCGCTACATCTGAACCAAAAAGAAAGGGGAGATGGTCTAGTTTTCAACTAGTTTTCTAGTCGGGACCCACACCCGGATCATCCAAAGGGGGCTGAGGATCCCTTGGGCCTTGGGGAATAGTGTCTGCATTTCTTGAGGTGCCAGTCAGGAAGCTGAGCTGCACCCCAACTCTCGGTCCTTCCTCGGGGACATTACCCTGGTCCTGTACTGTACATAAGGGCGTCGTTCTGGGTGAGTTGTGTGTGTGTGTTTGTTTGCGTAAAGGACTTGGGGACCTTCGGCCCACCGGGAGCCATTTCAGCCTTGAACCTCTGCCAGGTAGAAATGGGCCTAAAGAGACGAAGAGGCAGGAATTGCCAAACAGGGAAAAGTCACTGAACTTGCTACCGCGGAGAGAACATATAAGGCGTGCCGTCCGCCCACTGGCTCCGCTTTGGCGTTGCCATAATGTCTCTCGCATGGACATCGCTGCGGTCCTGTCGCTCGGAATCCAGTTAGCAACGTTAAAAAAACGAACACGGCGGAGGGAGAAGACAGAGCATGTACAAAACGTGACTGCACTCATCCCTTACTTCCTAGATCTATTTAAAACCGTAGGAAGCGGGTAAAGATGTCCGTCACTACACAGGCCCACATCAGGACGGGGAAGAAATACCCCCCGGAAAAAGAGGGTTTTTTTTTTTTTTAAAAAAAAGGGAAACAAGGGGTAGAGTTCAACCGTACACCGTTGCTCCCCCCCAAATTTTAATACCTTGACTTGGAGAAAAATAACGCTACTACCCCCATCGACGCAAGGCAAAGCCTGCTCTCCGGAGAAATAAATAGGAACCTTGGGTCTATCGGCTTCTTCTGAAATCGTGGCGTCTAGCGACCGAGGGCAGAAAATGAGCAGGATTGGCGATGCTCGTTCAACCGGAGGAAAAAGTTACGTTCCGTCGATCGGTCTTCGGAGGCGTCTTCCAGGCTGAGGCCAACCTTGGTTGGTGGTGGAGAGGTCTGCTGAAGGACATGCCGCGGGAGGTCTAAAACCAAGGAAGGGGGAGCAACCGGGAAAACGTGGGAGCTGTCCAGCGTTAAGGGGATTGGCTGATCTAAGATGGAGCAGGTGCTGAACGGAGTCAACCGAGGCAGCGCCGACCTCAAGAGGAAGCGTTGGGTGTTCTCAAGAGTTTTGAGGCCTCCCTCTGCACCCATGGCCTTTCAAAACAAAAACGGCGGTCCTTCTCAGAGGGCTAACCTTGGGTTTAAAATCCTAAAGAGGCAGTTCTGATGTCCATGCATCAAATACAGGTTCCGGGCTGAGCTGGGGGTTGCTGTTTCCTGTTTCGTACCACTCCCGACTTGTCTTTGTAGGTGATAGGCATCTGTTGTGAAATGTCCACCAAAGCGCTGGCGACGGCCAGACCTGGACGAAGGAAAACACATAAACAGACACAAACACACAGAGAGAGAGTTGCAGACCAGCTACAGACTCCAGAACAGTGCTTCTTCACTTTGGCTACTTTAAGACCTGTGGACTTCAACTCCCAGAATTCCCAGGCCAGCACTGGTGGACTTCAACTCCCAGAATTCCCAGGCTAGCACCAGTGGACTTCAACTCCCAGAATTCCCAGGCTAGCACCAGTGGACTTCAACTCCCAGAATTCCCCAGCCAGCTCCGGTGGACTTCAACTCCCAGAATCCCCCAGCCAGCTCCGGTGGACTTCAACTCCCAGAATCCCCCAGCCAGTGCAGCTAAACAGAAATTTTGGCCTCGACTGCTGTCATAATTTGAGAACTGTCTGTATTTCTTAAATAGCAGTTCAATTTCTTAATCCGGTTTGTTTAATTAACAAAGTCCAGCTCAGAAGTGGACAAGTGGAATATTGAATTCTTCAGTTTCTGAGGGGTGTTTTTTTTTTTTTGTGCAGAGAATTGTGTGTGGATACCTGTCATTGGGACTTCATCCTGCTGGATGCCCCAACTACTGTCTAAGGTAGGGGTCTTCAAACCTGGCCCTTTTATGATTTATGGACTTCAACTCCCAGAATTCCTGAGCCAGGCACGCTGGCTGAGAAATTCTGGGAGTTCAGGTCCACTCCTCTTAAAGTCTATATCAGGGGTCTTCAAACTTGCCCCTTTGATGACGTGTGGACTTCAACTCCCAGAATCCCTCAGCCAGGCATGCTGGCTGAGGAATTCTGGGAGTTGAGGCCCACTCCTCTTAAAGTCTATATCAAGGGTCTGCAAACTCGGCCCTTTCATGACTTGTGGACTTCAACTCCCAGAATGCCTCAGCCAGCATGCCTGGCTGAGGAATTCTGGGAGTTGAAGTCCACAGATCTTAAAGGCCTTGGGTCAGGGGCTTCAAACTTGGCCCTTTTATGACTTGTGGACTTCAACTCCCAGAATTCCCCAGCCAGCCGGAGAAGTCGAAGTCTTGAAGGTCTTCAAGTCGTCGAGAGAAACACACCTTTGGGCTGGCCTGAAGGATTCTGGGAGTCGAAGCCCACCCGTCTTCAAAGTTGCCACGGCTGGAGACCCCCTCCCCCGTGATGTAGTCGATAGGGCCGCTGGGTTGCTATGGAGACAAGGCTGTAGGTTTTCCAGGAGGGATTCCCCCCCCACACACACTCCTGGGCAGAGGATGGCCCCCTGACAGCAGAGACCAAATGCATCCTGGGAAGGGAGGAGCTTCTCTAGGCCAGGGGTAGGCAACCTCGGCTTTTATGACTCATGGACTTCAACTCCCAGAATTCCTGAGTCAGCATAGCTGACTCAGGAATTCTGGGAGTTGAAGTCCATGAGTCATAAAAGAGCCTGATGCTGACTCAGGAATTCTGGGAGTTGAAGTCCACGAGTCATAAAAGAGCCGAGGTTGCCTACCCCTGCTCTAGGCCATCCTCTGTCCAGGAGGGGGAGAAATGTTCCTCCTGGAAAACATCCATAATAGATCCCGGATGCAGGACCAGTGACGTCCCGGGGATCTCGGGGAAGGAAAGGGGAGGGGCCCCAGGTGCTGTGCTTGTAAAGAGGAACCTGGAGACTTACCTGATTGCCCAGGTGGAGGGATCCCACCCAGGCCTCTTGGCAACCTCACAAAGACGGAGAGCACCGCTGCCTTGTTGCCAAAACAGGGCTCCAGGGTGATGGGTTTGGGAACCATCTGCAAGAGGGAGCAGAGGAGAGCATGTGAAAGATTGCCCCCCCTGACAGTTTCCCCCCCCCCACAGGAAGCTTCAGTCTCCAGTCTGACAGGGGGGGAGAGATAAGCAGAGGCCGCACTGACCCGGAAGGAAAGGAAGATGGAGGAAAGGGAAGATTTAAAAGAGGAGGAGGAAGAAAAGAGTAAAAAAGGAGGAGGCAGGAAAGGAAAAGAAGGGAGGGGAAAAGGGAAGTAAATGACTGAAGAAGGGAAGGGAAGGTGGAGGAAAGGAAAAGATCAACGCGGAGGAGGAGGAAGAAAAGAGTAAAAAAGGAGGAGGCGGGAAAAGAAGGGAGGGGAAGGGGGAAGGGAAGTAAATGATGGATGAAGGGAAAGATTAAAGGAAGAAAAAAATAAGAGGAGGAGGGGAGGGAAGAGAAGGGAAAGGAAAAGGAGAGGATGAGAAGAGAGGAGAAGGGAGGAGAGAGGAGGGGAGGAGGAGGAAGAGGAGAGGAGGAACAGGAGAGGAAAGGGAGAGGGAGGAGGAGGAGAGCAGAGGAGAGGGGAGGATAGGAGAGGAGGAGGAGGAAGAAGAAGAGGAAAGTAGGAGGAGAGGAGGAGGAGAGGAGGAACAGGAGAGGAAAGGAGGAGAGCAGAGGAAAGGGGAGGAGAGGAGGAACAGGAGAGGAGGGAGAGGAGAAGAAAGGAATGAGAGCAGAGGAGGAAGAGAGCAGAGGGGAGGAGGGGAGGAGGAGGAGGAAGTGGAAAGGAGGAGAGAGGAAGGAGAGGAGCTGGAGAGGAAAGGAGGAGAGGAAGGAGGAACTGGAGAGGAAAGGGAGAGGGAGGAGGAGGAGAGGAAAGGGAGGAGAGCAGAGGGGAGGAGGAGGAGGAAGAGGAGAGGAGGAGGAGAGGAAGGAGGAACTGGAGAGGAAAGGGAGAAGAGGAGAGGGGAGGAGGAGGAGGAAGAGGAGAGGAAGGAGGAAGTGGAGAGGAAAGGGAGGAGAGGAAAGGGAGGGGAGGAGGAGGAAGAGGAAGGAGGAACTGGAGAGGAAAGGAGGAGAGGAGGGGTAGGAGAGGAAAGGGAGGAGAGCAGAGGGGAGGGGAGGGGAGGAGGAAGAGGAGAGGAGGAGGAGAGAGGAGAGGAAGGAGGAACTAGAGAGGAAAGGGAGGAGAGGAGAGGCGAGGGGAGGAGGAGGAAGAGGAAGGAGGAACTAGAGAGGAAAGGGAGGGGAGGAGGAGGAAGAGGAAGGAGGAACTGGAGAGGAAAGGAGGAGAGGAGGGGTAGGAGAGGAAAGGGAGGAGAGCAGAGGGGAGGAGGAGGAAGAGGAGAGGAGGAGGAGAGAGGAGAGGAAGGAGGAACTGGAGAGGAAAGGGAGGAGAGGAGAGCAGAGAGGGGAGGAGAGAGGAAGAAGAGAGAAAGAGGAAGAAGAAAAAGCCTCCACCCATAGTTCTTTCCACCATGCAAAACAGGAGACGCTGTATCCCCAATGCCCCCCCCTGTTCTCCCCCCGGCTGCTCAGGGCCTCAACTTCCCCTGTGCCACATTCTCAACAGAGATACAAAAACAGCCAAGGCCCCACCAACATCAACCGGGCAAGCCACTTCTGTATAAACCCTTCCAGCACTGATGATGTCGCCTAGATGGGTAGTGAAACGTCTGCGGGGGGGGGGAACAACCCAGCTCAGAAAACACCCAGGATCCCGTCTAGATCTTAATTTTTTATTTTTATTCATTTATTTTTTTAAAATTCATTCTCCGGAGCTCCTTATTCGTCCAGAGCGCGGTCTGGTCTTCCGAGGATTTGAACGGGCAAGCCCCCCGTGCCTTTCTGCCGGGCGCTTTGGTGCCGTTTTTCATTCGCGCCGAACGGGACTCGCGCAAGACCCCACGGCGAAAGAGGGATGGAAAGAAAGGCCACGTTTTTTCCCCAGCGATATTTCATTTTGATAGATCAGCGGCTCACTTTAATGGGGCATGTAATTAAATGGGGGGAAAAAATAATAGGGCGCTATGCTTCAATATCTATTAAAAAGAGCAGCCCGCCTTCAGCGTAAGGAACAAAAACAATCTCGCTCTCCAAATCGCCAGGAAGGCAGGGCAACTAACAGAGACCTCCTTTTAAAAGAGAGACAGACAGGAGGAGCACCCAGGACCCCAAAGTTCTTCTCCTCCTCCTCCTCCTCCTCCTCCTCCTCTCTCCAAAGCCCACTCCCTTCTAACACTGATGGTGTTACCTAGTTGGGTCATGAAACGTCTGCAAGAAAACCACCCAGCTCAGAGAGCACCAAGGATCCCACAATCCTTTTCCTCGCCCTCCTCCTCCTCTTCCTCTTCTTCCTCCTCCTCCTCCTCCCTCTCTCCACAAACATCACTCCTTTCTAGCACTGATGATGTCACCTAGTTGGGTCATGAGATGTCTGCAAGAAAGCCACCCAGCTCAGAGAGCACCAAAGACCCCACAGTCGTCGTCCTCCTCCTCCTCCTCCACTCTTCCCCATTCCATTCTCTTCCTCCTCCTTCCCTCCCCCCACATAACCCCCTTCTAGCACTGATGATGTTACCTAGTTGGGTCATGAAACGTCTGCAAGAAAGCCACCCAGCTCAGAGAGCATCAAAGACCCCACAGTCGTCCTCCTCGTCCTCCTCCACTCTTCCCCATTCTCCTCCTCCTCCTTCCCTCCCCCCACATAACTCCCTTCTAGCATTGATGATGTTACCTAATTGGGCCATGAAATGTCTGTAAGAAAACAACCAAGCTCAGAGAGCACCAAGGACCCCACAGTCCTCCTCCTCCTCCTCCTCTCTTCCCCATTCTCCTTCATCCCTCCTCCTCCTCCTTCCCTCCCCCCACAAAACCTAACTCCCTTCTAGCACTCATGGCGTTCCCTAGTTGGGTCCTGAAACATCTGCAGGAAAACCACCCAGCTCAGAGAGCGCCAAGGACACGGAGCTGCAAGTATTCTCCTTTAGAGGGACAGACAGACGGACAGATGTAGGCCCCGATCCTGGGGGTGGCCCTTTCCTATCTCTCGTAGCTTCAAGCCAGTCCTCGTCTAAAATGAATCCCCGGTGGCTTATTTCTGATGGCACCCTGCAATCCAGAGCCAATGCTTGGTAGTCTAGGGATGCTAAGGGAAAGCAAAGCAGGAGCGAAGTTGTCACTGCGTTAACTAATGCCTAACAAACAAGGCAGGGACAGTGCTTTTACATGTCTCCGGTATTAAACGGACAAGAGAGACCGCTGATGAATTAGTTGCTTCAGAAGTACTTTTACAACGGGGAGGGTGCTGTTGTTAACAGCCAGTGCCTTTGCACGTCCATTCCCTGCAGAGTTGCTAAAGTTCAAAATAATTCTTTTCTTACAAAGGGAGCAGACGGAAAAACAAAAAACCCAGGCCGTATTTTTGTGCTGGAACTCAATTACGAGAACTAATGGATGCTAGGGATGGGCATCCTCCAGCAGTTATAAATTGTCTGCAACCTGGTGCTGAAATACACAGGCAGTGGTGTCTGGCAGGGATTCTTCGGGGCATATTTCAACCAGGGAGAAAGGAACGAAGGCAAATATACGTGTCCCAGGATAACGTCGGAGCCCATCATCCTAACGGAACGTCTCTCTAGCAGAGCATGAGCTGTTCTGCGTGTGGTATGGATCGGATCGGATCGGATCGGATAGGATATGGAATATGGAATATGGAATAGGATAGGATCTGGACAGACTTGAACACTGGGCGCTACCTAACAAAATGAAATTCAATGGTGGAAAAAGTAAGGTTCTACATTTAGGCAAGAAAAACCAAATGCACAGGTATAGTAGTATAGGGGGTACCTTGCTCAATAGTAGCAACTGTGAGAGGGACCTCGGAGTCCTGATGGACAATCACTTAAATATGAGCCAGCTGTGTGCTGCAGCCGCCAAAAAAGCCAATACAGTGCTAGGTTGCATTGACAGAGGGACAGAATCAAGATCAGGTGAAGTGTTACTACCACTTTACAAGGCCTTGGTAAGGCCACACTTGGAAGACTGCATCCAGTTTTGGTCACCATGATGTAAAAAGGATGTTGAGACTCTAGAAAGAGGGCAGAGAAGAGCAACAAAGATGATCAGGGGACTGAAGGCTAAAACATACAAGGAACGGTTGCTGGAATTGGGTATGTCTAGTTTAATGAAGAGAATGAATTGTTCTCACTGGCAGGAAGTTTCTCCTTAGTTCCAGGTTGCTTCTCTCCTTGGTTAGTTTCCACCCGTTGCTTCTTGTTCTGCTTTCAGGTGCTTTGGAGAAGAGCTTGACAGCCCCTGAGATATTGGAAGACTGCTATCATGTCCCCCTTCATCCTTCTCTTCGTTAAACTAGACATACCCAATTCCAGCAACCGTTCCTTATATGCTTTAGCCTCCAGTCCCCTGATCATCTTTGTTGCTCTTCTCTGCCCTCTTTCCAGAATCTTAACATCTTTTTTACACCACCGTGACCAAAACTTTATGCCGTATTCTCAGGTTTTATAAAGGGGAACAAACTCTTCGTATGATCTTGATTCTATCCCTCTGTTAATGCAGCCGTAGAATTTATCTTCCTTAGGCTAAACATACCCAGTCCCCTTAGCTGTTGGACTAGAAGACCTCCAAGGTCCCTCCAAGTACCTAGCAACGCCACGATTCAGGAGGCCGGGTTGATACGTTTTTAAATTTCCATTATTTCCGTCGCCTCGTAGTAGTGTTTGGCTGCCCGTTTTCTTTTAATAAAGGATTATTTAGGGAGATTTTTTCTGGAGACAGCTTTCCAGGGACCCTAAGCCTCTGCGTCCGGCATCCTTTCAGCTCAGGCGATTTTTCCCTCCCAGATATTTTCAATCAAAGGGATCATCTAACTTCTGGGAGATAAAAGAAAGCAGGCGAGAGAAACCGGAAAGGAACGAGGCCGTGTATATATTGAGGATCCTGATCTTCTTTCTGGATGTATTTTAATTGATGTTTTTGTCTAGTCCAGGGGTAGGCAATCTTGGCTCTTTTATGACTCGTGGACTTCAACTCCCAGAATTCCTGAGCCAGCCATGCTGAGGGGAAAGGGAGAGGTTTCCAAGCTGAGCCAGGCTGACTCAGGAATTCTGGGAGTTGAAGTCCACGAGTCATAAAGCGGCCTAGGCCTAGGCCAGGGGTAGGCAATCTTGGCTCTTTTATGACTCGTGGACTTCAACTCCCAGAATTCCTGAGCCAGCCATGCTGAGGGGAAAGGGAGAGGTTTCCAAGCTGAGCCAGGCTGACTCAGGAATTCTGGGAGTTGAAGTCCACGAGTCATAAAGCGGCCTAGGCCTAGGCCAGGGGTAGGCAATCTTGGCTCTTTTATGACTCGTGGACTTCAACTCCCAGAATTCCTAAGCCAGCCATGCTGAGGGGAAAGGGAGAGGTTTCCAAGCTGAGCCAGGCTGACTCAGGAATTCTGGGAGTTGAAGTCCACGAGTCATAAAGCGGCCTAGGCCTAGGCCAGGGTTAGGCAACCTTGGCTCTTTTATGACTTGTGGACTTCAACTCCCAGAATTCCTGAGCTAGCCATGCTGAGAGGAAAGGGAGAGGTTTCCAAGCTGAGCCATGCTGGCTCAGGAATTCTGGGATTTGAAACCCACCAGTCATGAGGGGGCCATAGTTCCCCCATGCTGGCTCAGGAATTCTGGGAGTTGAAGTCCACAAGTCATGAAGGGGCCATAGTTCCCCCATGCTGGCTCAAAAATTCTGGGAGTTGAAGTCCATGACTCAGAAAGCGGCCTAGGCCTAGGCCAGGGGTGGGCAAGCTTGGCTCTTTTATTACTCGTGGATTTCAACTCCCAGAATTCCTGAGCCAGCTTGGCTCAGCTTGGAAACCTCCCTTTCCCCTCAGCATGGCTGCCTCAGGAATTCTGGGAGTTGAGGTCCACGAGTCATAAAAGAGCCGAGGTTGCCTACCTCTGGCCTAGGCCTAGGCCGCTTTATGACTCGTGGACTTCAACTCCCAGAATTCCTGAGCCAGCATGGCTCAGCTCGGAAACTCTCCCTTTCCCCTCAGCACAGCTGGCTCAAGAATTCTGGGAGTTGAAGTCCACGAGTGATAAAAGAGCCAAGGTTGCCTACCTCTGGCCTAGGCCGCTTTCTGACTCGTGGACTTCAACTCCCAGAATTCCTGAGCCAGCCATGCTGAGGGGAAAGGGAGAGGTTTCCAAGCTGAGCCATGCTGGCTCAGGAATTCTGGGAGTTGAAGTCCACGAGTCATAAAAGAGGCAAAGTTGCCTACCCCTGGCCTAGCCACAACAGCTGCGAACTGCTGATCAGCCCAAGTTTGCAAGTTGGGAAGGACTCATTTTAAACCCTTGCTTGTTTCCGAGTCTGTAGTGGTACCTCGACACAGTTAGTCCTCGGCTCACGACCACAATATGAGGCCAACATTTCTGTTGCTAACAGAGACATTTGTTAAGTGAGTTTTGCCCCACTTTATGACCTTTCTGGTCATCGTTGTTAAGTGAATCACTGCACTCGTTAAATTAGTAACACAGGTTGTTACGGGAATCTGGCTTCCCCCGTGGACTTTGCTTGTCACAAGGTCGCAAAAGGGGATCGCCTGACACCCCCAGGATGCTGCAAACCGTCGTAAATACGAGTCAGTTGCCGAGCATCTCAATTTTGACCACGTGACTATGGGAATGCTGCAAAGTGTGAAAAGCGGTCACAAGTCCCTTTTTTTCAGTGCCGTTGCGGCTTTGAACGGTCGCTAAATGGACCGTTGCAAGTTGAAGACTGGCTGAAAAAACACGCCAGTGGAGAAAGATGTGTATTTTCGATTTTTTTTTTTTTAAAAAAAAAAAGCATAGCAGCTACTCTTGAAGGCGCGAGATTTCTTCCTGCCTTTTTAAATCTCCGGGCCGTTTTATGAATGCGTGATGCTCTTTTGCCAAAACCGGACCTCTGTCCCGACTTTCAGATAAAATTCCAATTATTGCTCCTCTGAATGAAGGACCTGACATTGCAAAACTCGCAGAGCGAGCTTGGTTCCCTGGTCAAGAATAATACAGTACAATAGAATAGAGCTGGAAGGGACCTCGGAGATCATGTAGTCCAACCCCACCGCTCAAGCAGGAGATTCTATACCAGTGATGGCGAACCTTTGAGAGACCGAGTGCCCAAACTGCAACCCAAAACCCACTGATGCATCATCGGGTGCTGGGTGGGTGTGGCCCATTGGCTGGGCGTGGCCCATTAGGGGGGGCGTGGCTGCAGGGGTAACGGCAGACTGGGTGGGACTAAAAGTTCAATCAATCAATTCCAATTTTGCAAGATCTTTTTTTTTCCTGCAAGAAGTTGAAATTGATTGAACCTTTTTTTTTTTTTTGCACACGGCGGTGGAGGCCTAAAGCGAAAAGGTTTTATAAAACCCAGCTGAAGGCCCAGGACTGGGGCGATGGCGTGCGTGCCCACAGAGAGGGCTCTGCGTGCCACCTCTGGCACGAGTCCTGTAGGTTCGCCACCACTGATCTATACTGTCCCAGACCAGGTGAATGTCTAACCTCTTCTTAAAAACCTCCAGTGATGGAGCACCCACAACTTCTGGTGGCACGCAGTTCCATTGGTTAATTGTCCTCGCTGTCAGGAAGTTTCTCCTTAATTCCAGCTTGCTTCCCGGTCAGTTTCCAACCCTTGTTTCTTGTCCTGGTTTTCGCCCGGTTGTCTGGATGACCTCTACTATTCTGAGTTAAGAGTCTAAGCCAGCTTTAAGGCACGCTCAACTGCTCGCTTTCTCAACCACGGGAATTTTAAAGAGGCGTGGACTTCAACACCCAGAATTCCCCAGGTGGCTGAGGAATTCTGGGAGTTGAAGTCCACAGGTTTTTCAAGGTGCCAAGACTAGACAGCCTTACAATGGACCTAGAAAGCAGGTGTCCATCCGAGTCCCAATTTAAATGAAAAATTTAAAAATTTAATTAGAAGGGATTATTCCAAGGGAAAAAAGGTGAGGTTTGGAGTGACAGCCAGCTGCACACCCCTGCTGTTGACTTTTTTATGGCACTCGTTCCACAGATAGCCGAAACAGATTGGAATAAATGATGGGATTATGTCCTAAAACGCTTCCATTTCTTCCTCTAAAACCCACTTCATCTCTTTTCAAAAATCAGGGAGAAGGGGAGGGATGAAAGCTAAGCCCCATCTCAATCCCACCATATGCCTGAGCTTCAGTGGAAATAATAAGAGCTGAAAACGTTGCAGAAAAACAGGCATTTTTTCCCTTGCTGCTGGCCAGACACTGAGGTTGGTGTGTTTGCTTTTTATTTAAAAAAACAAACAAACTTCTACTGAGAAAGCAAATCCTGAATCTGTGTCTTTGGAGGCTGCCTGAAAGTCATTCGTGAAACAGGGAAGGTTTTATCTCCTTCTGCTGTGGCCGAGATCGCATAACGCTGCAAAAATGCATGCTGGATTTTTAGCAGAGCTCATCTCTTTTCACCAGCCTCATCTCTCTGCGCAGTTTTCAACTCCGGATGTTCAAAAAAAGCCAGGAAGTTCCTTGCGAAGCCTGACAAACCCAGCAAAAGCAGCACATGGAAGGACACACCAAAAGCAGCTAACCCCACACTGGCTAGTGTGCGCTTCCTTGCACGTCCACATTGTCAACGCTGTTAACTCCAGTTGTTTTTGCATTGGCAACAGATGGAAATGTAGCCATATTTTTCCCTTTTGCTTTTAGATGATGTTGGGAGTGGAGGATGTGAACGAGGGTCCGGCTAGACATAACAACACTAAACCTAGTGTGAGAATCAAGGTTATTGTAACCAGAGCTGATAAGGAATTGGCGGGCTGGAGAACTGGGAGGAAGCCTGCACATTGTTAATTGGAGGAGGGAATTGTGCTGTGATATTATGTGTCCAGGGGAGGAGAATTCAGTTTTTGGCTTCGATTATGTAAGTGCCGATGCTATGCTATTCGAAATAAAGATTCTTTAAGGTAAACAATGCCTCGAAGTTCTTAGAAGAGTTTCATCTGTCGGAACCATGATACATGTAGTCCTCAACGTACGACCGCAATTTCTGTTGCCAGCGAGTTTTGCCCCTTTTTTATGAGCTTTCTTGCCACGGATATTTGGGGAATCGCTGCCGTCGTCAAATTAGTCACAGGGCTGTTAAGTGAATCACTCTTCCCCCCTTGACTTTGCTGATCAGAAAGTTCGCAAAAGGGGATCCCGTGATCCAGGGACGCTGCAACCGTCATAAATACGAGTCAATTGCCGAGCGTCTGAATTTTGTTCACGTGACCGTGGTCCCAGGTGTGAAAAATGGTCCTAAGTCCTTTTTTTCCAGTGCCGTTGTAACTTCTAACATTCCCTAAATGAACTGTTGTGGGTCAAGGACAGCCACTGGCACGAGCAAGCGACAAATTTGCACCCTGGGTCTTTGGATGTTTTGGGAAGGGGTGGATTTGGTCTCGACCTTCCAAATGGAGAGGAGTACAAAAAATTAACTCGGAGTGTTGAATTGCCCCCCTTCAGCTATTCTGCTCTAGTGTCAGCTGCTGTCTGGATCCTGGGTTCAAACACACCTAGTGTTGTGATTCCGTGCCAGCCTGTGCTCACAACAGCTGAGTCTGAGGAATCTGAGGAGGAGGTGGAGGAGGCATTTGAAGGGCCATCAGGGGCAGAGGGAGGCTCTGATGAATTACAGGACTCACAGTTTGATGCAGAGCCTGGGCCCTCCAGTCGTGTTCCTGATGAAGCTCAGCTGTGTGAAGAGAATGAGTCAGACTCAGAAGAATCACACCTGATGGACTTGCTAATTGATGCACACTCCCGTCGTCAATTAGCAAGAGTAAATCAGCAGCAGTCAATGCGACTACTCCAGGGAAAAAGGAGAAGGCACTGAGAGGCAATGCCTTGGGACTGCTGTATAAAGAGAGGAGGTGTGGGCGGTGCTGGTTGCTGAAGGCAACCGTTTGCAAAGTGCTTCTTGGAATCCTGGTCTGTTCGTCTTCCTTGTGACTTCTCTGTTCGTCTTGCTTGTGACTTCTCGTCTGTTTGCATCGTGTTTCCTTTGGACTTGAGTTTTGCTGTTTGTGTTTTGGACTATTTGACAGGTTTGTCAACCATATGAAAAGAGTTTTGTTTTGTTGCAAAGTCTCCAGCCTATTGCATCAGCAGGGGTTTGGTCCTTGTGCCTTTAACAAGGACGGCAATAGGCTGGGATAGAACACCTAGAGTGAGGCTGGCTGATTGAACACATAACATAGAATAATTGGGCTGGAAGGGATTTCTGATTGGGTCCAAAGTCACTCACTCAGCTTTCCTGCTAAGGCAGGATTAGAACTCACTGTCAGCTGGCGATTGGTCTAAAGTCATCCAACTGGTTTGGTGCCTAAGGCGGGACTAGAACTCGCTGTCGCCTGGTGATTGGCCCAAAGTCTTATAGCTGGCTTTCATGTCTAAAGCGGGACTAGAACTCATCATCGCCTGGTGATTGGCCCAATATTAACCAGCCAGATTTCATTCCTAAGGTGTGACTAGAACTCACCATCTCCTGGTGATTGGACCAAAGTCACGCAGCTAGGTTGCATGTCTAAGGAGGGACTAGAACTAACTGTCTCCTATGATTGGCCCAAAGTCAGACAACTGGCTTTTGTGCCTAAGGAAGGACTAGAACTCACCATCTCCTCGTGATTGGCGCAAAGTCAAATAGCCGGCTTTCATTTCTAAAGCAGGGATTAGAACTCATTGTCACCTGGTGAATGGCCCAAAGTCTTATAGCCGGCTTTCATGTCTAAAGCGGGATTAGAACTCATCATCGCCTGGTGATTGGCCCAATGTTAACCAGCCAGATTTCATTCCTAAGGTGTGACTAGAACTCACCATCTCCTGGTGATTGGCCCAAAGTCATCCAACCTGCTTTCATTTCTAAGGCGGGACTAGAACTCACTGTCTCCTGGTGATTGGCCCAAATCACCAGTCAGCTTTCATGCCTAAGGCGGGACTAGAACTCCCAGTCTCCCACTTTCCACCCTGGTGTCTTAATCACACTTAGCTACAGTGTTTTAACAACACGCTGGCTTTCAGCTTTTGGAATCCCTTAATCCCTCCCCACGGGAGACGAATTTCTGGCAGATCTAAATAATCTTGGACCCGAAGTAAAATAAACTTCTTTTTTTAAAATCCTGAATGTTTGGCCTGCAAACTCTGAAGAAGAGGCAGCAAGTGGCGGCTTTGGGAAAGACTCTCCAGCTGACACCAGTGGCCGAAGGGATCTCGCGGAGGCTTCAAGAAAAAAAGGGCTTCGAAACATCGCTAACCAGAGCAGATGGTCATTTCAGTGTCCAGGCCGCCTGGGGATAGGGGAGCTTGTCCGTCAGTTTTGCATTTGGGGAGAAAGAGGTTTGCCAAACAAGTCACAAACTCTCGGCCTTCGTGCATTCCTTCACAAATGAAGTCAGGAGAGCTTATTTGTTTCTTCCAAGTTATCCTTCTTACTTCCAGACGTGGGATGTGATTTGATGACATTCCGTTGTCTTATTTCGTTGCCCTACTCACGATCTGCCAACACGGGCGGTCCTCGCTTTACGACCACAATTTCAGCCCCAATATCTTCAGTCGGTCCTCGGCCGCAACAGAACCCAAAATTCCCGTCGCTGAGCGAGGCGGTTCTTAAAGTGAGTTCTGCCCCGTTTGATGTCTGATCACTGCGGTCTGTTACATCGGTAACACACACGGTAGTTAAGTGAATCTGGTTTCCCCCCCCAATTGACCTTGCTTGTCTGAACGTCGCAAAAGAGGATCACGTGACCCTGGGAACGAGGCCGTTGTCATAAATGCGAGCCGGCTACCGAGCATCTGAATTCTGATCACGTGACCATGGGGATACTACAACGGTTGCAAAGTATGAAAAACCGTCATAATTAGCTTTTTTCGGGGCCGCCGTAACTTCGTACGCTCATTTAACAAACGGTTGTAAGCCAAGGACTATCTGATTTTCACAGAGGAATGGCGTTCGTTCTTTCTTCCTACCCGGAACTAAACGGTGGATATAAAAAAATTACGCGCAAGACACAACAGGCTTTGGTAGCTACACCGGGAGATCTAAGGAGATCCCCCTCCCCAACGCGGGATGTGTTAAGAAATGCAAACTAACTCACAGCGGCAGGCTGGCACGTGTCTTGCAACGTGGCTGCCTTGAGTAGCTGTACAGGGAATACGCAGCCCATCAAGGAAACACGGGAAATGAAAGAATATATAAGAAGCGGTGAGCAAATCTAAGCAACTGAGTCTCGTTGTGTGATTTTTCTTTTCTTCCCCCCCCCCCCCCGCTTTCCAAACTATGGCACGTCTGACGAACCCGCTCCCCGATTCCCTGTGGCCGTGTCACTTTCGGCTTCTGTCAAAAGAGGCCACAAACACGGTTGTGGAGGATGAATTTCAAAGCAGGTAGAAGCTGGCCAATTCCCAGGCCCGTTTGGTATGCAGAACAACTATGGATGCCCGCTTCCATATTAATTTGGAACATATGCCCACACCTCGTATCTCCCCAGTCCAGGAATGTGAGGGGGGGGGGTGAACGGGAGGAAGAGGAAGGGGGGAGAACAGGGCCAGCTTCTCATCGGATTTTTCCCAAAAGGGAAGGAGGTGGAAGGCTGGCAAGTTTGGGCCAGCAGAGCAAGGGGGTGGTGGGGGAAACACGTCCAGCGAGGCTGAGATGGAAAAGGGGAGGGACACTTGAAAAATTCTGACACACACACACACACACACATACGCACACCGGACAACTTGCAATGCACTAGGCTCATAGGGCTGAGCCCAATCTCCTGCAGACTGAGCAGGATTTTACAGCAGGGCTGCCCAACCTTGGCAACTATAAGGTGTGTGGACGTCAACTCCCAGAATTCCCCAGCCAGCTGTGAGTTGAAGTCCACAGGTCTTACTGTTGCCACAGTTGAAGAGCACTGCCGAAGAGTGTGGCGGGACACCAAGAAGACACTTGTGTTCCAAGTGTGGCCTCCCCAGTGCAGTATCAAGACATACTATCACCTCATTATTAATATTATTAAATTGCGTTGTCCTTGTTTACAAGACATTATGCCTATCTTATAGATATAGGTGTACAGATGTAGGGTTTCCTGCCTGAGCAGGGGGTTGGACTAGATGACCTCCAAGACCCCTTCCAATTCTAATTCTAATTCTTATTATCTAATTCTTATTATTCCAAGTTCCCTTCCAATTCTATTACTACTAGTAGTAGTAGTAATAGTAGTAGTAGTACCCCCAAGGTCCCTTCCAATTCTTCTTCTTCTTCTTCTTCTTCTTCTTCTTCTTCTTCTTCCACTACTACTACTACTACTACTACTACTACTACCTCCAAGGTCCCTTCCAATTCTATTACTACTACTACTATCACTATTACTACTACTACTACTATTATCATCATCTCCAAGATCCTTTCCAATTCTATTACTACTATTACTATTATTATTATTACCTCCAAGATCCCTTCCAACTCTATTACTACTACTGCTACTAGTAGTAATAGTAGTAGTACCCCCAAGGTCCCTTCCAATTCTTCTTCTTCTTCTTCTTCTTCTTCTTCTTCTTCTTCTACTACTACTACTACTACTACTACTACTACTACTACTACTACTACTACTACTACTACTACTACTACTACTACCTCCAAGGTCCCTTCCAATTCTATTACTACCACTACCACTATCACTATTATTATTATTACTACTACTATTATTATTATCATCATCATCATCTCCAAGGTCCCTTCCAATTCTATTACTACTATTACTATTATTATTATTACCTCCAAGGTCCCTTCCAACTCTATTACTATTACTACTACTAGTAGTAGTAGTAGTACCAAGGTCCCTTCCAATTCTACTACTACTGCTGCTGCTGCTGCTACTACTACTACTATTATCCCCAAGGTCCCTTCCAATTCTATTACTACTACTACTACTATCATTATTACTATTACTATTATTACTATTATTATTGTTGTTATTGTTATTATTATTATTATTATTATTATCATCATCATCTCCAAGGTCCCTTCGAATTCTATTACTATCATCATCATCATCATCATCATCATCATCATCACCATCTTCTCAAAAAAATAATAATAAAGAATTGGATTTATTCATTTATTTGTTTTTTAAATTTAAACCACATCACCACAAGATGGACACGAGCAGCCCGGAGGAAGGAAGTTCAGATCAAGACCGAGGCACATAGACGGATTCGGCACACAGATGCTTTTGGTTAGGGCTAAATGTCATCCGGGCCCGAAGTCCAGCATCTGTAAATATTAACCGGCTCGCAACGGCCCCGGCTGGGCCAGCGTCTCACCTTAATGCTGCCTCCGATGAGGTCCGGGGGCGCTTCGTCCGTTTCTAAGGCAACGTTGATGGAAGCAAAGGGGCGGCTGGCCATCTGTTGCATCTCCCGAAGCAATTGCTGAGGAATAAACACCAGGATGTTAATACAGGGGGCGGAGGGGGGGTCCGACGACAGAGGGCCATAGACCTTTGGGAAAAAGGAGGGGGAAACGAGAGAAGGCAGGAGCCGAGACCCACCTCTGTGCTCGGAACGAAAATATTTTAAATTGTAAAACCGGCGTCTAAAGCTGTGTTTCTCGACCTCGGCTGCTTTAAGCTGAGCGGACTTCAGCTCCCAGGATTCCCCAGCCAGCTCGGCTGGAAGTCAAAGGCCACGATCCCAGATCCTTAATCTCCACCCACAGCGACACCAAACAGCACCAGTTTGGTTGGCGTCATCGGCCACGCTACCACCTGCCACGCTCCTGAGTTCATCAAAGCCTGGCCCTCCACCAGCTGTTCCACCCATAGACACATGGACTTACAATTGGCCTACGAAGCCCTCAGGATCCAAATTAATCACACGGCCAGAGACAGCACCGACTCTCAACCATCCCGTGCAATCCCCCACTCTCACCAGCCGTTCATCTCCCATTGACCCTGACCTGATGTAACCTCCCCATTACAAGACCCATCTCAAGATCCCCACTCAACACACCCGCACCTGACTCATCACAAGACCCTCACTCAACACACCCACACCTGACCCATCACAAGGCCCTCACTCAACATACCCACACTTGACTCATCACAAGACCCATCACGACCCTCGTTCAACACACCCACAGTTGACCCATCTCAAGACCCTCACTCAACACACCCACACCTGACCCATCACAAGACCCTCACTCAACACACCCACACCTGACCCATCACAAGACTCTCATTCAACACATCCACATCCGACCCATCACAAGACCCTCACTCAACACACCCACACCTGACTCATCACGAGACCTATCACAAGACCTCGCTCAACACACCCACAGTTGACCCATCTCAAGACCCATCATAAGACTCTTACTCAATACACGCACACCTGACCCATCACAAGACTCTCACTCAACACACCCACATCTGACTCATCACAAGACCCATCACGACCCTCGCTCAACACACCCACAGTTGACCCATCTCAAGACTCTCACTCAACACACCCACACCTGACCCATCACAAGACCCTCACTCAACACACCCACATCTGACTCATCTCAAGACCCATCACAACCCTCGCTCAACAAACCCACATCTGACTCATCACAAGACCCTCACTTGACACACCCACACCTGACTCATCACAACACCTACTGACCACATGAAGCCCTTATAGGCAGAAGAACACCAACACGGACATCCCCTGAACTCCGCTGAAGATGTTACCCAGCCCGGTAACAAAACGTCCGGGAACCAACCCACAAGCTTTGGAGAAGGAACCTCCACCCACATCTATTTATCTGACAATCCATACAGGTAGATTTTGACTTGCAATCACTATGGAGATCCCCAACTTGGGCTGCTAAGCAAGGTGGTTATTTAGTAAGTCGGGACTGATTTTACCATTGTTTTTTTGGTCCCTGTTATTAAGTGAACCCTTGCAGTCATTGAGCGAATCCAGCTTCCCCCACCCGATTGACTTTGCTTGATGGAGGCCAGCTGGGATGGTTGCAAATATCATTCACACAATGCTGGGACACTGCAACTGTTGTAAATACACTCTGGTTGGGAAGCGCTCGAATTTTGACCACGGAGGATGCTGCGGTCGTAAGTACAAGGACTGGATAACAGTCCCTTTTTCAGGGACATATCACTTCAAATGCTGGCTAAACAAGTCAAGTACTTATAGGTCTCTAAATCTATGTATGCAAATAATAGTAATAATAATCATAATAATAATAATAAGAAGAAGAAGACGAAGAAGAAGAAGAAGAAGAAGAAGAAGAAGAAGAAGAAGAAGAAGAAGAAGAAGAAGAAGAAGAAGAAAAGCAGAAGCGTCTTTCTTGATATAACTGCATTTTTTTTTAAAAAAGAGAAACAGTTCAATTCTGTTCCCAGCAGCTGTGCAGTAAGTTATATGATGACAAGTCTTCAGATTTGCTTTATTAGTAATAGGAGTCTGTTTAAGGCAGGGTTCTTCAAACTTGGCCTTTTTATGACTTCTGGACTTCAACACCCAGAATTCCTCAGGCAGGCATGCTGGCTGAGGAATTCTGGGAGTTGAAGTCCACGAGTCATCAAAGGGCCAAGTTTGAAGACCACTGATATAGACTTTAAGAGGAGTGGACTTCAACTCCCAGAATTCCTCAGCCAGCGTGCCTGGCTGAGGAATTCTGGGAGTTGAAGTCCACAAGTCACAAAAGGGCCAAGTTTGAAGACCCCTGGTTTAAGGTTTATCTCAATAGTCATGGTTAAAAATCTCCTCTTTCAGCATTCGTTCCACCATTTTATTTATCTTTTAGCCAAGAAGGAAAAGGAGGCTAATGGAATCCAAAAAGAAAGAGAGAAAAAAAAAGACTTTATAAGTTACAAATAAAGAAAAGAGAATTACAATCATAAATCCGGTACTCTCGGTCAATAAAACCACAGGCTGAACACCCAAAAACTGTGACAAAATCTCTGTCTGTCTGTCTGTCTGTCTCTCTTTTTTTTTGCTGGATTTATGAAATGCCAGCGGCGCTGCACATTACACGCGACAGAAATGCGAGTTCCAGAAGGCAGAAACTCAACAGGGAAAGCATCCGTGGCCCCTCCATCAGTCTTAGGAAGACAGAATTACAAGCACGATCTTATAAAGGTGGGGAGCGATTTTTGTCAGGGACAGAAAAGATTTCAACCTCAGAGATGGTAAATGCTAAGACAGCCCATTTAAGACAGCAGGGGTTGGACTAGAGGATCTCCAGGGACCCTTCCAATTCTGATCCTCCGAAGCACCTGCGGGCTGGCGCAGCAGTTGGAGTGCAGTACTGCAGGCCACTTTAGCTGACTGTGTTCATCAGGTCAGCGGTTCAAATCTCACCGGCTCAAGGTTGACTCAGCCTTCCATCCTTCCAGGGTAGGTAAAATGAGGACCCAGATTGTTGGGGGCAATGTAAATATATATATATTCATTGCTTACTGGTGTACACCACTTAGAGAGTGCTTGCCCTTAAAGCGGTATATAAGTCTCATAAATAAATAAATAAATAAAATAAATCACAGGTGGATGATCGTTAAAGAGAGAAGCAACCTAGAACTAAGGAGAAATTTCCTGACGGTGAGGACAATTAACCAGTGGAACTCCTTGCCTCCAGAAGTTGTGGGTGGAGGTTTTCACGAAAAGACTGGACCACCGATTTGTCTGGGAATGGTGCAGGGTCTCCTGCTCGAGCGAAGGGCTGGACTAGAAGACCTCCAAGACCCCTTCCAACTCTGCTATTCGACCTTCTGTGTTCTACTACCGCTATCAGGAAGACGTTTTTTTTGTCCGCCGGATCCTCCATCCGGATCCCTGCCCAGAAACCTGCCGTTGCAGAAGTGACTGGGGACAAGTCCATCCGAGGCAGGCAGCTTTTACCCTCCTCCTTTAAAAGATGTTTAGCAGATTGCCAGCTGAAGCAAGCCGCAAAAGCAGATTGCAGGGTTGCTGCTCCGTAATTGGGCCCTTCAGCTACCATAAAGCGCTTTGTCTAATGGCTGTGGAAACCAAGAAAAAAAAAGAGAGAAAAAAAAAAAAAGGCAGAGCAAGCTGTCCTGATAAATATTCCTGAAATAAGAACCTAGCTGAACTCATTAACTCGGCGAGGAGTCTGAACGTTCGCACAATCAAAGCACCCACCCGTGAGGTTACTTGGACACATCTACACGGCTTGCTCACCGCTCCAAATTATAAGGCAAACACGGAGTTTCCAAGCTAGCCGAGTCACGCTCAGGATGGATGGATGGCAGACATCCATTCGTAAGATCCGGATGTGAGGTGGGTCTCTACGAGGAGGAGGAGGAGGAAGAGGAGGAAGAGGAGGAGGAGGAAGAAGAAGAAGAAGAAGAAGAAGAAGAAAAGGACTGGGAGGTCCTTGGTGCTCTCTGAGCTGGGTGGTTTTCTTGCAGACGTTTCATGACCCAACTAGGTAACATCATCAGTTAGAAGGGAGGGGGTTTGCAAAGAGGAGGAGGAGGAGGAGGAGGAGGAGGAGGAGGACTGTGAGATCCTTGCTGCTCTCTGAGCTGGGTGGTTTTCTTGCAGACGTTTCATGACCCAACTAGGTAACATTATCAATGCTAGAAAAGAGTAGGGCTTGTGGAGAGGAGGGTGATTGTGGAGTATTTTGTGCTCTCTGAACTGGGTGGTTTTCTTGCAGATGTTTCTTTACCAAAATGGGTAATAATATTAATGCTAGAAGGGAATGGGGTTGAGGAGGAGGAGGAGGAGGAGGAGAAGAGGAAGAGGAGGAGGAGGAGGAGGAGGAGAAGAAGAAGAAGAAGAAGAAGAAGAAGAAGAGGAGGAGGAGGAGGAGGGGAGGAGGAGGAGGAGGAGAAGGAGAAGGAGAAGAAGAAGGAGAAGAAGAAGAAGAAGAAGAAGAAGAAGAAGAAGAGGAGGAGGAGGAGGAGGAGGAGGAGAGGAGGAGGAGGAGGAGGAGAAGGAGGAGAAGGAGGAAAAGAAGAAGAAGAAGAAGAAGGAGAAGAAGAAGAAGAAGAAGAAGAAGAAGAAGAAGAGGAGGAGGAGGAGGAGGAGAGGAGGAGGAGGAAGAGGAGGAGGAGGAGGAGGAGAAGGAGGAGGAGGAGGAGGAGGAGGAGGAGGAGAAGAGAGAAGAAGAAGAAGAAGAAGAAGAAGAAGAAGAAGAAGAAGACCACCACCATGGGGTCCTTGGTGCTCTCTGAGCTGGGTGCTTTCCTTGCAGACGTTTCATGACCCAGCTAGGGAACATCATCAGTGCTTGGAGGGAATAGATTCGCTTAAGACCATGTTACTAACTTAGCAACTGTAGGGATTCACTGAACAACCAGAAAGGTCATAGAACGGGGCAAAATGCACAACAAAGGTCTCCCTTAACCATGGACATTTTGGGAGTTCTATTGTGGTTGTTAAGTCGAGGACCACCTGAACTGCCAACAGGCCAGGAGAGACGGAGGAACGCCTTCACTTCCAGCGTTATTCCCAGAGCTCCAGGAGCCCAGAAAGATCATTTGGAACGGCTTTTCCACCCTTTTGTAGCTTTATTCTTCTCCCGCCTTTGTTGCATTCCTTCTCTTTCTTTCTTCACTTCAATCAATCAGAAGAGAAGGAAAACTTATGTTTTATATGGCTGGGGCTGCAGCCAGTTAGAGAAAGGGGTTCACACTTCCTTTAACACAGTGGTTCTCAACCTGTGGGTCGGGACCCCATTTGGGGTCGAACGACCATTTCACGGGGGTTGCCAAACAACGCAGTCCGCCATTTTTTCCCCCCTTTTCCTTAGCTGTGCTCCTCCCTTTTATTCTATTGGCTTTTGAAAGCCAATAGAATAGACTCCCTTGAATAGAGTCTAATTCTATTGGCTTTCCAAAGCCAATAGGAATTGTCCAGGCTGTCTCTGCCCTGCTGAGCCCGCCAAAAGTCCCATTCTGCAAACGGTGCTGCACCAGTTGAGTAGTCCTCGACTTACGGCCGGTTGAGTAGTCCTCGACTTACGACCGGTTGGGGGGAGGGGTCGTGGCATTAAAAAGGTTGAGAACCACTGCTCTAAACGCAACTGAACAGACACAAAGGCAAAAATTCACAGGCCCGGGATGGGAAAACACCAGGCTTTGGACAATAGAGCTCGTCAGAGACAACTTGAAGGAATAATTGATTGCAAACTAGAAGTTGAGTTTTGCGGTGTGATGTGTGGCAGCGGGGAAAAGAAAAAGAAATAAAAAAATCCACACGCAAATGCAATTTTAGATTTGCATCAACAGACGTACATTTTCCAAGCCATTAGAAATAACAGGGCCTGTTTTATCTCGGATCAGATCCCAATCTTGGGTATTCTGTCCACATTTTTTCTTTTTTTAAAAAAGCTGCATGCAGTCTGACAGAGGTGAGTATTCGCAGCTTGGGGTTGAAATGAAGGGGGGGGAGGCCTGGCTGCTCTCTGAGCTGGGTGGTTTTCCTGCAGACGTTTCGTGACCCTGCTAGGGAACGTCATCAGTGCAAATGAGCACTGATGGTCATCGTGTCATCAACAGCACGGCAGCAGCAGCACTGTTGATGCCAACTAGTTGGATCATGAAAAGTCTGCATGAAAACCACCAAGCTCAGAGAGCACCAAGGGCCCATGGTGCTTTTCTCCCTTCTCCCCCACCCCTTCCTCCTCTCTGCAAACTGCCTGCTAGGGCTGATGCTGTTCCCTAGTTGGGTCATGAAACGTCTGCAAGAAAACAACCAAACTCAGAGAAAACCAAGGACCCCACAGTCCTCCTCCTTTTTTTTCCCCCCAAAACAATTTTTATTACTTTTCCATTTTACACCAACACATCTTAAGAACCCACGTGGAAACATAAACCCTACTCCCTACTATCACTGACGTTACCTAGCTGGGTCATGAAACCACCAAGCTCAGAGAGTACCAAGAACCCCATTCCTCCTCCTCCTCCTCCTCCATGCAAACCCCACTCCCTTCTAACAGCGATGATGTTAGCTAGTTGGGTCATGAAACATCTGCAACAAAACCACCAAGCTCAGAGAGCACCAAGAACCCCACAGTCCTCCTCCTCCTCCTCCTCCCCCCTCCCCCCCCCTCCTCCCCCTCCCCCTCCTCCTCCTCCTTCTTCTTCTCCTCCTCCTTCTCCTCCGCAAGCCCCACTTCTAGTACTGATGATGTTACCTAGCTGGGTCATGAAACGTCTGCAAGAACAACCACCCAGCTCAGAGAGCATCAGGGTCCCCACAGTTCAACCTCTGTCCAAGCCACTCGCCCCACAAGCAGCTTTCTTTATCATTTTACTCCACTCCTAAGGAAGGACATTTTAGGACGTGGACAATGAGAAAAATTAAGAAACTCTGCAGGAAGAGCGATAGCAACATCAAGCCAGGCAAAAAAACCTGTAACCTACAATTTGCCCATACATTACATAGCAAAAAAAAAAATTGAATGTGACTAATAGCCACATTTGCAGTTGTCAGAAATAAACTTGGTATCTGGATATTTATTACATGTTTAGCAGGCAAAACTGCCAATATATTGATATGGGGTGGAAAATATTATACATTTATGCTTATGACCAGTTCCTGCTATTCAAAGATTGACATATGGACCAGCTCCTTGTGTCGCATTCAGCCATAATGGGGTTTATTTGATTTTGGCTAAGTGTAAGTGTAACACTGGAAGTTTTTAAGAAGAGACTGGACAGCCATTTGTCTGAAATGGTATAGGGTTTCCTGGCTGAGCAGGGGGTTGGACTAGATGACCTCCAAGGTCCCTTCCAACTTTATTATTATTAATATTATTAACATTATTATTAACATTATTATTAACATTATTATTAACATTATTATTATTATTGCGCATATTTGGTTCTCTGGTGTTATTTCACGCTGATCTATGACCAAAATAGAGGTCTGATTCCATCTAGTTGTGACTGTTTGCAATCTGTGCCTGCCTCGTGGCTTAATGTTAGGTGTGAAAACCGTTTTTTCCATTATTATTGTTTTTTCAATTCAAATTAGGGGCCTTGGAGGTCTTCTAGTCCAATCCCCTGCTCAAGCATTTCTACCATTTCATACAAATGGCTCTTCTTAACAATCTCCAGTGATGGAGCACCCACAACTTCTGGTGGCAAGCAGTTCCACTGGTTAATCGTCCTCACTGTCAGGAAGTTTCTCCTTAGTTCTAGGTTGTTTCTCTCCTTGATTAGTTTCCATCCGTTGCTTCTTGTCCTGCCTTCAGGCGCTTTGGAGAATAGCTTGACTCCCTCTTCTTTGGGGCAGCCCCTGAGATACTGGAAGACAGCTATCATGTCCTCCCTCGTCCTTCTCTTCATCAAACTGGACATCCCCAATTCCAGCAACCGTTCCTTGTATGTTTTTGTCTCCAGTTTAAGTGAATTTTGGCTTATTTTACGGCTCTCTGCAGTTGTTAAGTTAATAACACGGTTGTTAAGTGAATTTGGCTTCCCCATTGACTTTGCTTGTCAGAAGGCACACTGCAACTGTCATAAATGCAGGCCAGTTGCCAAATTTTGATCACGTGACCGTGGGGATGCTGCAACGGTATAGAATAGAATAGAGCTGGAAGGGACCTTGGAGGTCTTCTAGTCCAACCCCCTGCTCAAGCAGGAGAACCTACACCATCTCAGACAAGTGACTGTCTAGTCTCTTCTTAAAAATCTCCTGTGATGGAGCGCCCACGATTTCTGGTGGCAAGCTGTTCCACTGGTTAATTGTCCTCACTGTCAAGAAGTTTCTCCTTAATTCCAGGTTGCTTCTCTCCTTGGTCAGTTTCCAACCATTGTTTCTCGTCCTTCCCTCTGGTGCTTTGGTGAACGTGACCCCTTCTTTCTTTGTAGCAGCCCCTCAGATACTGGAACACTGCTATTATGTCTCCCCTATTTCTTCTTTTCTTTAGACCAGCCAGACCCAAGTCCCGCAGCCGTTCTTCATATGTTTCAAGGTCATTAAGTTAAGTTACTTTTTTCAGTGCAGTTGTAACTTTGAACGGTCACTAAAAGAACTGTTCTAAGTGAAGGATTAGCTGTATTAAACAGCACTGTTCCCAGCTCCTTCCATCCCGTTTCAATTCTTTAAAAGCTCTCCGTGCTGCCTAATCTAGCCATTGGGGCAAAAAGCCAAAAAAAAAAAAAAAAAAAACCCCAATCCGTAATTTTGGGATTTTTCCATTTCTTTTAACAATAAGAGGTTGACACTCTTAAATGCCTAAAAGAAACACGCTACGTTCTTCGAGAAACGAAAGGGGGAAGGACACACCAGCCTTCCCATGCAGAGATCCAGACAAGGCAACAGATAAATAATTCCGTGGCAGTATTTCCATCATCGCTTAAAATTAAGTTTTCGGTTCCCTGGGGCAGCGATTGCATTAACGTTAGCTAATTAGGTTTGTAACCAACTTTGTAAAAAGCCACATTTATGGCATTTGTTTGTTTTTTTGAAAAAAAGAAAAGGGGGCAGAAGAAATTAAATTTCAAATGCTTCTCAACAGGCGGTTTCACTTTGCAAATTACAACAAAGAGGGGGAGAGAGAGAGAGAGAGAAAGAAGAAAGAAAGAAAGAAAGAAAGAAAGAAAGAAAGAAAGAAAGAAAGAAAGAAAGAAAGAAAGAAGCTTCTGGGAACTGGGTATCACGTGAAGAAGCCACAAAACAAACGGAGCCTAATCAGTCATGGATTAAACGCATTAAACCCATGACTGTATCAGAACCAGGCCTTAAACAGGGAAAAGACAATAAAATGATCTGAAGCTGCTGGCTGGGGGGGGGCAGGGGGGTGCCCGTTAGTTTTTATTTATTTATTTTTTTAAATGGGAAATGCAGAAAAATATAATAATGGCTCCCTCCATCAAGGGAAGCCCAAAGAATTATGCCACGTAATTATTGAAGGAACTATTGTAATTCCTCCAAATAGATGGATCCCATCTATTTGATCCAGGAATTTGAAAAGGATGTTACGTCTCTAAGATGCTTTGCGTGGGACAAGATGGGAAAGCAGAGGGCTCGGTTGGGACCTATCAAAAAAAAAATAAAAAATTAAGTGTTTTGGGACACCCTGCGTGGCATGGCTCAGCCACCTACGGCTCTCATTCTCTGGTGTGATATGTGTGTGTGTGTGTGGCACACCCAGCAGAGCACACAAAAGATGACTTCTTTCTGAAACGACGCAGCATCTGAGACCCAGGGGAGCAGAGACACTTTTCCAGAACCGCTGAAAAGAGTTGTGGAACGGCACAATGTTGGGTTTGCGTTATTTTATCTTCACGGATCAAAAGAAGACCTCTCTCTCAAGGATGCAAATCCTGGTTTGTTCGGGGTTTTTTGCCCCTTTCATTTGAGAAAAACGAGAAGTAGGGAGTCCCCCCCTCTTTTAAAAATAAAATCCTTTCTCTGCAAGATCTTTCAAACGTCAGGAAGGTTAAAGCGATTTTAAATGCTTTCCAGTGGATCACAAGAAGGGAGAAAAAAAGTTGGATCTGAAGTCTGAAATGGGATAGGGTTTCCTGCCTAAGCAGGGGGTTGGACTAGATGACCTCCAAGGTCCCCTCCAACTTTGTTATGCTGTTATCCTTCCTTCCTTCCTTCCTTCCTTCTTCCTCCAACACTGTAGGTTTTTAAGAAGAGGCTGGACAGCCATTTGTCTGAAATGGGATAGGGTTTCCTGCCTGAGCAGGGGGTTGGACTAGATGACCTCCAAGGTCCCTTCCACCTTTGTTATTCTGTTATCCTCCCTCCCTCCCTTCTCCAACACTGGAAGTTTTTAAGAGGAGACTGGACAGCCATTTGTCTGAAATGGGATAGGTTTCCTGCCTGAGCAGGGGGTTGTACTAGATGACCTCCAAGGTCCCTTTCAACTTTATTATTATTATTATAAGTATGAAAAAAGGGTCCTAAGCCACTTTTTTTTCCCCAGGGCTGGTGTGACTTTGAATGGTCACTACTGTGGTTTTTCCCTCTTCTCTCTGCCAGAGTTTCCAACCCTTGCAGGTGATTGGAGACAATCAAACCTTGGAAGATTATTTTGCACTGAGGTTCAAATCCTCACCTTCCCTGGAGCTGATTTATTTCTTCGAAATTCAGCTGACGTACCACAGCAAACAGTCAGGGTTTTTTTTAGTTTTTTTGGGGGGGGGGTGAGTGTCTTTTGTTATTTTTTTTTTTAAAAAAAGGGATTTTTTTTTTGAAGAGAGAGCAGAAATGCACATTGCGGAATAAATGTCTCAAGAATCTAAATGATTTTATTTCAGGCCTAGAATCAAGATGACATGAAGTTTTGACACCACTTTACAAGGCCTTAGTAAGGCCACACTTGAAATATGGCATCCAGTTTTGGTTGCCACGATGTAAAAAAGATGTTGAGACTCTGGAAAGAGGGCAGAGAAGAGCAACCAAGATGATCAGGGGACTGGAGGCTAAAGCATATAAGGAACGGTTACTGGAATTGGGCATGTCTAGTTTAATGAAGAGAAGGACGAGGGGGGACAGGATAGCAGTCTTCCAGTATCTCAGGGGCTGCCCCAAAGAAGAGGAAGTCAAGCTATTTTCCAAAGCCCCTGAAGGCAGGACAAGAAGCAACAGATGGAAACCGAAGAGAGAAGCAACCTGGAACTAAGGAGAAACTTCCTGACAAGAACAATTAATCAATGGAACAGCCTGCCTCCAGAAGTAGTAAATGCTCCAACACTGGAAGTTTTTCAGAAGAGACTGGACAGCCATTTATCTGAAATGGTACAGGGTTTCTTGCCTGAGCAGGGGGTTGGACTAGATGACCTCTCAGGTCCCTTCCAACTTTATTAATATTATTATCCCAAATCTGCCTCCTCCTTCACGTTACCTATCCATTTTCCAGACATCTTGAAATAAAAAGGGAGCTCTCTTCTCGGCCTTCGGTGTCACGCCAAGCTGTCGACAAACCTTGCTTCCCCCCCCTCCCTCCCCACAAGTTGTCCCGGAACAAAATGCCATGTCTGAAAGTCATTTTGTGATAAGAAAGATGGGGTACCAATGCAGGAACGGCTCACTGCTCTTTACTAGAGTGGTGTGAAAGAGTCTCAAATGCATTGGCCAAATATCCAGTGGTGGGATGCCACTTCCGGAAGTCCATTCTGGGCCTGGGCAACAAAAAGTTAGCTACCGGTTCTCTGTAGCCCTGATGATGTTACCTAGTTTGGTAATGAGATGTCTGCAAGAAAAACATGGAGCTGAAAGAGTTCCAAAGACTCCATAGTTGTCCTCCTCCTCCTCCTTTTGGCAAACCCTTCTAGCATTGATGATATAGCCTAGTTTGGTAATGAGATGTCTGCAAGAAAACCATCAAGCTGAGAAAGCAACAAGGATCGCAGTTTTCCTCCTCCTCCTCCTCCTTTTGGCAATCCCTTCTATAACTGATGATGTAGCCTAGTTTGGTAATGAGATGTCTGCAAGAAAACCATCAAGCTGAGAAAGCAACAAGGACCACAGTTTTCCTCCTCCTCCTCCCTTTGGCAAACCCCACTCCCCTCCAGCACTGACGACATTACCTGCAAGGAGACCACCCACCTCAGAGAGCACCAGGGACCCCCCCCCCCGTTCGACCCTGGGCTACCAATATTCTCTCCAACCGATAAATCCCCTTTCCTGAATCCAAGGCGTCTACTCGTACCAAAACTCCGAAAAACAGAGCCGGCTGGAGAATGAAAAACATCAAAAAATCCCAATGGGAAGAGAAACAGTTTGAAAGTGAACAAATGTTGGGTTACGCGGCTGTAGCCATGGCAATCATGGAGAACGGTGCAATATCCGTATCTTGAGGAAAAAAGAGTAATTAAGACCTAAGTGGCAGGTATAGCTGGGGCGGTAATATAGAGTCAATTTAGGCAGCAATTAAACCCCTCCATAAAATATGATATTTCATTCAAAGGGCGGAGGTCTGGGGAGCGGAACTGATGTTCTTTCTTGCAAAGATTTGGTCAAATGCCCTAAAGAAGGGCAGGGTTGTGCACGTGTGTGTGTGTGTGTGTGTGTGTGTGTGTGTGTGTGTGTGTGAAGGACATTTGGACCCACAAGGCTGCATAGAAAATACACTGAATTAGCTTTGTGTGCACAGGAAGTCCTCAACTTACGACCACAGTGGAGCCCAATGTTTCCGTGGCTAAGCGAGACCGTTGTTAAGGGAGCTTGGCTCCATTTTACGACCTTCCTGCATTCTAAGCCTGCTTTAACGGGATTGGATTAAAGCCTCTGAGGATCGTTTCTCTCCTAGAACATCAGCAGAGTCGGACGGGACCTCGGAGGCCATCTAGTCCAACCCCCTGCCGCAGCCCTGCCGTCTGCCAACTCTGATCTGAAACTACGGGTGGTCCTCGCGTTACACAACCACCCCTGGGCCCCAAATTGATGCCGCTAAGCGAAACATTGGTTAGGAGATTTTTTTTTCACCCCGTTTGACAACCTTTCTGGTAACCGTTGTTAAATAAATCACTGCAGTTTTTAAGTCAGTAACACGGTCGTTAAGCGAAACCGACTTCCCCCCCCTTGACTTCGCCCGTCAGAAGGTCGCAAAAGGGGATCATGTAGGGGATCATGTGACCCCAGCGGATGCTGCAAACCGTCATAAGTACAAGTCAGTTGCCAAACGGCTGTGTTTTGATCACCTGACTGTGAAAAACAGACATGTTGCTTTTTTCCACTGCCAATTTGAACAGTCACTAAACGGGACTGTTGTAAGCCGAGGACTAACTTTATTAATTGCTCCAAAGGTATCGTATGAAATGATGGAGTTTGCTTCCACTTCCAGAATACCTTCCTATCTTATGTGGAATTGAATTCTAATTGGAAAGCATGCTGGGTCTATAATTTAACGCACAGCTTTGTGCTGTTCAAAATGTTGATTTTTCTATATATATATATATATATGGAGTCTATATTTTTCATTTCCTGGGATATTCCACTTTGACTGGCTTGGCCACACTGATTCCTTAATTATACCTCTTAATTTTGTACCGAGTTGACCACGGTTCTTAATCACATATTTCTGAGCTTAAGAGCAATTTCTAATTTTTTTTAAAAGTGACGTAATACATTCTGTCACTCACAAGTAATTAACCACATACTGGAAAACCATAATCTCTATGAGATTCTAGAGCTCTTGTTGGCTTATTTGTAGTGAATTACATTTCATTTAGTGACAGTTCAAAGTTACAACAGCATTGGAAAAAGGGGCTTAGGACCGTTGTTCCATACTTACGACCGTTGCAGCATCCCCGTGGTCAAGTGATCAAAATTCGGACCCTTGGCAAGCGGTTCATACTTACGACGGTCGCAGTGTTCCGAGCTCACGTGATCCACTTTTGCAACCTTCTGACAAGCCAAGTCGATGGGGGGGATTCACTTAACAACGTAACAACTGTGGCAAGAAAAGTCGCAAAACGGGACAAAACTCACTTAACAATTGTTTCACTTAGCCACATAAATTTTGGGCCCTACTGTGGTGGTAACTCAAGGACCACTTTCATCTGTATTTTACACTGTTGTTCTTTTTTGCCGTCTTCAATCTCTTTGTTTGTGCCATTTATATTGCTTAAGTTTAAAAATAAAAGACATGAAAACAAAACATAAAAACAAAGCGGAGAAATTAGGCCAAATACTTACACACCTGGTACTACACAGAGTTACCTGGAAGTAACCTGCATCTTTTTCAAGGAGCTTGAGGTTATACGTACAGCTAGTCCTCAAGGACTGTAATGGAGGCTGCCCATTGCAGTTGTAAACAGGGACAGTCCTAAGATGGGTCACCCACAGGACTGTCCCAATTTTGGGCCAATGACTGGGAGAGCCCTCATGCTCTCCCAGTCATTGGCCCAAAGTCACCTACCCAGCTTTCATGCTTAAACTGGGATTAGAACTCACTGTCTCCTAGTGATTGGTCCAAAGTCACCCGACTGACTTTCATGTATAAGGCGGGACTAGAACTCACCGTCTCCTAGAGATTGGTCCAAAGTCACCTAGCCAGCTTTCATGCTTAAGATGAGACTAGAACTCACCGTCTCCTAGTGATTGGTCCAAAGTCACCTGACTGACTTTCATGTATAAGGCGGGACTAGAACTCACCGTCTCCTAGAGATTGGTCCAAAGTCACCTAGCCAGCTTTCATGCTTAAGATGAGACTAGAACTCACCGTCTCCTAGTGATTGGTCCAAAGTCACCTGACTGACTTTCATGTATAAGGCGGGACTAGAACTCACCGTCTCCTAGTGATTGGTCTAAAGTCACCTAGCCAGCTTTCATGCTTAAGATGGGACTAGAACTCACTGTCTCCTAGTGATTGGCCCAAAATCACCCAGCCCGCTTTCATGCCTAAGGCGGGACTACAACACACTGTCTCCTGCTTTCTAGCCTGCTACCTTGACCACTAGACCAGACTGTCTCTCTTTGGTATACAGAGGTAGTCCTCAATTTATGACCACATTTAACCCTTCAACCAACTGGTGGTGGCTAAATGAGTTATACCCAGTTGCAGGTCCGCTGCGGTTGTTCAGCAAATCCCTGCGCCTGTTACCGTAAGTGAATCCATTTCCTACGCTGACTTTGCTTGTCAGAACCCGGCCGGGAAGGGTCACAAACCACGATCGGGCGATCTTGGGATGTTGTAACCATCGTTAAAGCACAGGCCGGTAGCCAAGCGACTAATCTGGGCCGCGTGGCTGGCGAAACCGTGCTTGTGATAAGTCGCTTTTTTACCGTGCTGTAGTAACTTTGAACAGTGGCTAGACCAGGGGTAGGCAACCTTGGCTCTTTTATGACTCGTGGACTTCAACTCCCAGAATTCCTCAGCCAGCCATGCTGAGGGGAAAGGGAGAGGTTTCCAAGCTGAGCCATGATGGCTCAGGAATTCTAGGAGATGAAGTCCACGAGTCATAAAAGAGCCAAGGTTGCCTAACCCTGGCCTAGGCCTAGGCTGCTTTATGACTCGTGGACTTCAACTCCCAGAATTCTTGAGCTAGCCTGGCTCAGCTTGGAAACCTCTCCCTTTCCCCTCAGCATGGCTGTCTCAGGAATTCTGGGAGTTGAAGTCCACGAGTCATAAAAGAGCCAGGGTTGCCTACCCCTGGGCTAGACTAATGGTTGCAAATCAAGGACCACGAAGGGCGCGAGTGCGAGGAAAGAGACCGCTCAGCCCTTCTTCCCCTGTCTGGCTGCGTATAAAGACCGGACGTTCATTTTTACCCAAAGCAAAATAGGTCGCTTCTCTTCGGAAAATAAAAGGGAGCCAGAAACGCGCAGATCATTGCCGGAAGCGGTAACTGCGTCAGTTTGACCCACCTCTCTCCTCCGTGAGGCCCAGCAGCTTTGCTTAATCTTCCAAACCACGGCAGCCACCAGGAGCAGAGACAAGAAGCAGCTGAAAAAGGAGAAGAAGAGAAATAAATTCGGTGATCTGCCTTTCCTTGGCTTGGACGTTAGGAAAACATAGCAAAAGTGACCAAACCAAACCAATAAGGCAGTGAACGTATCTCACAGGCTTTGGTCCTCCTATTTTCCCCACAACGACCCTGTGAGGTGGGTTGGGTTGAGAGAGAGAGGGATTGGCCCAAAGTCACCCAGTCGGCTTTTATGCCTAAAGTGGGACTAGAATTCCCAATCTCCTGGTGACTGGCCCAAACATACCCAGCTGGCTTTCATGCCTAAAGTGGGAATAGAACTATCTCCTGGTGGCAGAACTAGAACTCACCGTCTCCCATTTTCTAGACATCATAAAAGGGCCCAGTTTGAAGACCCTTGCTATAGACTTTAAGAGGAGTGGACCTCAACTCCCAGAATTCCTCAGCCAGCGTGCCTGGCTGAGGAATTCTGGGAGTTGAAGTCCACAAGTCATAAAAGGGCCAAGTTTGAAGACCTCTGATATAGACTTTAAGAGGAGTGGGCTTCAACTCCCAGAATTCCTCAGCTAGCATGCCTGGCTGAGGAATTCTGGGAGTTGAAATCCACAAGTCACAAAAGGGCCAAGTTTGAAGACTCGTGTCTGAAATCTAACAAACAAAATGGAGGCTGGCTGAGGAATTGTGGGAGTTGAAGTCCACACGTCCTAAAAGGGCCAGGTTTGAAGACCCCTGATGTGGATGATTACAAAAGGTGATTACTCACTAACCCGATCCTATTTTCCCACAGCTGGGCCTGATGAAACTCCTCAAAGAAATAGAACATTAAATTTAAACTCCGTAGAAGACTTCCACATGGTTTCCTTTTCCATTTGCCATTAGAAACTCCATGATTTTCATTTTGGCTTTTATCTTCTGCAATGCTTATAGCAGGTGATTCTCTGGCACCCACCTTGTCGTAATTTGCATGATCCTGCACCTAATTTTTATTTATTTATTTATTTTGCAACCTGCCACATGGAGGCAGCGGTTCTCCGTCAAGAGCTGCAAAGCTGGTGGAGATTTTATTTCAGATCGGTCATCAGCAACCGGATTTTGATTCGGTCTAGTCCAGGGGTAGGCAACCTTGGCCCTTTTATGACTGGCGGACTTCAACTCCCAGAATTCCTGAGTCAGTCATGCTGAGGGGAAAGGGAGAGGTTTCCAAGCTGAGCCATGCTGGCTCAGGAATTCTGGGAGTTGAAGTCCATGAGTCATAAAGCAGCCTAGGCCGGAGGTAGGCAACCTGGACTCTTTTATGACTGGTGGACTTCAACTCCCAGCATTCCTCAGCCAGTCATGCTGAGGGGAAAGGGAGAGGTTTCCATGCTGAGCCATGCTGGCTCAGGAATTCTGGGAGTTGAAGTCCATGAGTCATAAAGCAGCCTAGGCCGGAGGTAGGCAACCTGGGCTCTTTTATGACTGGTGGACTTCAACTCCCAGCGTTCCTCAGCCAGTCATGCTGAGGGGAAAGGGAGAGGTTTCCATGCTGAGCCATACTGGCTCAGGAATTCTGGGAGTTGAAGTCCACCAGTCATAAAAGGGCCAAGGTTGCCTACCCCTAGTCTAGTAGTTCAAGATTCAATTTTCTGACAGGGAGGACAATTAACCAGTGGAACGACTTGCCAGAAGCTGTGGGTGCCCCGACGCTGGAGGTTTTCCAGAAGAGACTGGACAGCCACCTGTCTGAAGTGGTTACAGGGTCTCCTGCTCGAGCAGAGAGGTTGGAGTAGATGACCTCCGAGCTCCCTTCCAACTCTGATATTCTATTATCCCTGATGGATGACCTTACAGTGGTAGTGCAACCCACAATTTTTTTTTTGCAAGGAACCACTCCATCCTCCCCCAGCAGGTTGACGCACGTTCTAGATGTCAAGCCTGAGTCCAACAACTTTTTGTGAGGTTGATGCAAAGGAAGGGAGCCCCCATATTCCCTTAAAAATCCAGTTTTTTTCTTCTATTTTTTTATGTTCTTCAAAACAAGGAAGATTACAGATTTTAGAGAGACCATGTCGCATCCTATAATACTGTGTAGTATCGTACAATATAGATCTGGGCATTTCACGGTCCCCAGGCCACATCCGGCCCTTTGATTATCCATGTCCAGCCTGCGTGGATTGTTTTTACAATCCAGTCTCTTCTTAAAAACTTCCAGTGTTGGAGCATTCACCGCTTCTGGAGGCAGGTAGTTCCACCGGTTAATTGTTCTCACTGTCAGGAAGTTTCTCCTTAATTCCCAGTTGCTTCTCTCCTTGATTAGTTTCCATCCGTTGCTTCTTGTCCTGCCTTCAGGAGCTTTGGAGAATAGCTTGACTCCCTCTTCTTTGGGGCAGCCCCTGAGATATTGGAATACTGCTATCATGTCCCCCCTCGTCCTTCTCTTCATCAAACTGGACATAGAGCAACAAAGATGATTAGGGGACTGGAGGCTAAAACCTATGAGGAACGGTTGCTGGAATTGGGGATGTCTAGTTTAATGAAGAGAAGGACGAGGGGGGACAGGATAGCGATGTTCCAGTATCTCAGGGGCTGCCCCAAAGAAGAGGGAGTCAAGCTATTCTCTACAGCAGGGCTTTTCAACCAGTGGTACGGGTACCACCTGTGCTACATTGGCACCTGGCAGGTGGTACGCGACCATCCTAGAAAACTGCTAGCGGGGGAGGGGAATGAGCTGAACCGGTGGCAGCACCACACAAGCCTGAGTGAGAGATGGCTGGAGCTGCAGGGCTGTCAGGGTTCAGCGGAAGCACCAGGATCAGCACTTCTTTGGGACTGTCAGGGCTCAAGGGAAGCCCCAGGATCAGTACCAGGCTCCAGCTGGAGCTCGGCGCTGATCCTGGCGCTTCTGCTGAGCCCAGAAGAAGTGCCGATCAGTTGGAATGTTGCAGCCTCTCCAGGGTCTTGTGATTTACATTCAGATGCTTGGCCACTGATTCATATTTATGACGGTCACGGTGTCCCAGGGTCATGTGAAGGGACCAAAATCTGCTGCAACCACCCAGCAGACGGGGGGGGGGGGGAATAAAAACCAAACACTCCCCCACCCCACCCTCCCTGCCAATCCTCAACAGAAATGCTCACAACAATGGAAACCTCGGACAGGAAGAAGAGCGTCGCCGGGGGGGGGGGGGCAGGCAGGTGTCTTGCTCGGCTGTGGCTTGGGGGGCACTTTTTTCAGTGCCAATGTAACTTTGAACAGTCACTAAGCGAACTGCTGTAAGTCGAGGACTACCTGTACTTTTATCACTTTTTTCCTTTTTTTTTTTTTGGTCATCAAATCTTTTTTTTTTTATTGAAAGTTTTTGCAATTTTACAATAAAATCCCTCTCCCCCTACCTCCCTACCCTCCCAAAAACCCTCCCCCCCCTCTTCCCAGAGCTGAATACAGGGTTAGCTAGAACTAAAAATACAAAACATTTAAACTTAAGTACACTTCAAACAAAAATTACATCTAAAAAAAAAAGTCCAATATATATATATATATATATAATAAAAAAGTCCAATATATATATATATAATGAAAAATACTTATTATCTTAAACTTTAAACATAAATTATTCAAAAGCTAAATAATATCTTTTAATATCATACTTATACTGTATAAAATTTATCCATCTTTTCCACATCAAGAGATATTTCTCTTGCGATTGATCTTTCAAATAAGCGGAAATTTTTGCCATTTCAGATGGTCATCAAATCTTTGACACCTTGCTAGGCGACTGGTGGTACTCGGATGTTGCCATATCCTAAAAGTGGGATAATGGGCGAAAAGGTTGAAAAGCCCTGCTCTAGAGCACCTGAAGGCAGGACAAGAAGCAACGGATGGAAACTAATCAAGGAGAGAAGCAACCTGGAACTAAGGAGAAACTTCCTGACAGTGAGAACAATTAACCAGTGGAACAACCTGCCACCAGAAGCGGTGAATGCGCCAACACTGGAAGTCTTTAAGAAGAGACTGGACAGCCATTTGTCCAAAATGGTATAGGGTTTCCTGCCTGAACAGGGGGTTGGACTAAATGACCTCCAAGGTTCCTTCCAACTTCTTCTTCTCCTTCTCCTTCTCCTTCTCCTCCTCCTCCTCCTCCTCCTCCTCCTCCTCCTCCTCCTCCTCCTCCTCCTCCTCCTCCTCCTTCTTCTTCTTCTTCTTCTTCTTCTTCTTCTTCTTCTTCTTCTTCTTCCCAATTCCAGCAACCGCTCCTTATATGTTTTAGCTTTATATGTTTTACGACCGTTTTTCACGCTTAGGGCCATTTGCAGCAGCCCCAGGGTCACGTGATCCAAATTCAGACACTTGGTAACCGACTCATATTTGTGACGGTCTCAGTATGCCCCGGGGGGGAGGGGGGACACGAGATCCCCTTATGCGACCTTCTAACAAGCAAAGTCGATGGGGGAAGCCAGTTTAAGTTAACAACCGTGTTCCTAGCTTAAGAACTGCCACGATTCATTTAACAACGGCAGCTAGAAAGGTCGTAAGATGGGGCAAAAACTGACTTAACAACTGCCTCGCTTAGCGATGGATAATTTGGGGCTGAATCGTGGTGGTAAGCCGAGGACCACCTGTATTTTGAAGGAGACTGCTATGTATTTTTTTTTTTTTTCTAATTTAACTAGATGGGTCTGGCCATGCCTATGCCAACTTCAGAGCCATTTGCAGTTTTTCAGCTGGGCCCTTGGAAAAATGAATTGCCCGCCCCTGATGTAATGAGTATATAATAATTGGGTGTAGTGCTACCGTACCTGAAAAAGGTGACAAAGAACTGCACCAGATCCATAAAGTTACTGTGCTGTGAAAATGCAATCTGTAAAAAAAGAAAAACAAAATTAAGTTTCGCAATGGCAATTATAGCTCTGCCTGATGCCTGTCTGGGAATCGTTCTTTAGAGATTTTAATAATCAACATTCAAGTCCCAAACAGACCTATAATAATACATAAACCAGCGTATTTTCTCAAAAGCGTCACACCAAGGCAGCGCTCCAGGCATACACGGAAATAAATGAATACACTCTTAAACACAACGTTCTCGAAATCTGGCACGAAGTAAAGTAGAATAGAATAGAATAGAATAGAATAGAATAGAATAGAATAGAATAGAATAGAATAGAATAGAATAGAATAGAACAGAGCAGAATAGAACAGAGCAGAATAGAACAGAGCAGAATAGAATGTTGTATTTTTAATTTTATTATTTATTATTCTATTCTATTCTGTTCCATATATATTCTATTCTATTCTATTCTATTCTATTCTATTCTATTCTATTCTATTCCATTCCATTCCATTCCATTCCATTCTAAAATTGGAAGGGACCTTGGAGGTCAACTAGTCCAACCCCCTGCTCAGGCAGGAAACCCTATACCATTTCAGACAAATGGCTGGCCAGTCTCTTCTAGAAAACTTCCAGTGTTGGAGCATTCACAGCTTTACAACCTTCAGATATTAATAATCCATTAACTAATACCTTCAGATATTAATGAATCTCCTGTGGAAAATCTCTCCGATGCAAAGCTGCCCCCCCATCATTTTTGCCAACAAAGGAGGTTCCCCCACTTACGACGATAGCAGAGTCTAAAACTTCTACCGCTAAGCGGGAGAGTTGTTAAATTAATTTCGCCCCATTTTACGACCTTTCTACCCACAGTCGTTAAGCGAATCACTTCAGATGTTAGTCACAGCGGTTGTTAAGTGAAACAAGCTCCCCCACTGACCTGCCTTGTCACAAGGTCGCAATAGGGGATCGTATGACCCACCCGGGACTCTGCGACTGTCGTAAATATGAGTCAACTGCCAAGTCTCTGAATTTTGATTACGTGACCCTGGGCAATGCAATGGTCATAAGTGTGAAAAACGGTCAGAAGTCCCTTTTCCAAGTGTTTCTGTAAGTTCGAACGGTCACTAATTGAACTGTCGTAACTCAGGGACTACTTGCAATCTCCAAGTGTGTCTCCATTATTTTCCATTATGCAACTAGCCGGCGGTTGACTTTGCATTGTTCTAGAGCAGGGGTAGGCAACCTTGGCTCTTTTATGACTCGTGGACTTCAACTCCCAGAATTCCTGAGCCGGCCATGCTGATGGGAAAGGGAGGTTTCCAAGCTGAGCCATGCTGGCTCAGGAATTCTGGGAGCTGAAGTCCACAAGGCCCAAGGTTGCCTACCTCTGGCCTAGGCCTAGGCTGCTTTATGACTCGTGGACTTCAACTCCCAGAATTCCTGAGCCAGCATGGCTCAGCTTGGAAACCTCTCCCTTTCCCTCAGCATGGCTGCCTCAGGAATTCTGGGAGTTGAAGTCCACGAGTCAGAAAGCGGCCTAGGCCTAGGCCAGAGGTATGCAACCTTGGCTCTTTTATGACTTGTGGACTTCCTCCCAGAATTCCTGAGCCAGCCATGCTGAGGGGAAAGGGAGAGGTTTCCAAGCTGAGCCATGCTGGCTGAGGAATGCTGGGAGTTGAAGTCCACGAGTCATAAAGCAGACTAGGCCTAGGCCAGAGTAGGCAACTCTGGCTCTTTTATGACTCGTGGACTTCAACTCCCAGAATTCCTGAGCCAGCCATGCTGAGGGGAAAGTGAGAGGTTTCCAAGCTGAGCCATGCTGGCTCAGGAATTCTGGGAGTTGAAGTCCACAAGTCATGAAGGGGCCATAGTTCCCTCATGCTGGCTCAGGAATTCTGGGAGTTGAAGTTCACGAGTCATGATGGGGCCAAATTTTCCCCCATCCTGGCTCAGGAATTCTGGGAGTTGAAGTCCACAAGTCATGAAGGGGCCATTGTTCCCCATGCTGGCTCAGGAATTCTGGGAGTTGAAGTCCACAAGTCAGAGGTTGCCTACCCCTGTTCTAGAGCCACATTGCACTATTCAATATTTTATTCCCCTATCGTCAAGACCGACTAAGCATCACGTGGCTAAAAAGCAGAAATAAAATCTATGCAGATCGTTATTTGAAAAACACACACGCACATACTGTGCACACACACACACACACACACACACACACACACACACACACACACGCAGGCACAAAGACAATCAATTAAAGACAACTATTCTTTAAAAGAGGCGCAAAGCGAAAAAAGGGGGATGAAAGGAAAACGTAAACATGTCATGGAAATAAAACACCTTAAGGACAGCAGCAGAAATACGAGAGAATTAAAAGGTCCTCCGGAAAATATTTGTGTGTGTTTGTGTGTGTGTGTGTGTGTTTTCTCTGAGGTTTTCATCAACTACTCTGGGCTCGTCCCTCCTGCCACAGACTTGTTTAAATAGATTTTGATGTCAATTTACAGGAAGAGAAGCAATAACCTGCCCCACCAACCGCAGAGCGGAGAGGCTGGCTGTGCAAGTTATTAGGCTGGCACGCCTTGTGTATTTCATTTCATCAAATTAGAGAGCAAAGCCAGTGTTTTTGAAGCTGGCAATAACAGAAAAGGCTTCCAGGATTTTCTGCTTCCTATTTTGGAAAATTGGAAGGTGTGGAAATAAATTAACATACTCCGCAAAAGTGCACGGGGAGGACTGACAAGGCTGGAAGCGCAGACTTTCCAGATGGGTAAGACGGAGAAATAATACAGCGCCTGCCTTGTATAAAATCTTCCTGCCACTTCTGCTTCCCGAATTTTAACATTCAAGTCAAACAGGCCTCAGAAAGTAATATGGTGCAGCTGTGGCCAGAATTCTAAGTGTTTGGGGCTCTCTATTGAAAAACAATGGTCTGAATATCTCCAGAACCACAGCCCAAAATATCAAGCTATTCATTTCTGCTTTGCACATTGCGGTGTACAGAATAATGGGGGGGAAGGAGGAGCAGGAGGAGGAAGAGCAGGAGGAGGAGGAGGAGGAGAGGAGGAAGGGAGGAGGAGGAGAAAAAGGAAGAGGAGGGGAGGAGGAGGGAGGAGGAGGAAGAGAAAAAGGAAGAGGAGGGGCAGAGAAGGAAGAGGAAGGGGGGAGGAGGGGGAGGGGGGGAGGGGGGAGGGGGAGGAAGAGGAGAAAAAGGAAGAGGAGGGGAGGAAGAGGAGGAGGGAGGAGGAGGAGGAAGAGAAGGAGGAGGAGGGAGGAGGAGGAGGAGAAAAAGGAAGAGGGGAGGAGAAGGAGGAGGGAGGAGGAGGAAGAAGAGGAGAAGGGAGGGGGAGGAGGAGGGGGGGGAAGAGGAGGAGAAGGAGGAAGGGAGGAGGAAGAGGAAGAGGAGGAGGAAGAGGAGGAGGAAGAGAAGGAGGAGGAGGGGGAAGAGGAGGAGGAGGAAGAGGAGGAGGAAGAGGAAGAGAAGGAGGGAGGAGGAGGAAGAGAAGGAGGAGGAGGGAGGAGGAGGAGGAAGGGAGGAGGAGGAGAAAAAGGAAGAGGAGGGGAGGAGAAGGAGGAGGGAGGAGGAGGAAGAAGAGAAGGGAGGGGGAGGAGGAGGAGGGGGGAAGAGGAGGAGAAGGAGGAAGAGGAAGAGGAAGAGGAGGAGGAAGAGAAGGAGGAAGAGGAGGAAGAAGAGAAGGAGGAAGAGAAGGAGGAAGAGAAGGAGGAGGAGGGGGAAGAGGAGAAGGAGGAGGAGGAAGGGAGGAGGAAGAGGAAGAGGAGGAGGAAGAGAAGGAGGAAGAGGAGGAAGAGGGAGGAGGGAAGAGGAAGAAGAGAAGGAGGAAGAGAAGGAGGAGGAGGGGGAAGAGGAGGAGAAGGAGGAGGAGGAAGAGGAAGAGAAGGAGGAAGAGGAGGAGGAAGAGAAGGAGGAAGAGGAGGAAGAGGGAGGAGGGAAGAGGAAGAGGAGAAGGAGGAAGAGAAGGAGGAGGAGGGGGCAGAGGAGGCGAAGGAGGAAAGAGGAGGAAGAGGGAGGAGGGAAGAGGAGGAGGAAGAGGAGGAGGAGGGAGGGAGAAGGAGGAAGAGGAGGAGGAGGAGGAAGGGGAGGGGGAGGAACATCTCTCTTGAGCTCAAAGTTGAAGTTTAATTTTATTCCCCCCCCCCAAAAAAAAAAACCCCAAACCCCAACCCCAACCTCCTTGAGAAAGAGACTGTGGCCACTGAAGGAGGCCTTTTCCCAACGTCGGGCAGCAAATCAAGGTTGCTGCTGGGGGCGGCAGCTGGCTGGCGTGTGTTGAAGGGCTCTTATCGATAAAAACGCTTATCGCTTATCGTGCCTTGACACATTGGGGAGGAAGAACAAAAGGGATTTCATATTCAGCCTCCACAGAAATGCGGGGTGCAGGGGGGGATGCTCCACAACCCCCTCCTCGGGCGGGAGAGCATCAGAGAGGCAGGAGGCGTCCTGGGAACCGCCAAGGAATGCTAATTGGGAAGGGGGGTGGGGGGGGGTGGGGGGAAGGAAGATGGGAAGGGGTCCTTTCTCTATTGACAGTCAGCCCTCGTCTCTGGCCACAGGCGGCTATCGAAACAGGGCCCCTCCCAGCAATCCCCATGAAAGTCTAAGAGGGAGGGAGGGAGGGAGGGAAGGAAGAAAGGGAAGTATAAAAGAAGGGAGAGAGGGAGGGAGGAAGAAATATAAGGTTAGGTAGGAGGGAGGGAGGGAGAAAGGGAGGGGGGGAGGGAGAGGAACAGAGGAATATAAGGGAAGGTAGGATGAAGGGAGAGAGGGAGGGAGGAAAGGGGAGAAGGAAAGAAGGATAAAAGAAGGGAGGGGGGAGGATAAAAAGGGAGGGAGGGAGTAAGGACAAAAGGGAGGGAGAAAGGAAGGAAGGAAGGAATATAAGGAAAGATAGGTGGGTGGGAGGGAGGGAGGGAAGGAAGGAAGGAATATAAGGAAAGATAGGTGGGTGGGTGGGAGGGAGGGAGGGAAGGAAGGAAGGAAGGAAGGAAGGAAGGAATATAAGGAAAGATAGGTGGGTGGGTGGGAAGGAAGGAAAGGATAAAGGGAGGAAGGAAGGAAGGAAGGAAGGAAGGAATATAAGGAAAGATAGGTGGGTGGGAGGGAGGGAGGGAAGGAAGGAAGGAAGGAATATAAGGAAAGATAGGTGGGTGGGTGGGAGGGAGGGAAGGAAGGAAGGAAGGAAGGAAGGAAGGAAGGAATATAAGGAAAGATAGGTGGGTGGGTGGGAAGGAAGGAAAGGATAAAGGGAGGAAGGAAGGAAGGAAGGAATATAAGGAAAGATAGGTGGGTGGGTGGATGGGAAGGAAGGAAGGAAGCTCTCCCTAAAACGGGATGCTATCAAAGGAAAGCTGAGAAAGACTAGGAATCTCCCTCAGGCAGAGGGTCCCACTGGGATCCAGCTGTTCCTCGGGCAGATGTGTGGAGGCTCTGAAGCAGAAGCTGGTTTTCCCCTCTGTTATTTCCTCTTTAATCGGAAGGAAGAAAATGTTCTGTGGATCAGCCAAGCCTCAGCAACTAACAGAGAAACCTCTTCATGGGCACGAGAAGCTGGATGCCCCAAAGGGGAAAATGAAATTCAGGGGAAAACAAAATCAACAGGGACGCACACAAACACACACCCAGACATGCGCGCACCCTTCTGAGTTCCAGGAGAGGCCACAAGCCTTGTTTCAGAACTTCAGAGGGTCTGTTTCTTCCACGGGCATCCAGCTGAGCCAATACACCCTCCGTGCCCACAAAGGTCCAACCCTGTGCAAATCACTAGTAGGGCTCGAAAGGGGAAACTCACGGCCTGCCACAAGACCAAAGCAACCCATTTTTAAAAAATCCTTTGTCTCTTGGGTGAGAAAGGAGGAGGGGCGGTATAAATGGGGGCAGGGGAGGGGAGCTTCCAAATTTGGCAACTCTTAAGATTTGTGGACTTCGACTCCCAGAATTCCCCAGCCAGGAGGGGGGAAGGGAGGAAAGGAGGACAAAGGAGGGAGGGAGAGAGAGAGAGAGAGAGAGAGAGAAGGAGGAAGAGGAGGGAAGGAGGAAGGAAGGAAAGAAGAATAAAGAGAGATGGAGGTAGGCAGGCAAGAAGGAGGGAGGGAGGAAGGGTGGAAAGAAGGAAGAAAGGACAAAGGGGGAGAAAGAGAGAGAGGAGGAGGAGGAGGAAAGAAGGAAGGAAGGACAAAGGAGGAGAAAGAGTGAGAGAAGAAAAAGGAGGGAGGGAGGGAGGAAGGACAAAGGAGAAAAAGTGAGAGAAGAAAAAGGAGGGAGGAGGGAAGGACAAAGGGGGAGAAAGAGAGAGAAGAAGGAGGGAGAGAGAGAGGGAGGAAAGAAAGAAGAAAGGACAAAGAGAGAAAGAGAGAAGGAGGGAGGAAAGAAGAAAGGACAAAAGGAGAGAAAGAGAGAGAGAAGGAGGGAGGGAGGAAAGAAGGAAGAAAGGACAAGAGGAGAGGGAGGGAGGGAGGGAGGGAGGGAAGGATGGATGGACTGTCTGGTTGGGGAATTCTGGGAGTTGAAGCTCTCAAAGTTGCCAAGGTGGGACCCTTCCCCCCCTCCCGCTCTAACCAGGCGGAGGTGGACACCCTCCCCCCCCCCTTTGCTGGCCCAGAAGCTCATTGCTGAAGCCTTTCACATCGAGGCCAATGGGAAGGAGGCTTGTTTAATGGGAAAAGAAAGAAAAGAAAAGAAAAGAAATCAATTGCTTGCTCTTGGCCTGGGAAGCCCCCCCCCCCTGAGCCGTGGTTAAGCCAGGCAAGCGAAGGAGAGGAGCGGAAATTGACTTTGGGTTTAAATGGGCTCCGTTTTATTAACACAGGTTATTTTCCTGTGTTTTCGAGGTCATTTTCGGGGGGGGGGCTCAATAATTGGGGTGAGGCTCTTTGAGTCGGGGGCCCGCGGGGGAAGGAGGACGCACAACTAGTTCTCGGCTTATCGCCATTCATTTAATGGAGGAGGACGACGACTGTGGGGTCCTTGGTGCTCTCTGTTTTCTTGGGGACATTTTATTACCCAGCTAGGTAACATCATCAGTGCTACAAGGGAGAAGGGTTTTTGGAGAGGAGGAGGAGGAGGAGGAGGAAGAAGAAGAAGGAGAAGGAGAAGAAGAAGAAGAAGAAGAAGAAGAAGAAGAAGAAGAAGAAGAAGAAGAAGAAGAAGAAGAAGAAGAAGAAGAAGAAGAAGAAGAAGAAGAAGAAGAAGAAGAAGAAGAAGAAAAACAAGAAGAAGAAAAACAAGAAGGAGAAGGAGATGGAGAAGAAGGAGGAGGAAGAGGAGGAGGAGAAGAACAAGAACAAGAAGAACAAGAAAAACAAGAAGAGGAGGAAGAGGAAGAAGGAGAAGAGGAAGAAGGAGAAGGAGGAGGAGGAGGAGAAGAAGAAGAAGAAGAAGAAGAAGAAGAAGAAGAAGAAGAAGAAGAAGAAGAAGAAGAAGAAGAAGAAGAAGAAGAAGAAGAAGAAGAAGAAGAAGAAGAAGAAGAAGAAGAAGAAGAAGAAGAAGAAGAAGAAGAAGAAGAAGAAGAAGAAGAAGAAGAAGAAGAAGAAGAAGAAGGAGATGGTGGGGTCCTTGATGCTCTCTGAACTCTTGTGGTTTTCTTGCAGACGTTTCATGACCCAGCTAGGTAATATCATCAGTGCTAGAAAGTATTGTTGCCTTGTCAGGTGTGTTCTTTAGTCTATCACTTATTGTTGCATTGTTCATCTGAATTGCTTTACTTCTTGATTGTCCGTCTGATGTTAATCTTGGTGTTAATCTCTGTTTATCTGGGTGCTGATTGCCGATAGGGAGGTGTTTTGATCTCCTCTGTTTGTGTCCCTGCGCACATACTTGTGTGTGCTTGTGTAGGTGCAAATACAGAACTTTCCTACCAGATGAAAAGGAAGTTCAAATATTGTCAGCCTTAAAAATGACTTGAAATTTTATTCGGCAAAAGCCGTGCACATCTTTTTTATCCTCACACAATAACTCAACACAATAAATTCCCATCGGAAGACAATAATCCAGACCGACACTGTTCCCAAGAGGAAAACTGAAAATTTGAGCAACAAAAGCTAGCAGCCATCAGCTTAAACCTGACCACTCTCTTACTCGAAGGATGCATTTTAGCCTTTTGTACCCCAATACTCTTGGCCCAAAACTGGGGGTTATTTCAATAAGGCTTCCAGTCCTAGTCAGTCCTCGACATACGTCAATTCGTTTAGTGGCCATTCAGAGTTACAACGGCAGCGAAAACAGTGACCGTTTTTCTCACTTACGACCCTTGCCGCGTCCCCATGTGGTCAAAATTCAGACGTTGGGCAACTGACTCGTAGTTATGATGGTCGTGGTGTCCCGGGGTCACACGATCCCCTTTTGCAACTTTCTGACGAGCAACTCACTTCACAAGGGTGGCGAGGAAGGTCATAAAATGGGGGTGAGATTCCCTGTCTCGCTTAGCAATGGAAATTTGGGGGCTTACTTAACGGGTGGTCGTTATGTAAGCCGAGGGCCACCTGGTCCTCAAGAGATTTTGAGGACTTTGAAACGGAGCTACATTTGATGATGATGATGATGATGGGTGGAAAAAGTGGTTGAGAATGAGAGGGTGACAATCTTGTGGGACTTTCGAATACAGACAGATCGCCATTTGGAACACAACACGCCGGATATCACAATTGTAGAGAACCGGCGCATACAGCTGATTGATATCGCCGTACCAGGAGATGCCAGAGTCGGAGAAAAAGAACTGGGAAAAATGACGAAATATCGCGATCTGCCCATCGAAACTGCGCGATTATGGATGAAACATGTAACGGTGGTACCCATTGTCATCGGGGCACTGGGAACTATGTCCAAAAACTTCGCGCAATACATCAAGAAACTGTAGCTTCCTGCAATAACTCCAGCAATGTTACAAAAAGCTGCGCTACTTGGAACATCTTATATTTTAAGGAGGTGCCTGGTTAACACCTAGAATGCTGGTAGCAACCCGTGTCAACCGTCAGCGTCAGCCAATTTGAATGTTCAGTTGACTGAGGTTCATTTTTAATGAATAAAAGATAATACTACTACTACTAATAATAATAAAGTTGGAAGGGACCCGGGAGGTCATCTAGTCCAACCCCCTGCTCAGGCAGGAAACCCTACACCATTCCAGACAAATGGCTGTCCAGTCTCTTCTTAAAAACCTCCAGTGTTGGAGCATTCACCGCTTCTGGAGGCAGGTTGTTCCACTGGTTAATTGTTCTCACTGTCAGGAAGTTTCTCCTTAGTTCCAGATTGCTTCTCTCCTTGATGAATTTCCCTCTGTTGCTTCTTGTCCGGCCTTCAGGCGCTTTGGAGAAGAGCTTGACTCCCTCTTCTTTGGGGCAGCCCCTGAGATACTGGAAGACTGCTATCCTGTCCCCCTTCGTCCTTCTCTTCATTAAACTAGACATCCCCAATTCCAGTAACCGTTCCTTATGTGTTTTAGCCTCCAGTCCCCTCATCATCTTTGTTGCTCTTCTCTGCACTATAACCCCAGGGACATATTTTTTTCTCTCCCCAAAAGAAAAGAAAAAGAAATCCCCCCAAATTTACCCTTTTTAAAAACGAATCTGTTTCAAGCTCCGTAAAATGTCAGTGGCCGCTCTCCCTGGCGCAGGTCACGGCGGGAAGCCAAACAAGCACAAAAGCAGGGCAAAACATTTGATTAGGAACAAGGCCAGCCGCGAAAGCGAACACTTAAATCATCTTTACTCCTCTGAGTTCGTTCGGCTGGTAAAAATGTGCACTGGGGTTTCTGTGCAAAAGCTGCAGGGAAGGATCCCACCAGGAGACCCTCAAAGAACTATATACTCTCTTCCTCTTTCGCCGCATGCCCGGATAAAATAAATAAAATCCATCAAACTTGAGCAAATAAAATAAAACTGATTAGAGATAGATAGATAGATAGATAGACAGACAGACAGACAGACAGAGAGAGAGAGAGAGAGAGAGAGAGAGAGAGAGAGAGAGAGAGATAGATAGATAGATAGATAGATAGAGATGGATAGATAGATAGATAGAGAGATAGATAGAGATGGATAGATAGATAGAGATGGATAGATAGATAGATAGAGATGGATAGATAGATAGATAGATAGATAGATAGATATAGAGATAGATAGATAGATAGATAGAGATGGATAGATAGAGATAGACAGAGATAGATAGATAGATAGATAGATAGATAGATAGATAGAGATAGATAGATAGATAGATATAGAGATAGATAGATAGATAGATAGATAGATAGATAGATAGAGATAGAGATAGATAGAAATAGATAGATAGATGATAGACAGACAGATAGATAGATAAATAGATAGAGATAGATGATAGAGATAGATAGAGATAGAGATAGAGAGAGAGAGAGAAAGAGAGAGAGAGAGAGAGATTGATTTTAAAAGAGTCCCCAAACATTCAAAACCGTTCCTGAATCTGCATTGTAATATCTGCAACATCTCCAGTGATATCGGCAATGTCATTTATGGGAGGCTTGAAAAACAGGTAGTCCTTGACGTACGTCGTTCGGTGAGCTTTTGTCCCGCTTTACGAACTTTCTGGCTCACGGTTGTTAAGGGAATCACTGCAGCTGTTAACGGAGTCAACGGATTTTTGCGAAGGGAATCGGGCTCCCCACCCACTAACTTTCCTTGTCAGGAGGTCGCAAAAGGGGGAATCACATGACATCTGCCCATGACGCCGTGACCGTCATAAATACGAGTCAGTTGCCAAGCGTCTGAATTTTGATCACCGTGCTCCTGTAGTCATCCTTTGACTAGCAGAGTCCATGGGGGAACCTGTTTTACTGAACAACTAATAATAATGATAATGTTGAAAGGGACCTTGGAGGTCATCTAGTCCAATCCCCTGCTCAGGCAGGAAACCCTACACCATTTCGGACAAATGGCTGTCCAGTCTCTTCTTAAAAACTTCCAGTGTTGGAGCATTCACCGCTTCTGGAGGCAAGTCGTTCCACTGGTTAATTTTCTCACTGTCAGGACTAACTGAACAATTGCAGCGATTCGCTTAAAGACTGGGCAAGAAAGGTCGTTAAATGGGGCACATTCACTTAACGACCATCTCCTTTAGCAACAGAAATGTTGGGCCCTGTTATGGTCAACAAGTTGAAAACTAACTGCAATCACTAACCACATCCCATTTCCTAGCCTATGTCAGCGGTCTTTTTATGACTTGTGGACTTCAATTCCCAGAATTCCTGAGCCAACATGGGGAACTGTGGACCCTTTATGACTTGTGGATTTCAACTCCCAGAATTCCTGAGCCAACATGGGGGAACTGTGGCCCCTTTATCACTTGTGGACTTCAACTCCCAGAGCTCCTGAGCCAGCCACATTTAGCTTCAGATTCAGCTAGGCTTACCTTAGTCTTCTGCCTAACTCACCAACCGTCTGCTTTTTCTTTCCCTGGCTTCCCTCCCTGCGGAATTCTGGGAGGTGAAGTCCTCAAGTCTTAAAATTTCCCAGGTCTGGAGACCTCTGGGATATGGCATACAACAGCAGCTCCCAACCTTTTCTACACCCTGCACGCCGAGAATGCTTCTGATATATTCCTGCCCCCCTTACAAAAGTTCAAAATAACGAATTATGCATATGCCCTATAATTCTGAAACTTCTAAACCCACGTTTTTGCATCCCCTGGAATATCGTCTCACACCCCTGGTTGGGAACCCCTGGCATAGAACCATGGTTTGTTGTGACCGGAAGAACTCACTCTTTGTGGCCAACTCGCTGTAGGATAGCTCGCCGCGGGGCAATTTAACGATTCAATTTAACGACTTAACATAAATTTTAAAAAAAATATTTACATGTTTGTGATTCTCGTTCAATGTTGTCCCTCTTTTTCGCATGCTTTCGTGTTTCTGTTCCACCATTTATTGCAGTTAGTGGCACTAATTGTCATAAGACCCGTTGGGACTGCTAGATCTGGTTCCTTAGCAGCTGGACTAGACATCAGAGAAGCATCTAAAACAGTGGTTCTCAACCTTTTTAAGTAAGTCGAGGACTACTCAACCGGTCGTAAGTCGAGGACTACTCCACTGGTGCAGCACAGTTTGCAGAATGGGACTTTTGGCGGGCTCAGCAGGGCAGAGACAGCCTGGAGAATTCCTATTGGCTTTGGAAAGCCAATAGAATTAGACTCTATTCAAGAGAGTCTCTTCTATTGGCTTTCAAAAGCCAATAGAATAAAAGGGAGTAGCACAGCTAAGGAAAAGGGGAAAAAAATGGCAGACTGCGTTGTTTGGCGACCCCCGTGAAATGGTCGTTCGACCCCAAATGGGGTCCCGACCCACAGGTTGAGAACCACTGATCTAGAATCAGGAAATCTTGACTGGAGTTCTCCACGCCACCAGATTCTTGGGGATCCCCTCCCCCCCCCTTCCCAGAAGCACAAGCCCTGAAACCACCGCCACAAACACACAATGTTGCCGAATCGTGCTTGATAATGGAAGGCAGATTGAAGAGAATGAATGGATCTGCGGGGCAGGACCGTGTTCTTAGTAGTTCCATGTTAGGGGTCAGCTGGTCACTAATCCGTGCTAAAGCAGCACCAGTGCGCAAGCTACTGCATTCTCTCCCTGCGCAAAAACTGCTTTCCTGGCTTCTGATCCTTGGCTTGTGACCCCCGACAAAGCTTGTGTAATGAGGCGTGTCCAGCGCTGAACTTTCCCTCGCCTTGTTCTTTGCCAACCCCCTCTGGTTTTCCCTTCTCCTAGCAGCCAGGAGGAACAAGCTACACATAAACAAGGATTGTCCTGTGGCTTTTCGTGAGAAACCTCTGCAGATCCTTCGTAACACCGGAGCAAAGTCCCGCGGTCCCAAAGACCGGCGGGACGCACCCACGAACACCAACTAGCGCCGGTCAGAAGAGCGGAGGAAAACTCTTAATTTCACAACGTACGATCAGATTGAACCATCGTTTCAGCTGGGGAAGCTGTGAGCATCCTAGAGACCGAGCCAAATCCAAAAATTGCTAGAGAATTCCTGGAAGCCGGGCACTCGGGAGAAATCTGCCATCAACGGGCATATAGAGATAAATAACATTGACACACTGTGCTGCAGTTGGTTCAGAATGCAGCCGCGAGAGCAATTGTGGGTGCACCAAGGTACGCCCACGTGTCACCTATCCTCCGCGAGCTGCACTGGCTTCCTGCGGGTCTCCGGACGCAATTCAAGGTGTTGGTTATCACCTTTAAAGCCCTTCATGGCTTAGGACCAGGTTACTTACAGGACTGCATACTGCCACATAGTTCCCAGAGACCGGTGAGGTCCCACAAATTGGGCCTCCTTCAGGTCCCGTCGGCCAGACAATGCCAGCTGGCGGGCCCTCGGGGAAGGGCCTTTTCTGTGGTGGCTCCGACGTGGTGGAATCAACTTCCCCCCGAGAGTCGAACTACTCCCACCTTGCCGGCTTTCAAGAAAGCCATTAAAACTCTCCTGTTCCGGCAGGCCTGGGGTTGATGTCCCCGGGGGGGGGGACACGATTGGGACATGCTGTATGAATGCACTCATTTTTATTGTTATATTTATTGTTTTAATTTTGTACGCCGCCCTGAGTCCCTACGGATTGGGCGGCATATAAATTTTATTAATAAATAATAAATAAATAAAAGAGACAATCGACAAGCCCAAAAGGGAACCAAAGACCAAAATTCCTCACTACCAGCAATCGGTGGACAGAAGGAAAAAAGAGGGGGAAGCATTTACCACGCATGCGTGTATGTGCACATGGAGCTGCGAGCACGTGAGCGCCACAAACAGGGCGGGTTTAGCGCCCATGTGATACTCGCTAGCCCTGCCCCGTACTTGCATGGGGCAATGCCTCGTTTCCGTGCCCTGTGTTGTGGCGGTGGCCATTATTGCACCTTGCAGCATTGACAGTGGCCTGTTTTTGCGCCCGTGGCATGACAATGGCCCGTTTTTGCGCCCTGAGGCACAGTGGCGGCGTTTTTTGCGCCCTGTGGTGCGGTGTCCTGTTTTCGTGGGCCACGGCGGTAGCACGAGTGAGGGTGTGTATGTGTACACGCGCACGCACTGGCCAGCCTGTCCCGTGGTCCACTCCCGGACCGCTGCCCACAGGTTGGGGTCTAGATCAACAATCAAGAAGTAAATAATACCCCTATTAGGAACTCCCAAACAAGCTAACAGTAAACAGCCCAATCAAGACCACCCCACCAACGCAGACAGGGCAAGCCACTAGAATAGCGACTGACAGCAGGAAAATATTGGAATGTGCAGAGATGGACAGATTAACTATGAGATTGAAAGATAAAGAAGATACAGACTATTATCAAACTTGGGACTTGTTTTACTGTTGGCTAGAGGAAAGAAGGAAGGATTAGGAATTGAACGTGTATTAGCATAGCTAATTCCAGACAACTCGTGGATTGGAAAAATTAACATATGTTTATGAAAAAAAAACCCAATAAAATCTTTATATATATATAAAAAAACATATAGCCTCAAACCATTTACTTTTACACTGGAGGTGAAATCAGCAGGAGGAAGCAAAGCGCAATTTCCCCGCTGGAATCACGAAATTGCGAGAATCCTCAGCTGAGGCAACTGCTGATCCGGGTCACCATCTACTTTTGAGGCAATAAGCTCAGGGATTTTATATTCCGGGCCCTTGATGGATTGCCGTTGTCTTTTTGATGGATAGCTCTCTGCTGCCTTGCATGGATAATCCGTTACCCAGCGGCTTCTGCCTATGGTTGGTTCTATTGCTGCGCCCGGGCCCTGGTGCTGCTGTAGTTCTAAACTGATGCTCAGCTGCTTAGCTGGCTTTATGACTTTGCGGCAGAGAGGTTTTTGGTCCACACGGGGAGAGGAGATCAAAGGAAGGACTATTTAGGGAAGGGGCAGAAGAAGTTAAGAACTTTAGGAGAAGTAAATTGAGTGAGATTCCCAGAAAAAGGGGGCTGGACTAGAAGACCTCCAAGGTCCCTTCCAACTCTGCCATTCTCTATTCTATTCTATTCTTATTTCTATTCTATTCCATTCTATTCTATCATTACTCTTTTTTCTTCAGGTCTATTCTATTCTATTCTATTCTATCATTACTCTCTTTTCTTCTCTTCTCGTCTATTCTATTCTTACCATTATTCTATTCTATTCTATCATTACTCTTCTCTTCTCTTCTTGTCTATTCTATCATTATTCTATTCTATTCTATCATTCTATTCTTTTCTTATCATTATTCTATATTCTATGTTCTATTCTACTCTTATTTCTATTCTATTCCATTCTATTCTATCATTATTATTCCATTCTATTCTAGTCTATCATTACTCTCTTCTCTTCTTGTCTATTCTATTCTTATAATTATTCTATTCTATTCTTATAATTATTCTATTCTATTCTATTCTTATAATTATTCTATTCTATTCTATTCTATATTCTATATTCTCTTCTATTCTTATCATTAATTCATTCTATTCTATCATTAGTCTCTTCTCTTATCATTATTCTATTCTATTCTATCATTATTCTATTCTATTCCATTGTATTCTATTCTATCATTATTTTATTCTATTCTATCCTATCATTATTCTATATTCTATTCTATTCTTATTTCTTTTCTATTCTATTCTATTTTTAATTCTATTCTATTCTTATTTCTATTCTATTCTATTCTTATTTCTATTCTATTCCATTCTATTCTATCATTACTCTCTTTTCTCCTCTTCTCGTCTATTCTATTCTATCATTCTATTCTTTTCTTATCATTATTCTATATTCTATATTCTATTCTACTCTTATTTCTATTCTATTCCATTCTATTCTATTATTATTATTCCATTCTATTCTAGTCTATCATTACTCTCTTCTCTTGTCTATTCTATTCTTATAATTATTCTATTCTATTCTAATCATTATTCTATTCTTTTCTTATAATTATTCTATTCTATTCTATATTCTATTCTATTCTTATTAATCCATTCTATTCTATCATTTCTTCTCTTCTATTCTTATCACTATTCTATTCTATTCTATCATTATTCTATTCTATTCCATCATTATTCTATTCTATTCTATCCTATCATTATTCTATATTCTATTCTATTCTATTCTATTCTATTCTATTCTATTCTATTCTATTCTATTCTAATTTCTATTCTAATTTCTATTCTATTCTATTCTATTCTTAATTCTATTCTATTCTTAATTCTATTCTATTCTTAATTCTATTCTATTCTCTTCTTAGATGCCATTTAAACAGAAAATCCCTTTTGAACAGATGGCTCAAAATGGTTGGTGGGAACAGATGGGAGGTTCATGGCAGAAGGATGTCACCCAGGAGGAGAGCTTGTCGTTCCTCGATCAATTTGTCAAAGGGCTTCTTAATTACGGATCCCAAGGTATATTGTCTTATCGAGGCAGCTCACAATAAAACAAGAGATGTCACCGCAGTTCTATTAGAAAGGGGTTTTTTTTTGTTCTTCTTTTTTAAATAAACCTATTGGGAAGAAAGGAATTATCTCGTCCACCAGATCAGACTCCAGAAGGGAATCCGTTCACCCAGTTTTCTCTCTGGGAAGTCTCAAGAGATTGTGAGACCCCCAACAGAGATACGCATGTCTTGTGTTTCGCACACGTGTGTCTTCACACGAGATGGGACAGGGAAGAAAAAAACCCAAATTTTCCTATCAGGAGAACAAACGTACAGGTGTGGCCTGGCCTTAAATCGTAGCTACCTTTTCATGTTGTTATCATTGTAATTTGCACATGGGAACATAGCCGCTCTGACAATTAATTGCAGGTCGGTAGTTCTCGAATTACAACAATTCGTTTAGCAACCGTTCCAAGTCACAACAGTGCTGGGAAAAAAAAAAAACCCTCACGGCTGTTTTTCATGCTTATAACCCTTGCAACATCCCCCGGTGTTCATGCGATCAAAATTCGGACACTTAGCAACTGACTCATATTTAGGATGGCCGCAGCGTCCCAGGATTACGTGATTCCCCCTTTTGCGACCTTTGGATGAGCAAAGTCAATGGGGGCAGGACCGATTCACTTAACAACTGGGTTACTAACTGAACCCATGCAGTGATTCACTTAACAACTGGGGCAAGAAACTTAAGATTTATAAAGGAAATGAAAATTAGCCATTAGACCAGTGGTTCTCAACCTTTTTAATGCCGCGACCCCCAACTGGTCGTAAGTTGAGGACTACTCAACCGGTCGTAAGTCGAGGACTACTCAACTGGTGCAGCACCGTTTGCAGAATGGGACTTTTGGCGGGCTCAGCAAGGCAGAGATAGTCTGGACAATTCCTATTGGCTTTGGAAAGCCAATAGAATTAGACTCTATTCAAGAGAGTCTATTCTACTGGCTTTCAAAAGCCAATAGAATAAAAGGGAGTAGCACAGCTAAGGAAAAGGGGGAAAAAAATGGCAGAGTGCGTTGATTGGCGACCCCCGTGAAATGGTCGTTCGACCCCAAATGGGGTCCCGACCCCCAGGTGGAGAACCACTGCATTAGACTGTAGTTCTGAACTGTCATATGGAAGTTGGTTTGTGACAACGAAAGATATTTTATTAGCAAATAATGAGGTACTAGGAAAAGAAATACAATATACTTGCGAAAAAAGTTAAGAATGTACTTATCCGAATAATATGTGCATTTTAGATACGATAGTTATTGTGTAATAAAATTAGGAAAACTTGGGTTACCCGAAGTTTAAACATTATGGTTATTAAAGGCTAAATTGGAACACGGTAATTGAAATTAGGTAAAATTTAAAAACAGGACCTGGATATGTATGAGTAAAATTATATTGACAAATGCATTGACTGATTGAGCTATCACTAGAAACGTATTAACCTGAATGTGATATAATAATAAAGGGAAATAGAGAGGGGATTTTTAATGACGCAACCTGAGATCTGCACGAAAGATTTTGTTACTGGACTATTGATTACCTTCTTAAATACTTAAGATGTAAAATTGAAAAAAATAATAAAATTTGTTATTAAAAAAAAACGGTGGCAAGAAAAGTCGTAAAATGGGGGCAAGACTCGCCGAACAGCTGTCTCACTCAGTTACTGCTCAATAGTAGTAACTGTGAGAGGGACCTCGGAGTCCTAGTAGACAATTACCTAAATAGGAGCCAGCCGTGTGCTGCGGCTGCCAAAAAAGCCAACACAGGGCTAGGCTGCCTTAACAGAGGGATAGAATCAAGATCACGTGAAGTGTTGATACCGCTTTACAAGGCCTTGGGAAGGCCACACTTGGAATACGGCATCCAGTTTGGGTCACCACGATGTAAAAAAGATGCTGAGACTCTAGAAAGAGTACAGGGAAGAGCAGCAAAGATGATTAGGGGACTGGAGGCTAAAACATATAAGGAACGGTTGCTAGAACTGGGTATGTCTAGTTTAATGAAGAGAAGGCAAGGGGGGATATGATAGCAGTATTCCAATATCTCAGGGGCTGCCATAAAGAAGAGGGAATCAAGCTATTCTCCAGAGCGCCTGAAGGCAGGACAAGAAGCAACGGGTGGAAACTAATCAAGGAGAGAAGCAACCTAGAACTAAGGAGAAACTTCCTGACAGTGAGAACAATTAACCAGGGGAACAGCCTGCCTCCAGAAGCAGTAAATGCTCCAACACTGGAAGTTTTTAAGAAGAGACTGGACAGCCATTTGTCCGAAATGGTGTAGGGTTTCCTGCCTGAGCAGGGGGTTGGACTAGATGACCTCCAAGGTCCCTTCCAACTTTACTACTACTACTACTACTACTACTACTACTACTATTATTATTATTATTATTATTACTTAGCAACGGAAATGTTGGGTCAGTTATAGTCGTAAGTCGAGGACTTCCTCTGTCTGTTGGTGCTGCCTTTAATTGGCTGTTAGGCTGTGCCTAAAAAAAGGGAATATTTAATTTTTCTTCCAACACAAGGCGCGCACACACATACACGCCACGTTTGTTTAAAATGGGCAGGCTATTTTTTGATGCTAAATAAGTAAATCGCATCGGTGCTATTTCTACACCAGCCTACAATTTTAGCAATATGAAAGACGGGCCCGATACAAAAGATTCTTTTTTTCCCTTCTAATAACCGGTGAGAAAAGTAATTACGGAGCTATTGTCTGCCAGGCAAATGAAGCCCGTAACATAAAGAGCACGTCCTGTTTACTGATTACATTTTTAATAACTTCTTGTTCAGTGGGCTAATTACATCCTTCAAAAACGGGCCGAGTAAAAAACGGATCCTCGGCAAAGCGACGTCCTCAGATGAAGCGCCCGAGCAGGCGAAACGGATTGGACAAGCCGGATCCGGCGGCGACTTCAAGGCTCTGTGTTCGAATTGGGGGCAGCGGGAATTTAATACACCGAAGCCGAATCGTAACACAGTCCAAATGAAGAGATCTCCCTTCTTTAAGGCATCACACATCTCCGGCGTGAACGTCAAGCCACCTGTGACGGTTGGGGACCCAGGTGAATCGGAGATCGGCAGAGGCAGGAAATCATGAAAATGTTTGGAATTCTTTTTTTGTCGTTGGCTTCTCAAGGGGTTTTACGTCTTTCCTGTGTTCCTTTAGAAGGGAGAGACGGGGTGAATGTCTTTGGGGCCCTTGGGGCTCCCTAAGCTTGGTTGTTTTCTTGCAGACGTCTCGCTACTCAACTAGGTAACTTCATCAGTGGGGAGGGGAGGAGGAGGAGGAGGAAGATTGTGGTGTCCTTGGTGCTCTCTGAGCTTGGTTGTTTTCTTGCAGACATCTCACTACCCAACTAAGTAACTTCATCAGTGGGAGGAGGAGGAGGAGGAGGAGGAAGAAGAAGATTGTGGTGTCCTTAGTGCTCCCTGAGCTTGGTTGTTTTCGTACAGACATCTCACTACCCAACTAGGTAACTTCATCAGTCGGAGGAGGAGGAAGAAGAGGAGGAGGAGGAGGAGAAGAAGAGGAGGAGGAGGAAGATTGTGGTGTCCTTAGTGCTCCCTGAGCTTGGTTGTTTTCTTGCAGACATCTCACTACCCAACTAAGTAACTTCATCAGTGGGAGGAGGAGGAGGAGGAGGAGGAGGAGGAGGAGGAAGATTGTGGTGTCCTTAGTGCTCCCTGAGCTTGGTTGTTTTCGTACAGACATCTCACTACCCAACTAGGTAACTTCATCAGTGGGAGGAGGAGGAGGAGGAGGAGGAGGAGGAAGATTGTGGTATCCTTAGTGCTCCCTGAGCTTGGTTGTTTTCTTGCAGACATCTCACTACCCAACTAAGTAACTTCATCAGGAGGAGGAGGAGGAGGAGGAGGAGAACAAGAAAGCCAAGGACGAGAACAAGAAAAAGGAGGAGGAGGAAGACAACTGTGGAGTCCTTGGTGCTCTCATTTCATTAAAAACTAGGTAACATCATCAGTGCTGTAAGGGAGTTGTGGATTAGAGGAGGAGGATGGAGAAAGCAGGAGGAGGAGGAGGAGGGGGGGGCTTAACAATGGAATTTTTCTCAATTGAGATTGTTAAGTCGAGGATTACCTGCCGGGAAACTTCTGATGCCGAAATGACTTACTTCTCAGATGCAACAGAAGGCAAGAAGAACAAGCTAAAACCACCTACAGGTGATCCTTGACTTACGGGCACAATTGAGCCCCAAATTTCTGCCGCTAGGTGAGACAGTTGTTAAGTGAATTTTGCCCCATTTTACTAACCTTTCTTGTCTCAGCTGTTTAGTGAATCCCTCTGAGATACTGGAAGACTGCTATCCTGTCGCCCCTCGTCCTTCTCTTCCTTAAACTTGACCTACCCAATTCCAGCAACCGTTCTTCATATGTTTTAGCCTCCAGTCCCCTGATCATCTTCGTTGCTCTTCTCTGCCCTCTTTCCAGAGTCTCAACATCTTTTCTACATGAGAAAGGAAGACTATCCTGTCTAACAGCCACTCCAACTGACCGCCAGAAAGTTTTCAAGTACGATGGGAAACACGATGGAAAGGCCTCGGGGGGGGGGGAGAGAGAGACTGGTAAAATTGAAGAAAATAAAACAGTTTTTTTTTCCTGTTTCTTTTTCCAAACAGCTTTGAAAAAAAAAGGGGAGGGAACCCTGTTTCTTCCTCCAAATTTTCCCGTTGTTTTTTTTTTTTTTTTTTTCCCCCATCTCTGCTCACAACTGCTTTCAAAGGTTAACTTTTTGGCTGGATCAGATTTTTCTAGAAAAACCCCGTTTCGAAGGACGACATTCCGGAATGAAAAGACGCAGGCTGAGCTTACGGATGCCAACGAGATTTAAAGATTCTCTCTTTAAATCAGGCATCTTCTAAGCAGCATGATAAATATATAGAGAGAAGGACCAGATGAATATTAAGAAGTGGACGAGAACTTACCTGTGGTCCTCAGAGAAAAGATGAGGCACTTAAGTAAAGTTCATGATGGAGTTGTTACAAGCCAGCGGGATCAATCCGACCCCAAAATTCTATTTTTTAAAAAAAATAAAATAAAATAGGATCTACACTTGGCTGTCTCAATTTTTGAAATGAAGGAAGGAGACACATCAACCCCGATGCCGTTTCAAAAGGGAACCGAAGTGGCTTTAAAGAGAGGTGGAGCGAGGTTTCGGAGGGGGGGGGGCGAAGGAGGTTCGACATTGGCCAGGATATAAATATTAGGAGCACAAAAAGAGCATTTAGAAGCTGCAAACTTCCTAAAAGAAACCAAGAAAAGGGAGCCAGGAAAAAAGCAACAGCGGAAAGATGAAGTTGGGAACGTGGTCTCTAACAATACCGTGCCTTTTTAATATATATATATATATATATTTTCTGCAATAATCCTCTATGTTAATCTATGCCAGGGGTCTTCAAACTTGGCCCTTTTATGACTTGTGGACTTCAACTCCCAGAATGCCTCAGCCAGCATACCTGGCTGAGGCATTCTGGGAGTTGAAGTCCACAAGTCATAAAAGGGCCGAGTTTGAAGACCCGATATAGACTTTAAGAGGAGTGGACTTCAACTCCCAGAATTCTTCAGCCAGCATGGCTGACTGAGGAATTCTGGGAGTTGAAGTTCACAAGTCATAAAACGGCAGAGTTTGAAGACTTCTGCTCTACACATTAAACACTAACAATGGAGCCTCGTCTTTATTCAGGGTGCCACAAAAGTTTAAAGGTCGTGGTGTTGCAATCACTTCCAAATTGCACAAACATACAGAACTCCGAGGCAGATGAAAGACAGCGGTGCGTTATGTCTTTATTGCACAAAAATTCTGTTAATTTTTCATATAATAAGTAGTGCTTATTACTCAGCGCTAAATAGCTGGGTTTGTGGTAATGCAATCAGCCCTATGTATATATCTGCCGGAGCAAGCCCAAAGATTTTAAGAACAAATCAAATCAAATTAAAGGCAGCCCTCGTTTAGACACCACAACTGGGACCGGCCACTTGGTCATTAAGTGAAACGGTCACGAAGTGAAAACCACTGTGCTTACTTCAGTTTTTTTGCTATTCTTAATATTTCCGTCAGCCGGACTAGGATTCTCTCTCTCTTGGAAAAGATCTTGGCATTGGATAAAGAAGCAAATAAAAATAAAAAAGAGAGAGACACCGTGAAAGTGGTAAATGAAAGGATTGGTTGTTAAGGGGACTTTTTTTTTTTTTTGCACTGTGGTAACGTCAAACAAGTCATTAAACAAGGTAGTCGCTAAACGGGGCTCCCTATATACAAAGGACATTCCATCTTTTTCCCCAACCCACAAAATTACTTTCATTCTATTAAAAAAAAAACTGAGTTGGTTTCGTTTGTTGCAGAGAGCAGTTTCGTGTTGGCTTTTAAAAAAAATAAAATCCACATATTTAACACGTCCGCAAACTTTTTAACAGAAAACGCCAAATGGCAAAGTTAAGAAAATTTACCAAATGCGATTCTGTAACGACGGTGTTTGAATGAATAGAATAATAGAAAAAAATAATAGAACCGAACAGAATAGAACAGAGGTGAAAGGGAGCCTTGGAGGTCTTCTAGTCCAGCCCCCTGCTCAAGCAGGAGACCCTATACCATTTCAGACAAATGACTGTGCTCTTTTCTTAAGAGAAGCCCTGGGCTAAGCCACTTAGCCTTGCCGGAAATTGACCAGTGGAGCCAGACCATGTCCCTGCTCAATGAAGTCCATCCTTCATGCCTCTTTAAGTCTGCCTTGTCTTGTTACATCCACGGCAGCAAATGAAACAGATATTGGCGCAATGATCAGATTATGTCAGGAATGGAATGGCGGAAGAATGCAATCTGAAATTTGACACAAAGAAGACAACAGAGGAAGGGAAAGGAAACGGAGAGGAGATGGGTTAAACCGAGGAAAAATGAATGTTCATTTATTCCAGGGCTGAATTAAGACCACAGTCTAAACCAGGGGTAGGCAATCTTGGCTCTTTTATAACTCGTGGACTTCAACTCCCAGAATTCCTGAGCCAGCATGGCTCAGCTTAGAAACCTCTCCCTTTCCCCTCAACATGGCTGGCTCAGGAATTCTGGGAGTTGAAGTCCACCAGTCATAAAGCAGCTTAGGCCTAGGCCAGGGGTAGGCAACCTTGGCTCTTTTATGACTGGTGGACTTCAAGTCCCAGAATTCCTGAGCCAGCCATGCTAAGGGGAAAGGGAGAGGTTTCCAAGCTGAGCCATGCTTGCTCAGGAATTCTGGGAGTTGAAGCCTACGAGTCATAAAAGAGCCAAGGTTGCCTACCTCTGGCCTAGGCCTAGGCCGCTTTCTGACTCGTGGACTTCAACTCCCAGAATTCCTGAGCCAGCCATGCTGAGGGGAAAGGGAGAGGTTTCCAAGCTGAGCCAGGCTGGCTCAGGAATTCTGGGAGTTGAAGTCCACAAGTCATAAAGTGGGCTAGGCTTAGCCCAGGGGTAGGCAACCTTGGCTCTTTTATGACTGGTGGACTTCAACTCCCAGAATTCCTGAGCCAGCCTGGCTCAGCTTGGAAACCTCTCCCTTTCCCCTCAGCATGGCTGGCTCAGGAATTCTGGGAGTTGAAGTCCACGAGTCATAAAAGAGCCAAGGTTCCCCACCTCTGCCCTATATCAGGGGACCTCAACCTTGGCAACTTTAAGACTCGTGGACTTCAACTCCCAGAATTCCTGAGCCAGCATGACAGGAAACCTCTCCCTTTCTCCTCAGCATGGCTGGCTCAGGAATTCTGAGAGTTGAAGTCCACCAGTCATAAAAGAGCCAAGCTTGCCTACGCCTGGTCTAAACCAACAAAGTGCTTCTACATAACAGCACCATAGAGTAAAAAAAAAAAAAAAAACCTCTGTGACACGCAGATCTGCTAGCTTCACTGTGCCCGCGAATCTCCTACGCAACCACATTTTTCCAGGGGTCTGCAAATTTGGCAACTTTTTAGGAGTTTGAGAAAATTCCTCAGCCAGCCATGCTGGGTAAGGTTTTGGACCGGTTCCGTGGAGAGGGGTTTTTCCATGGATCAGAGAATGCATGGTTTTGTGTGCTGCCCGCATCCCACGGATGGGGCTTTCCTTGTTTCTTCGGACCGGTTGCTGGCGTGCCGCGGCCCAGTACAGGTCCACAGCCCAGCGATTGGGGACCCGTGTTAGGATCCTATTGTTAGGAAGCTACACTTGGAGAAGGGGCTGTCCCAGGAGGTGGTCTTCTCTGCCATAGTGCCCAACTAAGGGAATATTCCATACACATAAACACACACGCACACACATACAGAAGTGATATTAGCTTCATCTCTGTTGGTTTTCTGGAAGTCTCTCAAAATACGGCTACATCATCAAGCAACTTTTCGTTAAGATGGGCAACCATTTGTCTGAAATGGGATAGGGTTTCCTGCCTGAGCAGGGGGTTGGACTAGAAGACCTCCGAGGTCCCTTCCAACTATTCTGTTCTGTTCTCTGTTCTATTCTATTCTATTCTATTCTATTCTATCCCATATTCTAGAACCTATCCTATCCTATCCTATCCTATCCTATCCTATTCTCTATTCTATTCTATTCTATTCTATTCTATTCTATTCTATTCTATTCTATTCTATTCATTATTTTACCTATTCTTTCTATCCTGTTCATTATTCTATTCTATTCTATTCTGTTCTGTTCTGTTCTGTTCTGTTCTGTTCTATTCTATTCCATCCCATCCCATCCCATCCCATCCCACCCCATATTCTATCCCCGTGGTGGTGAACCTATGGCACTCGTGCCAGAGGTGGCACGCAGAGCTCTCTCTGTGGGCACGTGCGCCATCACCCCAGTCCTAGGCCTTCAGCTGGGTTTGATAAAACCTTTTCGCTTTAGGCCTCCGCCGCCATGTGCAAAAAAAAAAAAAAAAAAAAAAAGATTCAATCAATCAGTCAATTTCAACTTCTTGCGGGAAAAAAAAAGATCTTGCAAAGTTGGAACTGATTGATTGAACTTTTTAGTCCCGGCCAGTCTGCTATTACCACTGAAGCCATGCCCACCCAATGGGCCATGCCCACCCGGCACCCAACAATACATAAGTGGGTTTTAGGTTGCAGTTTGGGACTTGGTCTCTAAAAGGTTCGCCATCACTCTTCTGTTCTATCCTATCCTATCCTATCCTATCCTATCCTATCCTATCCTATCCTATCCTCTCCTCTCCTCTATCCTATCCTATCCTCTATCCTATCCTCTATCCTATCCTATCCTATCCTCTTCATGAGCACTATTGGCAAAATCACTTACAAAAGCAGCTCTACTCAGAACAGCTTACAGCCTATGATGATACATTTCACCTTTAACCTTTAATCCCTCTACATCTGCCTATCCCATTCCCTTGGGAAAGACCGGATCGGTGGACAAAAAAAAATGCCAAATCGCGTCTGAACCTCTAAGCCAGTGGTTCTCAACCTTTCTAATGCCGCAACCCCGTAATACAGTTCCCCATGTTGTGGTGACCCCCAACCACTTATACATCAACGGGTGTCAGGGCCGTGGCCAAAGAAAAGGGGGAAAAATGGCAGACAGCCTTGTTTGGCGACCCCCGTGAAATGGTCGTTCGACCCCAAATGGGGTCCCGACCCACAGGTTGAGAACCACTGCTCCAAGCTGACCGTGCAACGAACCGAAAATCACCACAAAAGTCGGCTTTTCCTTAGAACAGCTTCCATCCTGCGACAATACCTTTCCACGCCAACACCACCACACACCACCACGTTTTCCTCTCCCGGATTCCTCGGGAAGGATTCTGAGGAGCTGAACGAAAATGCCAAACCCAAACTTAAAACGTCCAGCGGAACAACGGTTAATAACGATAAACGTCGGAGTTTCTTACCTGTATTTTTATCGGCCAGCTGAAGTTGCTGACGTAGACGAAGAACGTGATGTTCGGGTTGTTGCGGAAATCAAATTTCTCGTTGGAGAAACTGTCCTTATATTCCTTGACCTGGTTTTTGGAAACCACGGGGATCTCCTCTCCAGCCTGCGTACCAGCTTTTGGGAAATTTAAATAGAAAAAGAACAAAGGAAATGAGAAAGGGCACGAACATCGGGACCTTTGGGGAAGATAGGTTGAAACTGTCAATCACAGGGACCTGGTGACATCTGTCAAACTTCATCTAACTCTGAGGGGTGCTGGGAGAACTGCCGAGGGACCAATCAGAGGCGTTCTACTGAGGACAGCCAAATAATCAGTATAATAATATCAGTATAATACAGGCAATCCTCAAGAGAGCCCAAAATTTCATTCATTCATTCATTCATTCATTCATTCATTCATTCATTCATTCATTCATTCATTTATGAGACTTATATACCGCTTTAAGTGCAAGCACTCTCTAAGCAGTGTACACCAGTAAGCAATGTATATATATATATATTTACATTGCCCCCAACAATCTGGGTCCTCATTTTACCTACCCCGGAAGGATGGAAGGCTGAGTCAACCTTGAGCCGGTGAGATTTGAACCGCTGACCTGCTGAACACAGTCAGCTAAAGTGGCCTGCAGTACTGCACTCCAACTGCTGCGCCACCTCGGCTCATTTTAAAGAAAATTTTATTGATTTTTCTAGTTTTACATTTAAATATTTGAAAAGCAACGTGGCGGCTGAGATGATCCATCGTTCAAGAACATACAAATATCTTTAGTACGGATCTCAAACTATTACATTAAATATTTCCTCCATTCTCCCCGTGGTATGTTTACCGTCTCGTATTTAAACTAATACAATTCTTATTCTATCGATTAAACAAAAATAACTTTCTTCTACTGATCGATAATTTTTAGTTTATACATAGCCTAGTTATTTTAATATTCAATCATTTTAGACAGTCAGTGTCCTAATTGGGTTTTTTTCCCCCCAATTTTTAGTTTCCCATTAATATTTAAATTTAACGTTTAATATTTATAGTTTCCAAGTTTTAAATAAGCCTAATTCCCTTTATCAACCCCACTCAGGGCTGGGGTGACCTCTGTCAAACTCCATCTACCATTGAGGGGTGCTTGGAGAACTGCTAAGGGACCAATCAGAGCCGTTCTATTGAGGACAGCCAAATTATCAATATAATACAGGTAATCCTTGCCTTAAATCCTTAAGGGAGCCTAGAATTTCTGTGACCATGCAAGAGAGACTTCTTAAGTGAGTTTGGTGCCATTTTACGACCTTTTTTGCCAGCGTTGTTAAGCGAATCAGGCAATTGTTAAGGCACCAAGGTAAGAACTGTCTCTCTCTCTCTCTGTCTTCAGCATCCTTTTTCCCCATTCTGATCTTGTCCCCATCCATTCCAGCTTCTTCGTTTGCAGAAGCCAGGGTTTGATGAAGGCAGGATAAGAAAAAGGGATGGAAACTGACCAAGGAGAGAAGCAATCTGGAACTAAGGAGAAACTTCCTGACAGTGAGAACAATTAACCAGTGGAACTACCTACCTCCAGAAGCGGTGAATGCTCCAACACTGGAAGTTTTTAAGAAGGGACTGGACAGCCATTTGTCTGAAATGGAATAGGGTTTCCTGCCTGAAAAGGGGGTTGGACTAGATGACCTATAAGTTCCCTTCCCACTCTGTTATTCTGTTATCCTTCCTTCCTTCCTTCCTTCCTTCCTTCCTTCCTTCCTTCCTTCCTTCCTTCCTTCCTTCCTTCCTTCCTTCCTTCCTTCCCTCCCTCCCTCCCTCCCTCCCTTCTCCAACACTGGAAGTTTTCAAGAAGAGACTGGACAGCCATTGGTCTGAAATGGTATAGGGTTTCTTGCCTGAGCAGGGGGTTGGACTAGAGGACCTCCAAGGTCCCTTCCAACATCATCATTATTATTATTATTTATTATTATAAATCCCTATCGGCAAGCCATGGCTTGTACACAGCCCTTCAAACCACAACTGGAAGCCTTCGCGGTGGCTGTTTTTTATTCCTCTGGCTGATAGTCTCGGGAAACATCTCCATAACCAACACTGTGACTTCATCATTTGACCTGGCTGATGTACAGGTGGTCCTCAGCTTACGACAGTTCATTTAGTGACCGTTCAAACTTACAACGTCCCTCAAAAAAAAGGGGGGACCATTTTTCACACTTGCGACCATTCCAGCATCCCCCGTGGTCGCGTGATCAAAATTAAGACGCTCAGCCACTGACTCATATTTATGACGGTCGCAGTGTGCCGGGGTCCCGTGATCCCCTTTTGCGACCTGATCAAAGTCAGTGGGGAAAGAAGATTTGACTGAACAACCGTGTTATTGTATTGGTTCACTTAACAGCTGTGGCAAGAAAGGGAGTAAAATGAGGCAAAATTCACTTAGCAACTGTCTCGCTTAGCGACAGAAATGTTGAGCTCGGTTTTGGTCGTAAGTCGAGGTTTACCTGTAGCCGAAGTCCCCTCTAGCTTTAAGAAGGCTGTGACCACATCATCCTTTGTAAAACCACGAGTGATCTTCTTTAATACAAGGTAGTTCTCGACTTAACGACCACAATGGAGCCCGTTTCTGTTGCTAACCAAGATGGTGGTTAAGTGAATTTTGTCCCGTTTTACGACCTTTCTTGACACAGCTGTTCAGTGAATCTCTGCGGTTGTTAAGTTAGCAACAAAACTGTTCAGTGAATCCCCACCAATTTTGTTTGTCTGAAGGTCGCAAACGGGACACGCCAACCGTCACACATACGAGTCAGCTGCCAAGCGCCTGAATGTTGATCACACGACAAGGAGCCCGCAAAGGTTGTTAAGTGTGAAAAACGGTCCTAAGTCCCTTTGTGCAGCCCCGCTGTAACTCTGAACGGTCACTAAACGCATGGCTGTAAAGCGAGGACTGGCTGCAGACTAAACAGCCCATCCTTGCAGGCTGATTCCCAGCAATAGCCCAGCCGTGAGCGGTAAAAGATATTGACATTTTAAACATGTTCTCAATTGCTCAGTTGGCACTTGGTGTTTGCTTGATTTTTATGTCTTAAGAGAGCGCTGACAGCTTAAATTTCAGCAGTAACATTTCTGGACACGCTTAGAAAAAGCCCCAAGGAAACCGTCTCAGTTCCTATCAGAAAGTGAACACGCAGCCAAGGGTTTGGTGACAGATCAAACTGAACATGCCTAGAGTGAGGAAAATGGCCGTGCTCTGACATTTTAAAGCCAGTGTGGGGCTTTAAAGACACTCGTGGACTTCAGCTCCCAGAATTCCTCAGCCAGCATGGGCAACTAAGGCCCCTTTATGACTCGTGGACTACAACTCTCAGAATTCCTCAGCCACCATGGGCAACTAAGGCCCCTTTATGACCTGTGGACTTCAAATCCCAGAATTCCTGAGCCAGCATGGGGAACTGTGGCCCCTTCATGACTTGTGGACTTCAACTCCCAGAATTCCTCAGCCAGCATGGGGAACTGTGGTCCCTTTATAAATTCTGGACTTCAACTCCTAGAATTCCTGAGCCTGCATGGAGAACTCTGGCCCCTTTAAGACCTGTGGACTTCAACTCCCAGAATTCTTGAGCCAGCATGAGGGAACTACAGCCCTTTTATGACTGATGGACTTCAACTCCCAGAATTCCTCTGCCGATATGGGGAACTATGGCCCCTTTATGACCTGTGGATTTCTACTCCCAGAATTCCTGAGCCTGCATGGGGGAATGGTGGCCCCCTCATGACTTATGGACTTCAACTCCCAGAATTCCTGAGTCAGAATGGGAAACTAAGGCCCCTTTATGACTTGTGGACTTCAACTCCCAGAATTCCTGAGCCAGCCACATTTAGCTTCAGATTCGGCTAGGCTTGCCTTAGTCTTCTGCCTAACTCTCAAACCTTCTGCTTTTTCTTTCTCTGGCTTCCTTCCCTGGGGAATTCTGGGAGGTGAAGTCTTCAGGTCTCAAAACTTTCCAAGTTTGGAGAGCATTTCTCACCTGCAAAGCTGGTCGACCAGGTGATGTTAAGGTTGAAGTTTTTCGAAGCGTTGATGAACATATCCAGGTCTCGGTTTGGCTGGTTTTGAGGAAAGGAGAGAGAAAAAGGGGGATTAAGGACTTTGAAGCATCCGGCAACTTCTACACAAACCATCAGCGTCATTTTGGTATGAGTAAAGTGGGCCCCAGCTTCCGATCTCCCTCCTCTGTCTTGAAAACAATGCGCTGTTACGGTCAGGGGTAGGCAACCTCGGCTCTTTTATGACTGGTGGACTTCAACTCCCAGAATTCCTGAGTCAGCCACGCTGAGGGGAAAGGGAGAGTTTTCAAGGTGAGCCATGCTGGCTCAGGAATTCTGGGAGTTGAAGTCCCCGAGTCATAAAAGAGCCAAGGTTGCCTACCCCTGGCCTAGGCCTAGGCCGCTTTATGACAGGTGGACTTCAACTCCCAGAATTCCTGAGCCAGCATGGCTCAGATTAGAAATCTCTCCCTTTCCCCCTCAGCTTGGCTGGCTCAGGAATTCTGGGAATTGAGGTCTACGAGTCATGAAGGGGGCCATAGTTCCCCCATGCTGACTCAGGAATTCTGGGAGTTGAAGTCTACAAGTCATAAAAGAGCCAAGGTTGCCTACCTCTGGCCTAGGCCGCTTTATGACTCGTGGACTTCAACTCCCAGAATTCCTGAGCCAGCATGGCTCAGCTTGGAAACTCTCCCTTTCCTCTCCCCTAAGCCTAGGCCAGGGGTAGGCAACCTTAGCTCTTTTATGACTCGTGGACTTCAACTCCCAGAATTCCTGAGCCAGTGAAGTCCACGAGTCATAAAAGAGCCAAGGTTGCCTACCCCTGGCCTAGGCCGCTTTATGACTGGTGGACTTCAACTCCCAGAATTCCTGAGCCAATATGGCTCAGCTTGGAAACCTCTGCCTTTCCCCTCAGCATGGCTGGCTCAGGAATTCTGGGAGTTGAAGTTCACGAGTCATAAAAGAGCCAAGGTTGCCTACCCCTGACCATAACAGCGATTTCTCATTTTTGCAAGGAAACTGATCTCCAGACACTTTGCGAAGCAAAGAAGGAATGGAGACAAAACGGGATGAAAACGAACACGTCAAATCAAGCGGTTGGAAAATACTTTTTCAGTGCAATTTTTATACTTTGCACCATCACTAAATGAACTGGTGTAAGTCGAGGACTACCTGTAGTTATCAATTCTCGTGATCTTGATTTTATCTGTGGATGCAACCTATGGTTGCGTTGGCTTTTTGGACATCCGTAGCATTCTTCCTGGCTCATAGTAGGACGGAATAATAGCGTTGGAAGGGACCTTGGAGGTCTTCTAGTCCAACCCCTTGCTCAAGCAGGAGACCCTACACCATTTCAGACATACAGCAGTGGCCAAAATGGTGGAAACCTTTTGGGAAAAGTGTATTTTTGAGGTTTGATGGCTAGTAACACCACTTTTTTGTGGGGAGTAGTACCATAAAATTATATATCAATGGAAAGATAATTTAATCAAGAACGTCATGCAACCAAGTTTGTTCAATTATCTGCACTGTATTCTATGAAATGTTATAGCCAAATAACCAGAAAAAGGAATCACAACTTGCTTAGGTGGATCTCAGGTAGCTTTCCTTCCTCTGATTGTAGCCAATGAGCATGAATGTTTAGAAAGCCAATCGGGTGTCATCTTGTTTTGGCCATGAGCCAATCAGATTACAGTAGGATCCAGTGATTGATGTCACGTATTGAAGCTGAGAGGAGGACATGTGTCAGTGTGTTGTGTGATCGCTTATCAAGTTGGCTTTTTTTCTGCTCTTTCATTGAGTGAGCTTGCAAAAGTCATAAAATTAAAGTAACGGTGCAAAGAGTTGACTGGTCGCCCAGAAAGTGATGTAAAATAGTATTATTAGGTGAACAAGGCTACCGTTATAAAGAAATGAGAAGAAAAATGGGTGGAAACTGAACCAAAAGTGGCATTTCTACTGTACACTCTTCCCAAAAGGTTTCCACCATTTTGGCCACCACTGTACAATGTATTGGCTTTCAGAATCTAGATGCGACGTGAGAGGTGACCGGACCCAGATTTTGAAATTACAGGAACTCCTCGACTTACAACCACAACCGAACCCCAATTTTTTTGTCGTTAGGTGAGACGTTTGTTAAGTGAATCTTGCCCCATTTTACGACTTTTCTTGCCCAATTTGTCAAGTTGAATCCCTGCAGTTGTTAAGTGGATCTGGCTTCCCCCATTGACTTTGCTTGTCTGATGATCCCAAAAGGGGGATCACGGGATCCCTGGGACGCTGCGACCGTCATAAATAGGAACTGGTTGCCAAGTGTCCGAATTTGGATCTCGTGAACGTGGCGATGCTGCAACAGTCATTAAGTGTAAAAAACGGTCCTAAGTCACTTTTTTTCAAGTGCCGTTGTTAATTTCAAACAGTCACTCTATGAACGGTTGTTAAGTTGGGGACCACCTGAAGGGGTCCCGGGCAAACTTCCCTCCAAGGGGTAGAGCTGTCTGAATTCTTGCCCATCTCACTGAGAATCTTTTCAGCCCCATGTCACAATTTTGATCACATGATCATGGAGATGCTATGAAGGTCGTAAGTGTGAAAAACGGTCGTAAGTCACTTTTTTAAGTGCCGCTGTAACTTTGAACGGTCACTCTATGAACGGTTGTTAAGTCGGGGACTGCCTGTACTGCATATAAATTTCACGTGTTCTCTGGTGGTATTCTAACAAGAAGACTAAGACACAATTATAAACAGCCATTTTGCCATTCCTGCAACAACAAATGGTGGCAGAGTAGAAATAGAAATAGAAATAGAAGAAAAATAATGAATAGAATAGAAATAGAATAGGATAGGATAGAGAATAGGAAAGAATAAGAATAGAATAGAACAGAACAGAATAGAACAGAACAGAATAGAACAGAACAGAGAATGGAATTGATATAGAATAGAATAGAATAGAATAGAATAGAATAGAATAGAATAGAATAGAATAGGAATAGAATAGAACAGAATAGAATAGAATATAGAATAGAATAGAATAGAATAGAATAGAATAGAATAGAATAGAATAGAATAGAATAGAATAGAATAAGAATAAGAATTAGAATAGAATAGAGCTGGAAGGGACCTTAGAGGTCTTCTAGTCCAACCCCTGCTCAGGCAGGAAACCCTACACCATTTGAGATAGCAGAAGAGAAGAGAAGAGAAGAGAAGAGAAGAGAAGAGAAGAGAAGAGAAGAGAAGAGAAGAGAGGAGAGGAGAAGAGAAGAGAAGAGAAGAGCTGGAAGGGACCTTTGGGGTCATCTAGTCCAACCCCCCGCTCAGGCAGGAAACCCTGCACCATTTCAGAGAAGAGAAGAGAAGAGAAGAGAAGAGAACAGAACAGAATAACAGTGTTGGAAGACCCCTGGAGGTCATCTTGAAGAGAAGAGAAGAGAAGAATAGGAAAGAATGGAATAGAAATAAGAATAGAATAGAATAGAAATAGGAAAGAATAGAATAAAAATAAGAATAGAATAGAAATAAGAATAGAATAGAAATAAGAAGAATAGAATAGAATAGAATAGAATAGAATAGAATAGAATAGAATAGAATAGAATAGAATAGAATAGAATAACAGAGTTGGAAGGGACCTTGGGGGTCATCTAGTCCAACCCCCCGCTCAGGCAGGAAACCCTACACCATTTGAGACATTAAATGGCTGTCCAGTCTCTTCTTACAACCTTCCAGTGATGGAGCATCCACAACTTCTGGAGGCAAGCAGTTCCACTGGTCAATTGTTCTCACTGTCAGGAAAAGTTCTGCTGGCTTCTCCCCACACAATACATTTTGATGGCCCACAACGGCCGAGACCTTTAAAGACACAACCCAATGCCCCGTTGGGAGCCCTTACCAACCTCTTCCGGGGTCGCCACAAAATTGATGGCCATGTAATAGCGATCGTCTTCCTGGGACAGACTGAAGGTGAACTGATAGTCAATCAGGAGGGTGTCTACGCGGAAGCATAACGAGAGAGAGAGAGAGAGAGAGAGAGAGAATTAGGATATCAATTGGTACAGGCAGCCCTCGGACTTATGGCCATGACGATGCCGACATTTCCGTTGCTAAGCGAGACGGCTGCTAAGTGAGTTTCGCCCCCTTTTACGACGTTCCTCGCCCCGCCTGTTAAGCGACTCCCTGCAGCTGTTTGGTTGTTAAGTCAGGCGGGCTGCCCCCGTTGACTCTGCTTCTCCGGTGGTCGCCAAAGGGGGTCACGTGACACCGCCCCCGGGGACCCTGCGACCGTCATAAAGACAAGTCAATTGCCAAGTCAATCTGAATTTTGATCACGGGACCGTTAAGTGTGGGAAAACGGTCCTAAGTCCCTTTTTTCAGTGCCGTTGTAACTTCGAATAGTCACTAAACGAACCGTCGTAAGGGGAGGACTGCCTGTATAAGCCTTATTGCTATGTCGAGGGCAGTGAAAGCTGCTGGAAGACGAGGGCTGAAAGACCCCGTCATGCTTCATCTCAGACGCGGCCCTATGAAAAATATCTTGCTATTTTATTTAGCACAGTGGTTCTCAACCTGTGGGTCGGGACCCCATTTGGGGTCGAACGACCCTTTCACGGGGGTCGCCAAACAACGCAGTCCGCCATTTTTTTCCCCTTTTCCTTAGCTGTGCTCCTCCCTTTTATTCTATTGGCTTTTGAAAGCCAATCGAAGAGACTCTCTTGAATAGAGTCTAATTCTATTGGCTTTCCAAAGCCAATAGGAATTGTCCAGGCTGTCTCTGCCCTGCTGAGCCCGCCAAAAGTCCCATTCCGCAAACGGTGCTGCACCAGTTGAGTAGTCCTCGACTTACGACCGGTTGGGGGTCGCGGCATTAAAAAGGTTGAGAACCACTGATTTAGCAGCTGGAAGCGCTTTCAACAATCCAGCAGGACAGACACGGCCAGCGGCGTCTTTAATCTCTTTTCACGGACTGACGCCGTCCGAGACAAGGCGGGAATGCTGATTATTAGGGATGGAGCCCAGTTCGGGAGGAGCCCAGCCCTGCCCTACCAACACCGGACTGGCTTCTGGATCTCTGGGATTCCCATCCTTCTCCTTAAGACCGGTTTGTTCTGGCGGGCATTTAATTTCTCCGGCCAGCTTTTTTAAAATGATTATTCCGTTTTGTCTCTGGCCCTTCCCTTTTTCCATTTGAGCCTCTAGTTCAGGGGTCTACAAACCCCGGTCTATGGACCGGTACCGGGCCACGGCATGCCAGCAACCGGTCCGCACAAACAAGGAAAGCCCCATCCGTGGGATGCAAGGCAGCACGCAAAACCACGCAACCTCCGGTCCGTGGGAAAATCTCTCTCCACGGAACCGGTCCGTGGTGCCCAAAAGGCTGGGGAAGGGGAGGAGGAAGAGGAAGAGGAGGAGGGAGGAGGGGAGGAGGAAGAGGAGAGGAGGGGGAGGAGGAAGAGGAGGAGGGAGGAGGGGAGGAGGAAGGAGAGGAGGGGGAGGAGGAAGAGGAGGAGGGAGGAGGGGAAGGAATTGGTTTTTAATGTGCTCTAATTGGTTTTTAATGTGTCGGTTTGAAAACGAAAGGGAAAGAAAGCACAGGAGGCTTTCAAACATGGGATAATTTTTATACATGGCTAGAAAAATGGAGTTGAAGAGAAGGAATGGGAGTTGTGTTATTGTTATTAATGTCAAATATGTGGACCCAGACAGCACGTTGTTTACTAAGCACTAAAGATGTGTAACTATAAAAAAATTAATAAAATATTGTTTGTCGGCAGGTCGCAAAAAGGGGAACACGTGAGCCCAGGACACGGCAATGGTCATAAATGTGAGTCTATCTACCTATCCACCCGTCTGTCTGTCTCTTATCTATCCATCCATCTATCTTTTTCTATCTTTTTCTATCTATCTATCTATCTATCTATCTATCTATCTATCTATCTATCTATCTATCTATCTATCTTCGTATCCATCCATCCACCCACCCACCCACCTATTTCTTTCTTTCTTTCTTTCTTTCTTTCTTTCTTTCTTTCTTTCTTTCTTTCTTTCTTTCCTTCTCTTCCTTCCTTCCTGCCTTTCTTTCTTTCTATCTATCTATCTATCTACCTACCTACCCTACCCTACCTACCTACCTACCCACCCACCCACCCACCCATCTGTCTGTCTCTTATCTATCCATCCATCTATCTTTTTCTATCCTATCTTTCTTTTTCTTTCTTTCTCTTCCTTCCTTCCTGCCTTTCTTTTTCTATCTATCTATCTATCTATCTATCTATCTATCTATCTATCTATCTCTCTATCTATCTACCTACCTACCTACCTATCTACCTATCTTCCTATATACCCATCCACCCACCCACCCACCCGTCTGTCTGTCTCTTATCTATCCATCCATCTTTTTCTATCCTATCTATCTATCTATCTATCTATCTATCTATCTATCTATCTATCTATCTATCTATCTATCTATCTTCCTATCTATCCATCCATCAACCCACCCATCCACCTTCCTTCCTTTCCTTCTTTTTCTCTTTATCTATCTATCTATCTATCTATCTATCTATCTATCTATCTATCTATCTATCTATCTATCTATCTATCTATCTAGCTAGCTATCTATCTATCTATCTATCTATCTATCCATCCATCCATCCATCCATCCATCCATCTTTTTCTATCTTATCTACCTACCTACCTACCTACCTACCTACCTACCTACTTATCTATCTTCCTATATACCCACCCACCCGTCTCTCTGTCTGTCTGTCTGTCTATCCATCTATCAAAATTTACATGGCCACCCACTCACTTTCAGTGACTCTGGGCAGGTTATAAAACATAAAAACCCAACATCCCAACAATAAAAACAATAACCCCCTTAATTTTACCTGAAAGTAGGTAAATAGGGAGAGGAGGAAGGATATAAGAAACAAGCAGAGACATTAGCTCAGCGACCTTGACAAAATATCTGGAGAAAGACACTTAAAAGGAGCAACTGCAGCCTTGCCCCCTCCTGCCCCACCTCTGGTCTCCCGCTAGATCTATAAATCCCGGACTCGCCAACAGGGGAAAGAAAATGTAATTTCCACTCACAGTAGCAGGTTCCTTTCAGAGGGTTACCCTGGTATCGATTCTCGACTTCACACCTGGAGGAAAAAAGCATTCAAAGCGTGGGCCTCTCGCCATAACTCCCTCCGGTACACGAACATTAACAACTTTTATTTCTCCAGTTGATTTGTGCTTCCCAGGAACAATCTGGATTAGCAGCAGGTTTTTTTTTTTAGAAGCAGATAAAAGTCAGAGTGATCTTCCTTATACAGGTGATCCTCCACTTACGACCCAGCTTTTCCACTGCAAAGCAAAGCAGTCGTTACAGGGAGTTTTGCCCCGTTTTAGACTTTCCTTGCCACGGTCGTTCAGCGAATCATGTGGCCGTTAAGCGAATTGTGCGGTCGTTAAGCAAATCCGACCTGCCCCATCAACTTTGCTTGTCAGAAGCCAGTTTGGGAAGGTTACAAACAAGGGTCACATGACCCCAGGACAATGCAACGGTTGTAAACGCCCGTTGCCAAGCGTCGGAATTTCGACCACTTGACTGTGGGGATGCTCCAACGGTCGTTAAGCGTGGAAAAGGGTCATCGGTCACTTTCTGCAGGGCCGTCGTGATTTCGGACGTTCGCTAAATGGATGCTTGCAAGCTGCGGAGCCCCCACATTGCGTAGGCGCTGTCTCTACACACTCATCAACATATACACGTATGCAATTCTCGTTCTGCTCCCTGAAGCCTTCCCCCCCCCCCGCAACCAACCTGGCTAACAAGCCAGTTTTCTTGCTTACTGTTAAGGAAGCCAACATACAGTAGTGGCCAAAATTGTGGAAACCTTTTGGGCAAAGTGTATTTTTGAGATTGGATGACTAATATGACCGCTTTCTTTTGGGAGTAGTACCATAAAATTATATATCAATGGAAAGATAATTTAATCAAGAACGTCATGCAATAAAGTTTGTTCAATTATCTGCACTGTATTCTATGAAAAGTTATAGCCAGGTGGTTTTCTTGCAGACGTTTCATCACCCAACTAGGTAATGTCATCAGTTCTAGAAGGGAGTGGGGGAGGAGGAGGAGGAGGAGGAGGAGGAGGAGGAGGGCGAGGAAGACGACTGTGGGGTCCTTGGTGCTCTCCGAGTTAGTGGTTTTCTTGCAAATTTTTCATGAGCCAACTAGGTAACATCATCAGTGCTAGAAGTGAGGAGGGATTGTGGAGAGGAGGAGGAGGAGGAGGAGGAGGGAGGAGGAGGAGGACTTGGTGGTCTCTGAGCTTGGGGGTTTTCTTGCAGACGTTTCATCACCCAACTAGGTAATACCCTCAGTGCTAGAAGAAAGAGGGGTTTGCAGAGTGGAAAAGAAGGAGAAGGGGAGAGGAAGAGGAGAGGGAGCAGGGCAAGGGGGAAGGGGAGGAGGAGGAGGAGCAGGGGGAGGGGGATCTTTGTGGGATCCTTAATGCTCTCAGAGCCTGGCTGTTTTCTTTCATGACCCAACTAGTAACATCATCAGTACTATCAGTGTTATTGATTCCTGTATTGGTACTAAAGCACTCGTGGGACACTCCCTCCCTCTTCCAGCATTGATGATGTTCCCTAGTTGGGTGATGCAAGAAAACCCCCAAGCTCAGAGAGCACCCAGGACCCCACAATCCTCCTCCTCCTCCCCCTCCTCCTCTCTGCAAACCCCCCTCCCCTCTAGCACGGATGATGTTACCTAGTTGGGTCATGAAACGTCTGCAAGGAAACCACCCAGCTCAGAGAATACCAAGGACCCCCACAGTTCTCCTCCTCCTCCTTCTCCTCCTCCTCACCGCAAACCCCACTCCCATCCAGCATTGATGATGTTCCCTAGTTGAGTCATGAAAACGTCTGCAAGGAAACCACCCAGCTCAGAGAATACCAAGGACCCCACAGTTCTCCTCCTCCTCTTTCTCCACTCCTCAACCCCCACTCCCTTTTAGAACTGATGACGTTCCCTAGCTAGGTCATGAAACGTCTGCAAGAAAACACACACACACACCCCCGGCCCTGAGAGCACCAGGCCTGCCCCTCCTTCCAGCCCTGAGCCGCAGATATGCTCAATCCCCAGGGACAGGAGCGCAGGGGGTCAGGGACTTTGCGGGTGTTTCCCAGCGGCCACTCACAGCTGGCACTCCTCTCCTTTGATCCCTTTGGTGGTGCAGAAGCACTTGCCGGTGTTGGCGTTGCAGACGGAGGCGTGGCCGTTGCACTTGCAGGCTGCAAGAGAAGGAAGCGTTTCCGACGGTCATAAATACAAGCCGTGGGTCCAGGAGGATCGCGCAAAGCAGGCAGGCGGGGAGGTTGCCAGACTTTAACCGGCAGTGCGCAGGGAGTCCTCAGCTTACGGCCACCACTGAGCCCCCGATTTCTGTGGCTGAGCCAGACGGTTGTTTTTGGCCCCGTTTTACGACCTTTTCTGCCTTGGTTGTTAAGTGACTCACTGAGGTTGTTCGGTTAGTAACCCGGTCGTTAAGTGAATCCGGCCTCCCCCATTGACTTCGCTGGGCAGAAGGTCGCAAAAGGGGACCGCGTGACAACCCCCCCCCCCGGGGACACTGCAACCGTCGTAAGTCTGAGTTATGATAAGCCTCTGAATTTATATCACGTGACCAACGGGGAAAAACGGTCATGAATCCCTTCTCTCAGTGCTGTGGTAACTCTGAACAGTCCCTAAAGGAGGGAGGAGGAGAAAGAGAGAAGGAAGGAGAAAGGGAGAGAGGGAGGGAGAAGGAGAAAGAGGGAGGGGGAGGGGGAAGGAAGGGAGAGGAAAAAAGAGAGTGGGAAAGGGAGGGAGAGAGGGAAAGGAAGAGAGAGAGGGGGGAGAAAGAGAGGGAGGAGAGAGGGAGAAAAAGAGGGAAAGAGAGAGGGAGGGAGGGAGAGAGGAGGGAGAGGGAGAGAAAGGAAGGGGGAGGCAGGGAGAGGAAAAAAGAGAGGGGGAGAGGGAGAGGGAGAGGCAGAGGGGGAGAGAGAGGGTGGGAGGAGAGAGGGAGAGGAAAAGGGAGAGAGGGGGAAGAAAGAGAGAGGGAGAAGGAGAGTGGGGAAAGGAGGGAAAGGGAGAGTGGGAGGGAGAGGGAGAGGAAAAAACAGGGGGAGAGGAAGAGAGGCAGAGGGGGAGAGGGTGGGAGGAGGAGAGAGAGAGGGAGAGGGAAAGGGAGAGAGGGGGAAGAAAGAGAGAGGGAGGAGAGGGGGGGAAAGGAGGGAAAGGGAGAGGGGGAGAGAGAGGGAGAGAAAGGGAGGGGGAGGGAGGAGGGAGAGGAAAAAAGAGGGGGAGAGGGAGAGAGAGGGAGAGGGGGAGAGAGAAGGTGGGAGGAGGAGAGAGAGGGAGGAGAGAGGGGGAAAAGGTGGGAAAGGGAGAGGGGGGAGAGAGGGGGGAGAGGGAGAGAAAGGAAGGGGGAGGCAGGGAGAGGAAAAAAGAGGGGGAGAGGGAGAGAGAGAAGGTGGGAGGAGGAGAGAGGGGGAAAAGGTGGGAAAGGGAGAGAGGGGGAGAGGGAGAGAAAGGAAGGGGGAGGCAGGGAGAGGAAAAAAGAGAGGGGCAGAGGGAGAGAGAGGCAGAGGGGGAGAGAGAGGGTGGGAGGAGGAGAGAGAGGGAGAGGAAAAGGGAGAGGGGGAAGAAAGAGAGAGGGAGAAGCAGGGGGGAAAGGAGGAAAAGGGAGAGTGGGAGGGAGGGGGAGAGAAAGGGAGGGGGAGGGAGGAGGGAAAGGAAAAAAGAGGGGGAGAGGGAGAGAGAGAGGGAGAGAGAGGGTAGGAGGAGAGGGAGAGGGAAAGGAAGAGGGGGGGAGAAAGAGAGAGTGAGAAGGAGAGGGGGGAAAAGGAAAGAGGAAAGGGAGAGAGAGAGAAAGAGAAGCAGACAGAGGGAGGATTTCTTCCTTCACTTCTTAGAAATCACGACTTTGATTTTAGGAAGTTGTCGGCCCTCAAGGCTGCCGAGCTAAGCTTTTTTGTGCGTCGGGAACACCTGCCAAACACCTCAGAAAACAGCGGAGGCTAAATTGCTCATGCTGGAGAGCATCAGCCCAGGTGCGCGGGATCCACCTGGAGACCTCCGCCGCCCGAGGCTAATCTGAGCCGCCATTTAAATAAGCAGAGCGCGCCCGGCCCGTCTCCATATACTGTCGGTTCCGCTCCTGGGTGGATGCGTGTTCAGTTTGTCGGTTTGTCTGTTTGTTGAATAGTTTGAGAAGAAATTTCCCCACACGCACCCCCTTTTACACAGCTTAGTAGAGATCCGCTCACAAGCAGCGCGAAAGAACGAGGTATAATACCGCCATTAAGTAGTTGCTTACCACTTCGCCATCCTTTATTAAAACATCAGCAGATACGCTATTTCCTTCTCTGGGAAACCCGTCAGAATACAGTGTGTTCTCAACGTACGACCTCACAATTGAGCCCAAACGTCCCATTGCTAAGCGAGATCGTTGTTAAACAGGTTTTGCCCTGTTTCTCGCCACCATCGTTATGGGAATCGCCTTAGTGTTCAAGTTAGTCACGTGGTCATTAAGCGAATCTGGCTTCCCCTTTTGGTCGCAAAAGGGAAGAGGATCCCGTGACCCCGGGGGAAACTGCGACCGTCGTAAGTGTGAATCAGTTGCCAAGTGTCTGAATTTTGATCTCGTGACCAGGGGGAGGCTGCAACGGCTGTAAGCGTGGGAAATGGTCCTAAGTCACTTTTTTCAGTGCTGTTGTAACTTGGAACGGTCACTAAGTGAACTGTTGTTAAGCCGAGGACTACCTGTATGGTGTTCTTTGAGCCTGGTGCGTTTCTTGCAGACCTTTCATTACCAAACTAGCTAACATCATCCGTGCATTACCAACTCGGATCCTGAAATGTCTGCAAGAAAACCGCCAAGCACAGAGAGCGCCAAGGACCACACAATTCAACCCCCTGAGCTACAAATAGTCTCTCCTAAAGGTAAGGACCACGGAGTATCTCAATAGGATTAGATGTAGATCTGGGCTTTGATGTGGCTATCTCAGAATCCGCTGTTCTCTTTTTCCTAGACCAGGGATAGGCAACCTTGGCTCTTTTATGACCCATGGACTTCAACTCCCAGCATTCCTGAGCCAGCCATGCTGAGGGGAAAGGGAGAGGTTTCCAAGCTGAGCCAGGCTGGCTCAGGAATTCTGGGAGTTGAAGTCCACGAGTCATGAAGGGGCCATAGTTCCCCCATGCTGGCTCAGGAATTCTGGGAGTTTAAGTCCAAGAGTCATAAAGTAGCCTAGGCCTAGGCCAGGGGTAGGCAACCTTGGCTCTTTTATGACTCATGGCTCAGCTTGGAAACCTCTCCCTTTCCCCTCAGCATGGCTGACTCAGGAATTCTGGGAATTGAAGTCCATAAGTCATAAAAGAGCCAAGCTTGCCCATCCCTGGCCTAGGCCTAGGCTACTTTATGACTGGTGGACTTCAACTCCCAGAATTCCTGGGCCAGCCATGCTGAGGGGAAAGGGAGAGGTTTCCAAGCTGAGCCATTCTGGGAGTTGAAGTCCACGAGTCATAAAGCGGCCTAGGCCTAGGCCAGAGGCAGGCAACCTTGGCTCTTTTATGACTGGTGGACTTCAACTCCCAGAATTCCTGAGCCAGCCTGGCTCAGCTTGGAAACCTCTCCCTTTCCCCTCAGCGTGGCTGGCTCAGGAATTCTGGGAGTTGAAGTCCACAAGTCATAAAAGAGCCAAGGTTGCCTACCCCTGTAAACCTAAGTTATTCCTTGGTGGATTGGCTGGAAGGTTTAGAGCAGGGGCCCCAACCCCCGGTCTGTGGACTGGCACCGGGCCATGGCATGCCGGCAGCCGGTCCGTGCAAACAAGCGAAGCCCCATCCGTGGGATGCAAACAGCACACAAAACCACGCATTCTCTGGTCCACGAAAAAAACCTCTCTCCACGGAACCGGTCCCTGGTGCCCCAAAGGTCATGTTGCAAAGTCCCCTTTCGGTTGAGCTTCCATCTTCTGACAGATGGCCTCACGCTATCCTACTTTAGCTCCAACCTAATTCACATCTAAAGCTAAAGGACTCCCTTTTCCACTCATGTCCGACGTTCAGCTGCGATGCTCATACCTGTTCCTCGGCCACGGGAGGCGGCGTTATCCAAAGACAATTTCCGTGACCGCGTGGCCAGCCTGACGTATCGCCCAAGCACACAGAACGCCGTTGCCTTCCCATTAAATCAGCGGTTCTCAACCTGTGGGTCGGGACCCCATTTGGGGTCGAACGACCATTTCACGGGGGTCGCCAAACAACGCAGTCCGCCATTTTTTTCCCCCTTTTCCTTAGCTGTGCTACTCCCTTTTATTCTATTGGCTTTTGAAAGCCAATAGAATAGACTCTCTTGAATAGAGTCTAATTCTATTGGCTTTCAAACGCCAATAGGAATCGTCCAGGCTGTCTCTGCCCTGCTCAGCCCGCCAAAAGTCCCATTCTGCAAACGGTGCTGCACCAGTTGAGTAGTCCTCGACTTACAACCGGTTGAGTAGTCCTCGACTTACGACCGGTTGGGGGGTCACGGCATTAAAAAGGTTGAGAACCACTGCACTAAAGCAATATCTATTTATCTACTTGCCTGTGCGCGCTTCCGAACGGCTCGGTGGGCAGGAGCTGAGGCAAGGAACGGGAGCTCGCCCCGTCTTATGGAGCTCGGGACTCGAACCCGGGCTGCCAAGCTCTCCAGCAGACGAGCGCAGCGTCTTGAACCGCTGAGCCATCTGCATTAAAAAACTAACCTTCTCAAGGGTAAAGGATGGAGTCAGCTCGCTGATTTTTAGGAACTGGCAATTTGCTGGTTTTAGGAACTGACATTTATGGTGTGTTGTTTTGTTTTTGTTTTTTCAAAATGGGGTCACTGCCGGCCTGTCTTTTGGGGTTGTAAACCAGCAGCACCAACAATCTGGCTTGCTTTTTTTCCCCCCCGCCTCTCCAGTTAATGACTGCACGTTAAGCTATTTTAAGAGGCTTTTCTGCCTGAAAAGCGAAACCTACGTCCTTGCTGGGCCTTCAGGACTGGGATTCTTAACGAGGTATCGCAATACAAGCCTCTCTTCTCCTCCCCAGATGTCGCTATCAATTTAATCAGTGAAGGAAAGCATGCATTCTTCCTTAATTAAATTATGCACCGGCAGACAATAGCTGGCCCATCCTTTTCAGGGCGAGCAAAGGCCTCTCAGAGACAGGCAAACAATGGTTAGGCGCCAGAAAGACGGGTTGACAAGCCGCCAGCTTCCGTCCCTGTGGAACGCTGCCTTCCGTCGGAGCCTCTTCGCCAGCGGAGCGGGAACCAAGGGCACGTCAATAAGCAATAACGCGGGCAGAAAATTAGAGACATTTCCACAATCCCCCTAATTTGATCCAGAATTTCTGGGCCCGGCGTCTTAAAATGATTGAGTAGGGGAACACGGGCGCTCTTGATTACCGCGGCCTGTGAAGAGCATCACCGCGGCTAAGGTGGACGACGCACAATTGCTCGGCGCTGCTCTGCAATCAAGAGGGGAGGAAGGACGGGGGAGGGGGACTTACGCTGGCAGGTCCCTCCGTTGGTGGGGTCTCCATAGTAACCGGAGATGCACGTCTCACAGTGCATGCCGGTCGTCAGGTTTTCACACCGCTCACAGATGCTCTCGTTGATACATTTGCTGTGCCCGTTACACTGGCAGGCTGCGGGCAAAAAGAGGTTTGTGTCGGTCTCTTTCTTTCTCTCGTGTCGACTTCTGGAGGCTGCCCCAGTGCTCGGCTTTCTTGACAAGCCAGAAGGAGGCCTGACAAGAAGAGCTGGTCCTGGTAATCGGGGATCTGATTACCCTGGCTCTAATTTGTAGACACCAGCTAAGATGAAAGGGATGACCTAAAGCAGCGGTGTCCAGCCTTGGCAACTTTGAAGACTTGTGGACGCCAACTCCCAGAATTCTGCAGTCAGCCACATTTTAAAGTTGCCAAGGGGTGTCCAGCCTTGGTAACTTTGAAGACTTGCGGACTTCAACTTTAAGACTTGTGGACATGCTGGCTGAGGAATTCAGGGTGTTGAGGTCTACAAATCTTACAATTGCCAAGGGGTCTCTCACCTTCGAAACCTTAAGATTGTGGACTTCAACCTTAAGACTTGTGGATTTCCACCTTAAGACTTGTGGACTTCCACCTTAAGACTTGTGGACTTCAACCTTAAGACTTGTGGACTTCAACCTTAAAACTTGTGGACATGCTGGTTGAGGAATTCTGGGAGTTGAGGTCTACAAATCTTAAAATTGCCAAGGAATCTCCCACCTTCACAACCTTAAGTCTTGTGGACTTCAACCTTAAAACTTGTAGACTTCAACCTTAAAACATATGAACTTCAACCTTAACACTTGTGACTTCAACCTTAAAACTTGTGGACTTCAACCTTAAGACTTGTGGACTCAACCTTAAAACTTGTGGACTTCAACCTTAAAACTTGTGGACATGCTGGCTGAGGAATTCTGGGAGTTGAGGTCTACAAATCTTAAAATTGCCAAGGAATCTCCCACCTTCGCAACCTTAAGTCTTGTGGACTTCAACCTTAAAACTTGTAGACTTCAACCTTAAAACATATGAACTTCAACCTTAACACTTGTGACTTCAACCTTAAAACTTGTGGACTTCAACCTTAAGACTTGTGGACTCAACCTTAAAACTTGTGGACTTCAACCTTAAAACTTGTGGACATGCTGGCTGAGGAATTCTGGGAGTTGAGGTCTACAAATCTTAAAATTGCCAAGGGATCTCCCACCTTCGCAACCTTAAGTCTTGTGGACTTCAACCTTAAGTCTTGTGCACTTCAACCTTAAAACTTGTAGACTTCAACCTTAAAACATATGAACTTCAACCGTAACACTTGTGACTTCAACCTTAAAACTTGTGGACTTCAACCTTAAGGCTTGTGGACTTCAACCTTAAAACTTGTGGACATGCTGGCTGAGGAATTCTGGGAGTTGAGGTCTACAAATCTTAAAATTGCCAAGGGATCTCCCACTTTCGCAACCTTAAGACTTGTGGATTTCATCCTTAAGTCTTGTGAACGTCAACCTTCAAACTTGTGGACTTCAAACTCAACTCAACTCAACTCACCCAAACCTCAACTAATATAATATTGCTCCCATTAAAAATCATCACGGCATCCTGGATGAGCTTAGGCTAAAGGCAGGATGGAGCAAAAGAGTTTTCAACAGCCTGGGGGGGGGAGGGGGACGACTATTGATAAGGTCTTCTGCCTGGACCATCCCCCCATGAACTTCTGAAAATTGGGGAAAGGGGGAGAGGTTTATGTGATGACTGAAATTTGTGGGTCAATCCTCCTCCTCTCTCCTCCTTTTCCATCTCCTCCGCTTCTTATCTACAAACACTGGCATTGATGATGTTCCCCAGCTGGGTCATGAAATGTCAGCAAGGAAACCACCAAGCTCAGAGAGCACCAAGGACCCCCCAGTCCTCCTCCTTCTCATCCTCCTCCCCTCCTCCTCTTCCCACACTCCCTTCTTGCACTGATGATGTTCCCTAGTTGGGTCATGAAACGTCTGCAAGGAAACCACCCAGCTCAGAGAGCACCAAGGACCCCACAGTCCTCCTCCTCCTCCTCCCTCTCTCCCTCCCTCCTCTCCATAAACCCCATTCCCTACTAGCACTGATGATGTTTCCTAGTTGGGTCATGAAATGTTTGCAATAAAGCAACCAAGCGCAGACAGCACCAAAGGCCCCATGGTCTTTTTCTTTCCTCCTCCTCCTCCTCCTCCTCCTCCTCCTCCTCCTCCTCCTCCTCCTCCTCCATCTCCTCGGCCTCTTATCTACAAACCCTGGCACTGATGAAGTTACTTAGCTGGATAACAAAACATCTCCAAGCAAACAGCATAGCTCAGGCAGCACCAAACACTGCACAGTTCAGCCCTGAGCTACCGAGATGTTCTTCACTTGGTACCCCGGCCTGACATACCTGGACACTGGATGAAGGACCAGTTATATTTGGCCTCTGTCAGGCACAGGCTGGCGTCCAGGACCGGGTCTGGGTAGGCTTTCCCTGCTGACGGCGGGGAGGCCGCCGGCATCTTCATGGGAGCCCTGGAAGAGCCTTCCATGCATCGGCCCTTGCCGGTGTTACTGGGATCCGTGCACCAGCCGCAGCCCGGTTGCTCCAGGCAGTGGCTGCAGGTGAAGTAGCCGGAGCAGTTTTCAGCTGCAGGGGGAGAAAGCAAAGAAAACGGTCTTGTGAATTCAGATGGAAGTCCCAAAGCTGCTTTTTTTTTTTTTTCCAGGAGGCAACTGGACTTTGTTTGTTTTTTTGCTTTGAAGACGTTTCGCTTCTCCTCCCAGAAGCTTCTTCCGCTCTGACTGGTTGGTGAGGAACGGAAGGATTTATACTCTTTGCAGACAGCCGGTCATTTGCCTCCTTTTAGACCAGTGGTTCTCAACCTTTTTAATGCCGCGACCCCCAACCGGTCGTAAGTTGAGGACTACTCAACCGGTCGTAAGTCGAGGACTACTCAACTGGTGCAGCACCGTTTGCAGAATGGGACTTTTGGCGGGCTCAGCAGGGCAGAGACAGCCTGGACAATTCCTGTTGGCTTTTGAAAGCCAATAGAATTAGACTCTATTCAAGAGAGTCTGTTCTATTGGCTTTCAAAAGCCAATAGAATAAAAGGGAGTAGCACAGCTAAGGAAAAGGGGGAAAAAATGGCGGACTGCGTTGTTTGGCGACCCCCGTGAAATGGTCGTTCGACCCCAAATGGGGTCCCGACCCACAGGTTGAGAACCGCTGTTTTAGAGAGTCATTGAGGCCATTTGGAGGTTTATCGGTGTGGATTTTAGACCGAGAGGACCGCCGGTTTGAAAGAGAGGGTCAAAGAGGCCATCTGTGTCGAAATTGAACAGCCCCTCCCTCCACGGAGGGGGAGGGACACGACACCACCCATCTCCCGTCGACAACACGGTCCTTTCAGCAGTTCCAAGAAGGCTCCACACCCATTTGCACCACTCAGGTAAACCTCCAAGTGGGCTCAAGAACTCTCTAAAAGGAAGGCAAATGACCAGCTGTCTGCAAGGATATAAATCCTTCCATCCTCCACCATCCAGTCAGAACTGAAGAAGCTTCTGGGAGGCGAAGCGAAACGTCTTCAAAGGAAAAACAAGAAGGTCCGGTTGCCCCGTGAAAAAAGCACCTCTGGGATAACCCTGACCTGGATTGACTGAGAATCTCCCTGGACACCAACGATGGAAGGCTTCAGACATGTCCCAGGCACCAGGGTAACAACAGAACTGTCTCTCTCTGTCTTCAGCATCCTTGCTTCCCGTTCTGATCTTGTCCCCACCCATTCCAGCTTCTTCGCTTGCAGAAGCCAGGGTTTGCTGTTAAACCCCTATCGGCAAGCCACGGCTTGTACACAGCCCTTCAAACCGCAACTGGAAGAAGCCTTTGCGGACCTTTGAGGTGGCTGGTTTTTTTTTTTATTCCTCTGGCTGAAAGCCTCGGGAAATGTCTCCACAACCAACACTGTGGCTTCATCGTTTGATCCGGCTGACGTACAGGTGGTCCTCAGCATACGACAGTTCATTTAGTGACCGTTCAAACTTACAAATGTCCCTCCCAAAAAAGGGACTTAGGACCGTTTTGCACACTTGCGACCGTTGCAACATCCCCAGGGTCACGTGATCAACATCTGGACACTTGGCAACTGACTCATATTTATGACGGTCGCAGTGTCCCAGGTTCCTTTCCTTCTCCTCCTCCCCTCCCCTCCCCTCCTCCTCAAACTCTGCTCCCTTGTAGCACTGATGATGTTCCCTAGTTGGGTCATGAAACGTCTGCAAGAAAATCATCCAGCTCAGAGAGCACCAGGGACCCTATAGTCCTCCTCCTCCTCCTCCTCCTCCTCCTCCCCCCCTCCTCCTCAAACTCCACTCTCTTCTAGCACTGATGGTGTCACCTAGCTGGGTCACGAAACGTCTGCAAGGAAACCCACCCAGCCTAGAGAGCACCCAGGCGCCCCGCGTGCCCTTCCCGGATGCCCCCCACCCGCCCTCCCGTGATGCCCCAGCCAGGAAGAGAGGGTCTCACGCGGGCAGCTGCTGACGGTGTGCCATTCCAGGCACTGGCCGTAAGGGAAGGAGGCCACGTAGGCGTTGGAGTCCACGCACTGCTTCTTGTTGCTGCACCACATGCACTCGGAGTTGCTGCTGGTGCATTCGCTGCACGCCGCCCTCAGGCCACAGGGGGTGCGGCACTGCTTGGCGCTGTGGTTGGCTGTAGGAAGGGGGGGGGGGGAAGAAAGAAAAAAAAAAAGGACACCGGATGCGGCACGGAGCGAACGCAAGCGCCTTCTCCCCAACATGTGCCGTGGTCAGGCGCCAAGAAAATAGAGACATAGAGAACCCGATGGCGGGTCTAGCCTTTGCGTTTTTCCCGTGGGTTTTGCTTTTTTAATTAATTAATTAATTAATTAATTCTTTTAGTAAGAGTAGTAAAGTTGGAAGGGACCTTGGAGGTCATCTAGTCCAACCCCCTGCTCAGGCAGGAAAACCTACACCATTTCGGACAAATGGCTGTCCAGTCTCTTCTTAAAAACCTCCAGTGTTGGAGCATTTACCGCTTCTGGAGGCAGGTTGTTCCCCTGGTTAATTGTTCTCACTGTCAGGAAGTTTCTCCTTAGTTCTAGGTTGCTTCTCTCTTTGATCGGTTTCCATCCGTTGCTTCTTGTCCTGCCTTCAGGCGCTTTGGAGAATAGCTTGACTTCCTCTTCTTTAGGGCAGCCCCTGAGATACTGGAAGGCTGCTATCCTGTCCCCCCTGGTCCTTCTCTTCATTAAACTAGACACGCCCAATTCTAGCAACCGTTCCTTGTACGTTTTAGCCTCCAGTCCCCTGATCATCTTTCTTGCTCTTCTCTCCTCTCGAATCTGTCTATGTGTAAGTTCTACAGCCTCCACAAGGCTCGATCCAGCTGTGCGCTGGGCCAGGTGAACGAAGCTCGACGACACTTTACCTGGCCGCTCGCAGACGCTGCCGTTGACCAGGTTGATGCAGGTGGCGGCCTTCAGGCCCTGGCTGCTGGCCTCGGCTAAGTAGCTGCAGAAGCCGATGTCACTGGGCTCCCCTGGAAGCCACCGGAGCAGGGTGTTGGTGAAGGGCGACATGTCTTCCCAGCACCAATAGGAGACGTTGATCTTCCGCAATCCGACCCAGGGTGTCAAAGCTTTGGGCTGGGGGGGGGGAGGAGAGGGAGAGGGAGGGAGAGAGGAAGAGAAAGAGAAGGAGAAAGAGAAGGAGGAGAGAGAGAAACACAAGGAGAAGGAAAAATAGAAGGAGAGAGAAAGAGATAGAAGGAGAAAGAGAAGGAAAAATAGAAGGAGAAGGAGAAAGGAGAAAGGAGGAGAAAGAAGAGAAAGAGAAATACGAGGAGGAGAAGGAAAAATAGAAGGAGAAAGGGAAACAGAAATAGAAGAAGGAGAAAGAGGAGGAGAAGAAGGAAAAAGGGAAAGAGAAATAGAAGAAGGAGGAGAAAGGAGGAGGAGGAGAAAGGAGAAAGAGAAAGGGAAAAAGAAATAGAAGGAGAAGAATAAAGGAGGAGGAGGAAAAAGGAGGAGAAAGGGAAAGAGAAATAGAAGGAGAAGAAGGAAGGAGGAGGAGGAGAAAGGAGAAAGGGAAAGAGAAATAGAAGAAGGAGAAGAAGAAGAAGAAAGGAGGAGGAGGAGAAAGGAGAAGGAGAAAGGGAAAGAGAAATAGAAGGAGGAGAGAGAGAAAGAAAAAAGAGGAGAAGAAGAAGAAGAAGGAAAAACAGGAAAAAGGGAGAGAAATAGGAGAAGGAGAAAGGAGGAGGAGGAGAAGGAGAAAGAAAAAGAAAAAAAGAGAAAGAAAGAATTACGAGAAGGAGAAGGAAAAACAGAAAAAGGAGAAAGGGAAAGAGGAGGAGGAGGAGGAGGAGAAAGAGGAGAAGGAGAAAGGAGGAGGAGAAAGAGAGGGAGAGAGAGAGAATCAATTGTCTGAACCATCACTGCAGTTGTTGTCCAGGGAGAGTCTCAGCCATCCAGGTCATGGTTATCCCAAAGATGCTTTGTCAGGAAGTCAACTGGACTTCCTGGTTCTTTGAAGACATTTCACTCCTCCTCCCAGAAGCTTCTTCCACTCTGACCGAACGGCGGGCAACGGAAGGATTGATATTCTTTTGCAATCACCTGGTTGTTAGCCTTCCAAAAGGAGGTCGACGCAATCCTTCCGCCAGAAGGGAAGAAGCTTCTCAGATAATGAGGAGCGAAACCTCTTCGAGGGGAAAAAAAAAAGCACCTTGCAGACGTTTCACGACCCAACTGGGTAACTTCATCAGTGTTGGGAGGGAGAACCATGACTTGGTGGACCTCCGTAGACATCTGCACGCAAACAAACCAAGCTCAAGACAGCGTGAAGGAGCCCACAAAGTGACACGGGTTCGAGTCTGGACACAGAGATATGTTGCATTTCCAGCGGGTCCCACCCACGCAATGGGCATCCACGGCTGCCCCCTACCCAGCGGAAACCTGAAAGTGGGAACCAGTCACTCACTGTGGACTGGGTCTTCTGCAGCTCCTTCAGAAGGAACTCCACCTTCTTCTGTGTGGTGAGGGAGGCCAGAGCGGCGTTGTGACTCCGGCAGGCCAGCTTGGCGTTGTCGTAGCTGTCTTTTGTGTTGGTGATCCTCAGGCAGGAGTTGCCCACCAGGTGCCACGTGGCCCCACAGATGTTTTCTGCAAAAAAAAAAAAAATCATATATATAAAACAGGGGTCTTCAAACTTGGCAACTTTAAGACTTGTGGACTTCAACTCCCAGAATTCCTCAGCCAGCCCTCAGGGAATTGAAGTCCACAAGCCTTAAAGTTGCCAAGTGGCATGGCTGGCTGAGGAATTCTGGGAATTGAAGTCCACAAGCCTTAAAGTTACCAAGTGGCATGGCTGGCTGAGGAATTCTGGGAATTGAAGTCCACAAGCCTTAAAGTTGCCAAGTGGCATGGCTGGCTGAGGAATTCTGGGAATTGAAGTCTACAAGTCTTAAAGTTACCAAGTGGCATGCTGGCTGAGGAATTCTGGGAATTGAAGTCCACAAGCCTTAAAGTTACCAAGTGGCATGGCTGGCTGAGGAATTCTGGGAATTGAAGTCCACAAGCCTTAAAGTTGCCAAGTGGCATGGCTGGCTGAGGAATTCTGGGAATTGAAGTCCACAAGCCTTAAAGTTGCCAAGTGGCATGGCTGGCTGAGGAATTCTGGGAATTGAAGTCCACAAGCCTTAAAGTTGCCAAGTGGCATGGCTGGCTGAGGAATTCTGGGAGCTGAAGTCCACAAGCCTTAAAGTTACCGAGTTTGAAGACCCCTGATATCAAATATATAAAATAATCAGCCACAAAAAAAACACAGTGCTTTGACGGCATGGCTGGCTGGGGGATTCTGGGAGTTGAAGTCCACCCGTCTTAAATTGGTCCGACTTTTTGTTACCGTACTGACGTCCTCGACTTACGGCCACAGGGGAGTACAAAATTTCTGTTGCTAAGGGAGGCAGTGGTTGAGTTTGTGCCCCCATTTTACGACCTTCTTTGCCATAGCGGCTAAGTGAATCCCTGCAAGTTGTTGAGTTAATAACACAAAATGGCTTCTCCCGTTTTGACTTTGCTTGTTAGGAGGTCGCAAAAGGGGGACCACGTGACCCCGGGACACAGCAAACCGTCATAAATGCGAATTGGTTGTTATGCATCCGAATGTACATCACATGACAGGGGAAATGCTGTAATGGTGGTTAAGTGTGAAAAACCATCTTAGAGTCACTTTTTTCAGTATTGTTGTAAACTTTGAACAGTCACTAAGCCAGGGGTAGGCAACCTTGGCCCCTTCATGACTCGTGGACTTCAACTCCCAGAATTCCTGAGCCAGCCATGCTGAGGGGAAAGGGAGAGGGTTCCAAGCTGAGCCATGCTGGCTCAGGAATTCTGGGAGTTGAAGTCCACCAGTCATAAAAGAGCCAAGGTTGCCTACCTCTGGCCTAGGCCGCTTTCTGACTCGTGGACTTCAACTCCCAGAATTCCTGAGCCAGCCATGTTGAGGGGACAGGGAAAGATTTCCAAGCTGAGCCATGCTGGCTCAGGAATTCTGGGAGTTGAAGTCCATGAGTCATAAAAGAGCCAAGGTTGCCTACCTCTGGCCTAGGCCTAGGCCGCTTTATGACTCGTGGACTTCAATTCCCAGAATTCCTCAACCAGCTTGGCTCAGCTTGGAAACCTCTCCCTTCCCCTCAGCGTGGCTGGCTCAGGAATTCTGGAAGTTGAAGTCCATGAGTCATAAAGCGGCCTAGGCCTTGGCCAGAGGTAGGTCACCTTGGTTCTTTTACGACTCGTGGACTTCAACTCCCAGAATTCCTGAGCCAGCCTGGCTCAGCTTGGAAACCTCTCCCTTTCCCCTCAGCATGGCTGGCTCAGGAATTCTGGGACTTGAAGTCCACCAGTCATAAAAGAGCCAAGGTTGCCTACCCCTGCACTAAGCAAACCCTCGTTAAGTCGAGCACCAATTGTATTATCTTTATTTTCTTTTTTTCTTAATATATTTTATTAAATTTTTTAACATAATCGTCATTAATATTTGGTAAACAGCGTGTTGTCTGGATTTCTATTCACAATCAATAACAATTAATTTCTATAATTCCATACTCCACATAATAAGCTTTAATTGATTTTCTCGTCTTCCAATGCTATTCTCTTTTACCAATCTTAAATTAGCACATTTCTTAGTCATTTCAGTAGGTAACAACTGAATATAGACATTTTTCCAGTGTTTCTACAAGTAACAACCCCATCAATACAAATCTTTTCTAGTTAATCATCTTAATCATCTTGTCACAGATCCTGTTTTTAAAGGTCTCGTTTAGATTTGTTTTGCCCGCAATGTTCAAAAAAAAAAAAAAATTTTTTCCCTGTTAAGATTTTCTTAAGAGTTAATTACACTTAAGCATTTAAGGCTTTTTCCTCATAGAAGCCATCAACAACACCTTTTACATTTCTCAGTATCTTAAAACAGAAACAAAACAAAAAAATTTTAAAAAATTGTTCATTGTTTCTTTTATTGCTGTATTGTTTAACTTCTGTTTGGTTCACACTCTCATTTCTAAAATCGGTGTATTGTTGTAAGCAGCCTAAAGGACCCCCACGGGCGAGATAGGAGGCAAATAAAGTTAATAACAAATAAATTAATGAATGAATGAATAAATGTGATGATGACAAACAAATAAACAAAAACCAGGAAAGCTAAATCGAAACGTTTGTTCACGTCACACAAAAACAACAAGAGAGGATGGATTGTGAGGAAGAAGGACGCAATCTTGTTACGTGGGGCTGTAAAAAAAGATTCTCAGGGAGATGGGTGAGAATTCAGACAGCTCTGCCCCTTGGGAAGGAAATTTGACCAGGATCCCTTCAGGCGGTCCTCGACTTATAACGATTCATTTAGTGATGGTTCGAAATTACAACATCACTTGAGCACTTGACTGAGGACCGTTCTTCACACTTAACGACCGTCGCAGCATCCCGGCGGTCAAAGGATCAAAATTCGGCGGCTTGGCAACTGACTCGCATTTATGACAGTGGCAGCGTCCCGGGGTCATGTGATGACAAGCAAAGGGGGATTCGCTTAACGACCGTGTTCCTAACTTATCAACAGCAGGGATTCGCTTCACAGGTACAGCGAGAAAGGTCATAAAATGTGGCGACACTGACTTACCGTAAACGCCGGTGTACAAGGCGACCCGGCGTATAAGACGACCCCCGTCTTTATAGCCGGGCCGCATTCCTAGAACGTCGGCTTATACGCCGGAAACTACCAGTATTTCCGGCGTATAAGACGACTCGGCGTATAAGACGACCCCCGACTTTGGCGCCGATTTCAGCGCTCGCGGAAGTCGCCTTATACGCCGGCATTTACGGTAATCACTGTCTTGCTTAGGGCTACTGGTGAGCACCCCGTCCAGTTCTTTTCTGGAGGGGGCCGGAACCCAAGTTGTTGTTCCTTTTTTCTCTCCTGGGGGGGGGGGCGGGGGAGGGAGGGGAAGGCCTACCGGGCAGAGCGATGCACTCCTGGTTCCTGGCTTCCCACTGGCAGTTCTGATCCAGGCTGCAGCTCTTGCAACTGGTCTTCTTGTTGCAGTAGAAGGCCGGGTGGTCCTTGGGGCAGCTTTCGAAGGTGGCAATGGGGGTCTACGAGAAAGAAAGAAAGAAAGAAAGAAAATAGGAAGGAAGGAAGGAAGGAAGGAAGGAAGGAAGGAAGGAAGGAAGGAAGGAAGGAAGGAAGGAAAAGAGAGCAAAAAATAAGCTTTCTTTCAGTCAAGCGGGATTGATTCAGTCTGCCGTCTTCCTTCCTCTCCTTCCCCCTTCCTCCCTCCCTCTTTTCCTTCCTTCTTCTCCCTTCTTTCCTTCCTCCTTTTCTTCCTTTCCTTCCTTCCTTTCCTCCCTTTTTCTTCTTCTCTCCTGCTCTCCCTCCCTCCCTCTTCTTCCTTCCTCCCTCCCTTTTCCTTCCTCCCTCCCTTCCCTCCCTCCCTCCTTCCCTCCCTCCATCTTTTCTTCCTTCCTCCCTCCTTCCCTCTCTTCCTCTCCTTGCTTTTTATCTTCCTTCCTTGCTCCCTTTTTCTTTCTTCCTCCCTCCCTCCCTATTTTCCTTCCTCCCTCCCCTTCCTTCCTTGTTTCCTTCCTTCCTTCCTCTTTTCTTCCTTCCTCCCTCCCTCCCTTTCCTTCCTTCCCTCCCTCCCTCCCTCCTTCCCTCCATCCATCTTTTCTTCCTCCCTCTCTCCTTCTTTTATCTTCCTCCCTCCCTTTTTCTTCCTTCCTCCCTCCCTCTTTTCCTTCCTCCCTCCCTCTCCTCCCTTCCTTTTTTCCTTCCTTCCTCCTTTTCTTCCTTCATTCCTTCCTCCCTCCCTTCCTCCCCCTTTTCCTTCCTTCCTTCCCTCCCTCCCTCCATCTTTCCTTCCTTCCTTCTTTTTATTTTTCTTCCTCCATTTTTCTCCCTCCCCTTCCTTCCTTTTTTCCTTCCTTCCTTCCTTCCTTCCTTCCTTCCTTCCCTCTTTCCTTCCTCCCTCTCCTTCCTTCTTTTCCTGTCTCCCTCCCTCCCTCCCTCCCAATCAGCGTCTCCCCAACCCAGCCCCGGCGTCAAGCGCAGAGGGGCAGCCAAGAGTGGCCGAAGGCTCACCTGGTCTTCCGAGCAGTTGCTGCTCTTGGACACGCACTGGTCCATGCACCAGTGGCACCACTTGGTGTTGGCTGTGCAGCTGTAGCAGTCGGTGATCTGGTCGCATTTTTCCTGCTCCACAGCTGGGGAGAGAGCAGGAGAGCCGTCACCATCCCACCCTCCGTGGCTGATCACCCGCCTCCGGGGACGGAGGGAGAAAAGGTTTATTTCCTCTGCCCCAAGGATGCAGATGCAGCAGATGTGCTGCTCGGGGCAAGTGGACTTCTCAGGGAATCTTCCTGGCCACAAGATCACTCCAAAAGCAGATCCGTCTCCTTAGGAAGACGGTGGGTTCTCCATCTCTGGAGGCGTTGGATAACAGAATGACAGAGCTGGAAGGGACTTTAGAGGTCTTCTAGTCCAGCCCCTACTCAGGCAGGGGATCCTATACCATTCCAGACAAATGGCTGTCCAGTCTCTTCTTAATAACTTCCAGCGTTGGAGCATTCACCGCCTCTGGAGGCAGGTGGTTCCACTGGTTAATTCTCCTCACTGCTAGGAGGTTTCTCCTTAGTTCCAGGTTGCTTCTCTCCTTGATCAGTTTCCCTCCGTTGCTTCTTGTCCTACCTTCTTCTGGGGCTTTGGAAAATAAATTGACCCCCCCCTCCTCTTCTTGGTGGCAGCCCCTCAAATATTGAAGTCCTTCTCTTCTGAACTTTTACAGGAGACAGAATAACAGAGTTTGAAGGGATCTTGGAGGTCATCTAGTCCAACCCCCCGATCAAGCAGCCTACCATTTCAGATACATGACTGTCCAGTCTCTTCTCAAAAGCTTCCAGTGTTGGAGCATTCACAATTCCTGGTGGCAAGCTGTTCCACTGGTTAATTGTTCTCGCTGTCAGGAAGTTTCTCCTTAGTTCCAGGTTGCTTCTCTCCTTGGTTAGTTTCCATCCGTTGCTTCTTGTCCTGCCTTCAGGCGCTTTGGGGAATGGCTTGACTCCCTCTTCTTTGGGGCAGCCCCTGAGATACTAGAAGACTGCTATCCTGTCACCCCTCTACATTAGACTAGATCAGGGGCGGGCAACCTGGGCTCTTTTATGACTCGTGGACTTCAATTCCCAGAATTCCTGAGCCAGCCTGGCTCAGCTTGGAAACCTCTCCCTTTCCCCTCAGCATGGCTGGCTCAGGAATTCTGGGAGTTGAAGTCCACGAGTCAGAAAGCGGCCTAGGCCTAGGCCAGAGGTAGGCAACCTTGGCTCTTTTATGACTCGTAGGCTTCAACTCCCAGAATTCCTGAGCCAGCATGGTTCAGCTTGGAAATCTCTCCCTTTCCCCTCAGCATGGCTGGCTCAGGAATTCTGGGAGTTGACATCCACGAGTCATAAAAGGGCCAAGGTTGCCTACCCCTGGCCTAGACATACCATAATGGAGCCCAAAACTTACATTGCTAAGCCACACAGTTATTATGTGAATTTTGCCCCATTTTACGTGATCCACGGGGACACTGCAACTGTCGTAATTACGAACCAGTGGCCAAGTGTCTCAATTTTGATCATGTGGCCGTGGGGAGGCTGCGACAGTCGTGAAGTGTGCAACCCGGTCCTAAAACAGACTTTCTTTTTTAATGGTCACTAACCGAATAGTCGTAAACGGAGGACTACCTGCATACCCACTATCCAGCTGACAAAGGACATTTCATGGCAGTGGATGAAATGAAAGGGCATCGGACTTTCAAGGCCAAAAAAAATAAAATAAAATAAATTAAGAAATAAAAATAAAATCAAGGACCCCTCCCAATTTGATTTTCCATTGACTACACTGAAACAGTAAATACAACCTCACAAAGGAGTGGGTATGCCGGTATTTTTCACCCTCGGCCACTTTAGGACCTGTGGACTTCAACTCCCAGAATTCCCCAGCCAGCCATCCCTGTTTCTTTTTCTCTTACCCCCTAAAGCAGGGGTCTTCAAACTTGGCCCTTTTATGACTTGTGGACTTCAACTCCCAGAATGCCTCAGCCAGGAATGCTAGCTGAGGAATTCTGGGAGTTGAAGTCCACAAGTCATAAAAGTTTGAAGACCCCTGCCCTAAAGTGAAGAGAGCGCAGAGAAAGGGATTACAAGAGAATAAGCTACGCTGGCTGGGGAATTCTGGGAGTTGAAGTCCACAGGTCTTAAAAGTGGCCACGGACACAGTATGGATAAAAAACAATGTTTTATACGTACCCAGCGAAGAAGGACATTCTTCATTTGTTTTGTGTTCTTGCTGTGTAGGGGCCCCTTCCCAAGGGAGGCACTGGGAAACCGAGGCGTTCCAGACACATCGGACGCCAGGGCCCGCCTTTAAGCAGGAGACCTTAGTGAGGTACGCTTCGCAGCTTTCGGGTGTGTATTTTACGAGGTCGCTCAAAAGCAGGCTGTTGAAGCCTCCGAAGAGGTACATGGTGCTAACAAAAAAAAAAAAAAAAAGGAAGAAGATGGAAGGGATTAATCCATGCTTCTGATGCTGGCAAGGAAGGCTGGGAAGCGGTCAAGATTGATTTTAGGGCCTATTGTGTAAGTCCCTTGGACCAGACCGGTCTATGCTCATCAGAGTGGGCAAACAGCAAATCTGCTTATTCTTCTTCTCTCTTCTTTTAATTCTCTTCTAAATTGTATTTTATTCTAAATTCTATTCTAAATTGTATTCTGATCTATTCATACTTGTATTCTACTCTATACTCTAATCTCTATTCTGCATTGTATTATTCTCTTCTATCATCTATCCTATCCTATTCTATTCCTTATTCTATTCTATTCCTTATTCTATTCCTTATTCTATTCTATTCCTTATTCTACTCCTTATTCTATTTTATTATTCTATTCCTTATTCTATTCTATTCCTTATTCTATTCCTTATTCTATTTTATTCTATTCTATTCTATTTTATTCTATTCTATTCTGTTCTATTCCTTATTCTATTCCATTCCATTCCATTCTAGTCTCTATTCTATTCTATTCTATTCTATTCTGTATCCTCTATTCAGCTCTATTCTACATTCTATTAGTCTATCATTCTATATTATATTCCTTATTCTATTCTATTCTACTCCTTATTCTATTCTATTCTATTCTAGTCTAGTCTATTCTAGTCTAGTCTTTTCTATTCCTATTCTATCTCTATCCCTATTCTAATTCTATTCTACATTGCATTATTCTCTTCTATCATCTATTCCATTCCATTCTATTTCTAATGTTAATTCTAATTCTATCTTGCATTATTACATCACCTTTGTGTCATACTACATTACATAACTTCTCCCCCCATCATCTCACCACAAAGCGACTCCAGCTGGCTTCCACACCTTATCGTATGAACGGTAACAAAGAGAGGCTTAGACAGGCTTATTCCCAAGCCATGGCTACCTCCAATCGACGTGAACTCCCAAGCGAACTGAAAAGGCTTGGGTGAATAGCTCACCTCACGTATTTTGAGGGCAGATATTTTTTTTCTTCTCTTTTTAACTTTTGAAATGCAGAATGACGACCGGAGTGCAGAAGGAACAGAAACCTTTTAATTGCTGAGCTTCAGCTGAGCAAGCGAAGGGTAGCCAAAAACTAAACAGAACCTAAGTAGCGTTAAAACAACTTTCGGAGGGATATTTTTTTTTTTTTAAAGTGACAGGCGAAGCTGCAGATGAAGCGAGGGCTAGGCTGAAGCCAAGCAGAATGTGGGAGATACAAGAAAAGAGTTCAGGAAAGGCAGCTCGGAACCGCAAGCTGGAACTGCCAACAGCTTTTGCCCAAGAGAAGATTTAAGAGGGGGGTCTTTTTTGGGGGGGGGGAGAGCGGTTAAGCCATCTTGCTGCGATGGGAGGCCCATTAGCCAGCGAATGGGCTGGAAAAACTGAGTGGGAATCTTGTCCTTCAAAGCCAGGGGGACGGATGGAGGACCCCGTGAGCTAAATCATCATCTTTCAAAACTTGTAAAAAGTTATGTTCCCACAATTAACCTGTGCAGCTCGTCAGCATGCGGAAGAGCTGGAGGGGGGGGGAGAGGAAGAATTGGACTCTGTTCAAGAGACGATGCACACTCTGTTCAAACGATACGGTTGATGTAAAGGAGATATGGAGGTTGATGTAAAGGAGATACGGTTGATGTAACGGAGATATGGAGGTTTTTATGCTTCCCACCCCCCAGGCTACATCTGAAGGACTAGGGGTGACATGATAGCAGTGTTCCAATATTTCAGGGGCTGCCCCAAAGAAGAGGGAGTCAAGCTGTTCTCCAAAGCGCCTGAGGGCAGGACAAGAAGCAACGGGTGGAAACTCATCAAGGAGAGAAGCAACCTGGAACTAAGGAGAAACTTCCTGACAGTGAGGACAATTAACCAGTGGAACAACCTGCCTCCAGAAGTTGTGGGTGCTCCATCACTGGACAAATGGCTGTCCCGTCTCTTCTTAACATATAAGGAACGGCTGCTGGAATTGGGGATGTCCAGTTTAATGAAGAGAAGGACAAGGGGGGACAGGATAGCAATCTTCCAGTATCTCAGGGGCTGCCTCAAAGAAGAGGGAATTAAGCTATTTTCCAAAGCACCTGAAGGCAGGACAAGAAGCAATGGATGGAAACTCATCAAGGAGAGAAGCAACCTAGAACTAAGGAGAAACTTCCTGACAGTTAGAACAATTAGCCAGTGGAACCACCTGCCTCCAGAAGCGGTGAATGCTCCAACACTGGAAGTTTTTAAGAAGAGATTGGACAGCCATTGGTCTGAAATGGTGTAGGGTTTCCTGCCTGAGCAGGGGGTTGGACTAGATGACCTCCAAGATCCCTTCCAACTTTATTATTATTATTATTATGAAGAAGAAACTGGATATCCATTTGGCTGAAATGGTATAGGGTTTCCTGCCTGAGCGGGGGGTTGGACTAGATGACCTAAAACATAAAAAGGAACGGTTGCTGGAATTGTCTAGTTTAATGAAGAGAAGGACGAGAGGGGACAGGATAGCAGTCTTCCGGTATCTCAGGGGCTGCCCCAAAGAAGAGGGAGTCAAGCTCTTCTCCAAAGCGCCTGAAGGCAGGACAAGGAGCAACGGATGGAAACTCATCAAAGAAAAAAGCAACCTGGAACTAAGGAGAAACTTCCTGACAGTGAGAACAATTAACCAGTGGAACGGCTGGCCACCAGAAGTTGTGGGTCCCTCCATTACTGGAGGCTTTTAAGAGATTGGATGACCGTTGTCTGGAATGCTCTAGAGCAGTGGTTCTCAACCTGTGGGTCGGGACCCCATTTGGGGTCAAACAACCATTTCACGGGGGTCGCCAAACAAGGCTGTCCGCCATATTTTTTCCCCCTTTTCTTTGGCCATGCCCCTGGCACCCGGTGATGTATAAGTGGTTGGGGGTCACCACAACATGGGGAACTGTATTACGGGGTTGCGGCATTAGAAAGGTTGAGAACCACTGCACTAGAGTCTTCTGCTTGAGCAGGGGGTTGGACTAGATGACCTCCAAGGTCCCTTCCAACTCTGTTATTCTGTTAGCGACTGGCGCTTCAGAGGCAGTATAATGTCCCAGAAAAATATCTTAAAACAAGATGTGTTTCACTGAGATTTGGGAGTCCTAAAGTGGTTACTTCTCCAGGCATCACAGCAGCAGGAATCATCTATTGCGCGAAAACAGAATCAAATCCTTGGATTCCCATAACGGAGGAAACGGCTTCAAAAGCTGAGGGAGATGGTTGGCAGAGATGGCTGAATGGAGTGCTTTGATTTAAAAAGAAAGGGGGGGGGGAAAGAACACAATTAAGTTCATTTCTACTTGGAAACTGCTTCTGGACTTTGTGCTTGAGCTGGGGAAAAAAACTGATTTGGGGATTTGGATGACTAAACAGGCTTGTTATTATAGAAAGGACTAGCATGTACTATTACGCAAAAGTAAAAAAAAAGATGAGGTGGTATGTGTCATGACCTTATTCTCCTGCACCATAAAGAGAATTCGATGCTTTTCTCTTTTTTCTTTTTTTTTTTTCCTTTCCTTTTCACCCCACGCTTTTTCTCCTTCCCTGTTTCTTTCCCTTCGCAGTTTTGCATTTTCGCTCTCGATAAAATGAATTAAAAACAAAAAAATTAAGAACTAGAAAGGATCTCCGGGAACCCACAACGACGACAACGCCCCCCCCTCCCGTCTCCCTTTTCCTCCTCCTACTATCACTTTCCACCCCAACGCAAGATACTCCGCCTTACTTATTCCTCAGCACAGCCGAGTGTCCAAACCGGTTGATGTCGTGCGGGAGATCGGGGGGAGGAAGCACCGACCAGCGATCGCAAGCTAGGAGGAGAAAAGATGAAATAAAAGCTTGTTTCAAAAGCATTCAAGGGGCACGCCGGCCGTAGTTTAAAACGTCGCTTATTCCCACAGACATTTCAGTGACAGTTCAGAAAGCAAGGTTGTTATTCCAAAGGGCACGGAACTGTGGCGGGATTTACACGGCGAACGTAAATAGCAATAAAGGAGGATATTTGTAGCGCAGGATTGACGTGAGGTAGCCCTTGGTAGTCTCTCAGCTGGCTTGTTTTCTTGCAGACGTTTCGTTGCCCAACTTCACTGTTGTAGTAAGGGTACAGTGATTGGTAACGTATCGGCAGGAGAAGGAGGAGGACTGTGTGGGGTCCTTGGTGCCCACTAAGCTTGGCGATTTTCTTCCAGACATTCCATGACCCAACCAAGGGATAACATCAGAAAGGAGTGAGGTTTGTTTCTAGCACTTCCTTCTGGCACTGATGATGTTACCTAGTTGGGTCATGAAACGTCTGCAAGAAAACAACCAGGCTCAGAGAGCACCAAGGACCCCACAGTCGTCGTCCTCCTCCTCCTCCTCCTCCTCTCCTCTGTAAACTCCACTCTCTTCTAACACTGATGATGTTACCTAGTTGGGTCATGAAACGTCTGCAAGAAAACCACCAAGCTCAGAGAGCACCAGGGACCCCACAGCCTTCCTCCTCCTCCTCTTCCTCCTCCTCCCACTCCCTTCTAGCACTGATGATGTTACCCAGTTGGGTCATGAAACATCTGCAAGGAAACCACCCAGCTCAGAGAGCACCAAGGACCTCACAGTCCTCGTCCTCCTCCACCACCACCACCACCACCCAACTCCCTTCTAGCACTGATGCTATTACCTAGTTGGGTCATGAAACGTCTGCAAGAAAAACCACCAAGCTCAGAGAGCACCAAGGACCCCACAGTCGTCGTCGTCCTCCTCCTCCTCCTCCCCGCACACCCCACTCCCTTCTAGCACTAATGATGTTACCTAGTTGGGTCATGAAACCTCTTCAAGAAAACCACCCAGCTCAGAGAGCACCAGGGAGCCCACAGTTGTCATCAGATCCTTTCCTTCATCTTTTGGGATTAAAAAATTGGAATAGGAGATGAAAACTGCCCTTTATGTTAACTTGGAAGAAAACATACTACATGTAGTCCTCGGCTTACGACCGTTGACTTGAGTCCAAAATTCCCACCGCTAAGCGGGACAGACGTTAAGTGAGTTCTTCCGCCAGTTTACGATTTTTCTCGCCACGTTTGTGAAGGGAGTCACCGCAGTTGATAAGGGACCAACACCGTTGTTAAGTGAATTTGGCTCCCCCCCCATTAAGTTCGCTTGTCAGAGGGCTGCAAAAGGGGATCACGTGACACCCCCCGGGACACTGCACACCGGCATAAGTACAAGTCAGTGGCCAAGCATTAGAATTTCAATCACAGGACTGCAAGTGCCGTTTAGTAAAAATAGTTGTAAATCCCTTTTTTTTCCCAGCGTCATTGTTAAGTTCGGTCATTAAACGAACTACTCTACGTGGATACATCTGAGGCCATACAAAGAAATCTGTTGTCGTTTGTTCCTGGCTGCGTAAGCCCGTTTGATTGCTGGCCGACATTTGGCTGGCTCTTACATTTAACGGTGCTGTTTTGTTTGGGGAAGGAATATATGCCTTTCCCCCCCCCCAAGCGCATTACGCGCATCTAATGCAGGGCGTTTCAACCTTTTCACCCATTGTACCACTTTTAGGATACGGCAACATCCGAGTAACACCAGTCGCCTAGCAAGGTGTCAAAAACTTGATGACCAAAAAAAAAAAAGTGATAAAAGTACAGGTAGTCCTCGACTTACAGCAGTTCGCTTAGTGACTGTTCGAAGTTACAATGGCACTGAACAAAGGGCCCCCCAAGCCACAGGTGAGCAAGACACCTACTTGCCCGCCCGGTGGCACTCTTCCTCCTGTCCGAGGTTTTCATTGTTGTGAGCATTTCTGTTGAGGATTGGCAGCGCGGGTGGGGTGGGGGGTGTTTGGTTTTTATTCCCCCCGTCTGCTGGGTGGTTGCAGCAGGTTTTGCTCCCTTCACATGACCCTGGGACACTGTGACCGTCATAAATATGAATCAGTGGCCAAGCATCTGAACGTAAATCACAAGACCCTGGAGAGGCTGCAACATTCCAGCTGATCGGCGCTTCTTTTGGGCTCAGCAGAAGCGCCAGGATCAGCGCCGAGGTCCAGCTGGAGCCTGGCGCTGATCCTGGTGCTTCCATTGAGCCCTGACAGCCCCAAAGAAGCGCTGATTCTGATGCTTCCGCTGAGCCCTGACAGCCCCGAAGAAGCGCCGATCAGCTGGAAAGCGGCGCTGATCCTGGGGCTTCCGCTGAGCCCTGACAGCCCTGCAGCTCCAGCCGTCTCTCGCTCAGGCTTGTGCGGTGCTGCCACCGGTTCAGCTCCTTCCCCTCCCGTTACCCCTTTTCTAGGATGGTCGCGTACCACCTGCCAGGTGCCAATATACCACAGGTGGTACCCGTACCACTGGTTGAAAAGCCCTGCTCTAAAGATAAGGAAGACCCTCTACCCAGTGAGCTGAGTCCTCTGAAGCTAACGAAGATAGTTTTCTAGTTAAGAAGAACCACTCGGCATCAATGCCTCTCTCTCTCTCTCTCTCTCTCTCTCTCTCTCTCTCTCTCTCTCTCTCTCTCTCTCTCGCTCTTTTATTTTATTTTTATTTTATTTTTTTGTGCAAGGAAACCAAAGGAGAAGGGAGAAAAGCTCAAGGCTATGGAACTACCAAGGATTATTTCCTTCCTGACCTTTTGGGCCCAGCCGAGTTAAGATTTATTGTTCAGGGATCGCCAGGAATTTATGATGAAACGAGTTTACTTTTTCTTTGTGTGCGCTGCCCGTTTTCCAGGAAATGGTACCCGGGATTTGAGCACAGTTCATAATAGAAGGTTATTTACAGTCGGCTTTAGCCATGATGGCTAAAGACTTTTTTTTTACAGTTTTGAAGGCGTCTTCAGAGGCTTCAACAGGCTAGCATGGCGTGGGAGAGACACGGAAGGCTCTGGAGAAAAAAAGATGAATAAATCCTTAATTCTGGCTTACGATATGGGGGGGGAGGGGGATAATCACTCAAGATATTAGGTAGATTTTCCTTTAAACCATGGTTATCCAGCCCTTTGGCTCACCTGAGTGAAGGGGAATTGCCTTGGGCCACGTATAAAATGCATAATAAAAGTCAATGGGCATAAATTGCAAGCTTCCTTCCTTTTTTTAATGTTTTGTTATCCTATTTATTTCTACCCCACATTTATTTGTACAAATAACTCAAGGTGGGGAACGTATCCGAAATACCTTTCTCCACGTTATTTTCTCCACAACATCCCTGTGAGGTGGACTGGGCTGGGAGGGAAAGACTGGCCAAAACTCACCTAGTTGGCTTTTGGGCCTAAAACAGGACTAGAAGTCACCGTCTCCTGGTGATTAGCCCAAAGTCACCCAGCCGGCTTTCAGGCCTAAGGCAGGACTAGAACTCACGGTCTCCCAGTGATTGGCCCAATGTTAACCAGCCACATTTCATTCTTAAGGCGGGACTATAATTCTCGGTCTCCGGGTGATTGGCCCAAAGTCACCCAGCCAGCTTTTATGCTTATGGGCAGGACTAGAACTCACTGTCTCCTGGTGATTGACCCAAAGTCACCCAGTTGGCTTTCATGCCTGAGGCAGGACTAGAACTCACCGTCTCCTGGTGATTGGCCCAATGTTAACCAGCCACATTTCATTCTTAAGGCGGGACCAGAATTCTCGGTCTCCGGGTGATTGGCCCAAAGCAGTGCTTCTCAAATAGTGCGGCGCGCCCCCCAGGGGGGGCACGAGGCTCCGTAAAGGGGGGCTCGTTTGACCTCGGCAAATAGTGTCATATTGGATTTCTAGATCGGATCATCCGACTCACTCGCAAGCGGCAGCCCGACGCGGAGGACAACATGACCGCCAACGCAGGTGACACATGCAAAGGACCCGATTGGATAGACATGATGCTCTATCCTGATTGGCCAAACCCGCCTGTGTGACTTTTAGACCCGGAAATCGGTCCTCTGTACAGAAAAAAATTTTTTACAGTCGCGCGGGGGGCGCGAAATGTTTTCTTCTTCCTAGGGGGGCATGACAGAAAATAATTGAGAAGCACTGGCCCAAAGTCACCCAGCCAGCTTTTATGCTTATGGGCAGGACTAGGTCACCATCTCCTGGTGATTGGCCCAAAGTCACCCAGTTGGCTTTCATGCCCGAGACAGGACTAGAACTCACCGTCTCCTGGTGATTGGCCCAAAGTCACCAAATTGGCTTTCATGTCTAAGGCGAGACTAGAACTCACTATCTCCTGGTGATTGGCCCAAAGTCACCCCAATTGGCTTTCATGTCTAAGGCAGGACTAGAACTCACCGTCTCCTAGTGATTGGCCCAAAGTCACCCAGTTGGCTTTCATGCCTATGGCGGGACTAGAACTCACCATCTCCTGGTGATTGGCCCAAAGTCACCCCAATTGGCTTTCATGCCTGAGGCAGGACTAGAACTCACCGTTTCCCGGTGATTGGCCCAAAGTCACCCAGCTAGCTTTCATGGCTAAGGCGGAACTAGAACTCACTGTCTCCTGGTGATTGGCCCAAAGTCATCCAGCCAGCTTTCATGCTTATAGGCAGGACTAGAACTCACCATCTCCTGGTGATTGGCCCAAAGTCACCCAGCCGGCTTCCATGCCTACGCCAGGACTAGAACTCACGTCTCCCACTCTTGTGGAGCAACAATACTAGCTGTTCAGCTTTGCGAATGCCCCCAAGGTGGCGAGTCGGACACTCCTGATTTAAAGCAAACAAACTGGGATGGCATTAAAAGAGGACTGGATCTTAATCCTCCCAGGTATAAACGGATCTGTTCCTCCTCTTGAACTGAGCACCGACAGGAAGGATTGATTGACTGCTGCCCTTGTCTTCCGGTATGATTTGGAAAAAGGCCCAGATTGACACCTCTCACCGCAGGGGACTCAAAACAGCCCGCATTTCCGCAGGCTGGATAGACAGCCGGGCAGGAGAGGCACAAAAAAAACCCCACAAAGCATTGACAATGCCCCTGAAATTCTTTTTTCATATGTTATCTGAGCTCTGTTTTCGTATCTACAGGGACGCCCCGGCTTACGGCCGTCCATTTAGCGACCGTTTGAAAGTCACGACGGCACTGAAAAAGAGAGTTAGGCTCGTGTTTCCCTCGCAACAATTCCCTCCGCATCCCCCGTGGTCACGCGATCAGAATTCAGATGCTCGGCAGCCGACTCGTAGTTATGACGGACGCAGTGTCCCGGGAGAGGGGGGGCACGCGATTCCCTTTTGCGACCTTGTAACCAGCAAAGGCGATGGGGAAAGCCAGATTCGCTTAACGACCGGTGGGATCCCCTTAACAACGGTGGCCAGAAAGGTGATAAAACGGGGCAAAAGTCACTTCGCTGCTGTCTCGCTTAACGACAGAATGGCTGGACTCGACGGTAGCAGTAAATTGAGGACTGCCTATAATGGGGTGTCGCCTTATCAACGGAAGGGACAGGAACTCAAGCAGAGCCACGTCAGAAAAAACCTCCCTCAGGATCTCTTCCGTCGTCCCCCAAAATGGATTACAGGCAGTCCCCAACTTACGACAGTTCGCTTAGTGACCATTCACAGTTACGACTTACGACCGCGTTTCACACTCACGACCTTTATGGCGTCCCCAGGATCATGTGATTCAAAGGCTTGGCAACCGATTCGTATTTATTTGCTGTGTGTCCCAAGGTCACGCGATCCCCTTTGGCGACCAGATTCCACTTATCGACCGGGTGGCTAGCTTGTCAACTGCAGGGGACTGGCTTAAACGACGGTGGCCAGAAAAGTCGTAAAGTGGGGCAAAGCTCACTGAAGCAATATGTCCCCCTTGCCAACGGAAGTATTGGGCTCAGCTCTGGTCATTAAGCCGAGGACTGCCTGTAATTGATGTCGTCTTTTTATAGAGAAGGGGGAAAAAATCTCCCCCTCAAGGAAGGGAAAGTCAAGCAAAGCCACACTAGAACCATTTCCTGCCTGAGCAGGGGGTTGGACTAGATGACCTCCAAGGTCCCTTCCAACTTTATTATTATTATTATAACTTCCTTTGCTGTCTCTTCCATTTTCCCCCAATTGGACAAAACGTCAAGGGAGATTCTCCGTCATCCAGGTCATAGTTATCCCAAAGGTGCTTCTTTTAGGAGGCAGCTGGACTTCCTGGTTTTTCCTTTGAAGACGTTTCCCTTCTCCTCCCAGAAGCTTCTTCAGTTCTGACTGGAGGGTGGGGAAGGGAAAGATTGATACTCCTTGCAGACGGCTGGTCATTTGCCTCCTTTGAGAGAGTCATTGAGGCCACCTGGAGCTTTACCTGTATCCTCGGGGTCACCTGAGTGGTGCAAATGGGGGCGGAGCCTTCTTGGAACTGCTGAAAGGACTGTGTTGTACACGGGAGAAGGGGTGTGTGTGTCGTATCCCTCCCCCTCTACTGACTCAACAACTCTCTAAAACAAGGTTCTTCAAACATGGCCCTTTTATGACTCGTGGACTTCAACTCCCAGAATTCCTGAGCCAGCCATGCTGAGGGGAAAGGGAGAAGTTTCCAAGCTGAGCCACGCCCTTTTATGACTGGTGGACTTCAACTCCCAGAATTCCTCAGCCAAGCACGCTGGCTGAGGAATTCTGGGGGTTGAAGTCCACTCCTCTTAAAGTCTATATCAGGGGTCTTCAAACTTGGCCTTTTGATGACTTGTGGGCTTCAACTCCCAGAATTCCTCAGATAGGCACGCTGGCTGAGGAATTCTGGGAGTTGAAGCCCACAAGTCATAAAAGGGCCAGGTTTGAAGACCTCCTGCTCTAAAGGAAGGCAAATGACCGGCTGTCTGCAACGAGTATAAATCCTCCCATTTCCCCACCATCCAGTCAGAGCGGAAAAAGCTCCGTGGATAAGAAGCGAAACGTCTTCAAAGGAAAAACAAGAAAGTCCAGTTGCTTCTTGAATTAAGCATCTTTGGGACCCCAAATGGATTGTAACCAGCCCAGGGTAGCCTTTGCTTTTATTTCATTTTTATTTGTTCTTGTCGTTAATTGCGAAGTCGTGTCCGACCCATCGCGACCCCATGGACCACATTCCTCCAGGTCTTCCTGTCCTCTGCCATCTTCTGGAGTCCATTTAAGTTCACACCTCCTGCTTCAGGGACTCCATCCAGGCCGACGTGGCACCTACCTATATCGTAGGCCATGAAGTCTGAAGAGAAGCATTTCGCCCCCTGACTCATGGAGGTGTCGTTGTGGGTGTTGCCTCCAAAAACCAGCATGGTCCCACTGATGATCAACGCCGAATGCAGATACCGGGAGAATCTGCTCTCTTTCAAAATAGTCCTGGAGAATAAAAAGAAAAGAAACAGGCCTTCAGAAACCGTCTCTGCCTCGCTCTTCTCGGCTGTACCCTGAACTAAAAAATAAAATAAAATACCCAAATAATACCCATCTGGGCGAGATTGCAGCGAAGGATCAGAAAAGCCAAAAAGGAAGAAGAACAGAAAAAAAAATGCAATTGAATCACGGAATCGCTGACTCCTAATAAAGGGAGTTAAAATTCCGAGGAGAGATGCCTTTATTGGATATTATTTCCCCTTAAATCTTTCTGCCATGTTTTCCTCCCAGTTGTGGGAGAAAATTGCCGGTAATTTCCAAACCGCCACGAGAAAACCAATTGGGGGGAACAGTTCTACCTTCGTAGGGAACTCTGGGACAAACTTTGGTGTGTTCCTTCCTGCCTTCTCTCTCCTTTATATTCCCCTTCCTCGATAAGATAAGATAAGCTTTATTGTCATTTTTATACTGTGGGCACAATGGCACACATCAAAAATGAAATTTAGTTGCCCGCTCTCAAAGTGAAACACATACATGACACACACCTAAACATACTATGAACAATACATGTATAGACCCACATCCCCACATATACGTAGCAAATAAATATTAAATATTGTCCATCTTGAATATATATATATATCCGTAGCAAATAAAATTAAATATTGTCCATCTTGAATATATATATGTATATATATATATATATATATATATATATATATATATATATATATATATATATATATATATATATATCCAAATTTGGATTTGTAATGTTTCGCAGTTGCGACTTGAGCCTGCTTAACGCCCCTAGTTGGGGGCTGCAAGGCAAAAGAGATTGTAAAAAGTAAAACTGCAGTATAGCAGTTAAAAAATGTCAAGGTGTAATCAATTAGACATCTGTCTGAAAAACTTCCTGCATATATATATATTTGTTTTCTGAGGTTTTCACGGGTATTTGTATGTAGGTCTTTGGTTATTCGGGTTTTCTCCTGAATAACCAAAGACCTACATACATACATACATACATACATACATACATACATATATATACAAATAACATATATAATGTCTTGAATATATAATATAATATAATCAATCAGACCGGTCTGAAAAACTTCCTGTGTGTGTGTGTGTGTGTGTGTGTGTATAATATATAATATATATAATAAACATTTGAGCGGGATTTGTCTCGAGTCCAAACTGTAAAATGTGATTGATACAAACAAGATAATCTTCTGTCTGATTAACCAAGTACATATTTAACTTTGATGCTCTAATTTACAAGATTGAAACAGGGAACGCTTCCAAGAAAAATATATATGCTCTCCAATTGTACAGCTTCAGCTGGCTGAAACAAAGAACGGCCTGCTTTAAAATATGCGCTGGCTGCTTCTCTCCTATCAGCTGGAACCGAATAACTTAACTAAACCAGTCACTCCCCAAACATTTGTGGCTTAATTAGCCGTGGCATTTCCTTTGTTCCTATATCACGTCAGGACAGGCCTGTTTATAAGACGCATGGCTTCTGCACATGTTCGTTCATGAGTTGGACCCGTCTAATTGGCAAGATGCATTTTTAATGCACATGACTCAAATGTATCAAAGCGATTCTCTGGGGCACATTCTTGCCAAAACTGATAGGTGTTTGAACTATATTCAAAAACTATATTCTAGCAAAACATAAGAGACTAGTAAAAAAATAAAAAAGAATCTGCATTCACCCATCCATAGTGCAGGCCTAAAGGATCAGGGTCAAATTATTCTACTCTGGACACATTATGTGAAGATGCAGCCCTCCGGAGAAGACGCTGATACTAGGAAATAATGGAATGGAATGGAATGGAATGGAATGGAATAGAATAGAATAGAATAGAATAGAATAGAATAGAATAGAATAGAATAGAATAGAATAGAATAGAATAGAATAGAATAGAATAGAATGGAGAATGCAAATAGAATAGAATGGAATGGAATGGAATAGAATAGAATAGAATAGAATAGAATAGAATAGAATAGAATAGAATAGAATAGAATAGAAACAGAACAGAATAAGAGTAGAGTAGAGTACAATAGAATAGAATAGAATAGAAAATATGTCATGGAATATAGAATAGAATAGAAAATATGTCATGGAATATAGAATAGAATAGAAAATATGTCATGGAATATAGAATAGAATAGAAAATATGTAATGGAATATAGAATGGAATGGAATGGAATAGAATAGAATAGAATAGAATAGAATAGAATAGAATAGAATAGAATAGAATAGAATAGAATAGAATAGAATAGAATAGAATAGAATAGAATAGAATAGAAAATATGTCATGGAATATAGAATAGAATAGAAAATATGTAATGGAATATAGAATAGAATAGAATAGAATAGAATAGAATAGAATAGAATAGAATAGAATAGAATAGAATAGAATAGAATAGAAAATATGTCATGGAATATAGAATAGAATAGAAAATATGTCATGGAATATAGAATAGAATAGAATAGAATAGAATAGAATAGAATAGAATAGAATAGAATAGAATAGAATAGAATAGAATAGAATAGAATAGAATAGAATAGAAAATATGTCATGGAATATAGAATAGAATAGAATAAAATAGAAAATATGTAATGGAATATAGAATAGAATAGAATAGAATAGAATAGAATAGAATAGAATAGAATAGAATAGAATAGAATAGAACAGAACAGGAGCTGGAAGGGACCTTGGAGATCTTCTAGTCCAGCCCCCTGCTCAAGCAGGAGAACCTATACTATTTTAGCCAAGTGACTGTCCAGTCTCTTCTTAAAAATCTCCAGTGTTGGAGCATTCACAGCTTCTAGCTTCTAATTCTAGGCCAGCCCATGAAGCTGAAGCTGGACCAAGACTCTCCTGGCGCTGGTCTCCCATCTCCTCCTGCGGGAGCAGCTGAAAGTCTAGGGACAGGGGTAGGCAACCTTGGCTCTTTTGTGACTCGTGAACTTCAAGTCCCAGAATTCCTGAGCCAGCATGGCTCAGCTTGGAAACCTCTCTCTTTCCCCTCAGCATGGCTGGCTCAGGAATTCTGGGAGTTGAACTCCACAAGTCATAAAAGAGCCAAGGTTGCCTACCCCTGGACTAGAAGGCTCACCACTTAGAACAGGAGGACTTAGGACAGGGGTAGGCAACCCTGGCTCTTTTAAGACCCATAGACTTCAACTCCCAGAATTCCTGAGTCAGCATGAAGGAACTATGGCTCCTTTATGACTGGTGGACTTCAACTCCCAGAATTCCTGAGCCAGCATGGCTCAGCTTGGAAACCTCTCCCTTTCCCCTCAGCGTGGCTGGCTCAGGAATTCTGGGAGTTGAAGTCCACCAGTCATAAAAGAGCCAAGGTTGCCTACCCCTGGCCTAGGAGAACCTCAAGTTGCAGGCTAATCTCCGAGGGGGGGAAATCACAACCCCATCAAAGGCTAAGCAGCACTCCTCCCCTACACACACACACACACACACGCACACACACACACACACACACACACACACACGCATGCACCAGGCTTCGAAACTCAATAAATCTACTTACCACTTGTACTTACGAACTTCGTATTTGTACAGGTCGTCTGTCAGCCTGTATTTGTTTGCGCTGAAAGCCTTGTAACCTCCATGGGTATAGATGGACCCGGAGGATGGGTCGTACACACTGCTGTGGCCATATCCTCCTTGCACCAGGGCTCCTCTGGTTTGCAAAATGCTCCAGGTGTTTGTGGCTAGGAGGGAAAGATAGGCAGACGTGAAGCAGCTGCGCAGGACTGTACTATACTATAGATTTATGACGGTCTCGGTGTCCCCGGGTCGTGTGATCATTCTGACAAGCAAGAAGCTGGACAGCCCCCTGTCTGAAAGGGTATAGGGTTTCCTGCCTGAGCAGGGGGTTGGACTAGATGACCTCCAAGGTCCCTTCCAACTTTATTATTATTATTATTTTTTAATTTTTATTATTTTATTTTCATTACAATCGTAAGAAAAAAAATTCAGATACATAAGAAGTTAAAATATAACACACAAATTCCGACATTGCTCACCCATTTCCCCCCAGACCGCATCCCCCTCTCATCTCTTCACTTCCCCCTTCCTTCTACCTCCTCCTCTGCTCCCCTCCCTCTCTCCTCCATCTTTCTACTTACTTATCCCTCTCCTCTTCTTCTCAATCGGATGCGGTCTGAGGAAAAATGCCCGAGCAATCCTCTATCACCAGAATCTGAACTATTGAACATACTACCCATACTCCCCCCACCCCCTTTTCCCCCCCGACTTCCCAGAGCTCAGTACAGGGTTACAAAAAAAAAAAGAAAAGGAAAAAAAAAAAGAAAACTAAACATAGTCAACTTAAATTTACTACTTATACAACAACCGGAATCCTACTAACCCTTAACTCTCTGCAAACTTCCATTCATAATTTAATAAAAATCCATTATTCATAAAATAAATGAAACTTTGTTGTTCCCTACTTCTTCTGAATATATTCATCTTCTCCATACAGAAACATATCTCTTTTGTGAATGGTCCTTTAAGTAAGCAGAAATTTTAGCCATTTCTGCTAAGTTAGAAACCTTGAATACCCATTCTTCTAAAGAAGGCAGAGAATCTTTTTTCCAATACTGACCCACCAATAGTCTTGCTGCTGTCCAACTTTATTATTATTATTAGCATTGTAAAATGGTATTAATACTTCACATGATCTTGATTCTATCCCTATGTTAATGCAGCCCAGCACTGTGTTGGCTCATGGTCAAGGGATCGTCCACTAGGACTCCAACGTCCCTCTCACAGTCGCTGTTTTTAAGCCGGGTCTCACCCAATCTGCACTTGTACCTTTGATTTTTCCTGCCTAAGTGCAAGACTTTGCTTTTCTCCACACTGAAACACATTTTGTTGGACAGGGCCCATTGTTCAAATTTGTCAAGATCTTCCTACGCACACAAACACACATGCTGAGCAGGATGTTAAAGCGCTAATACACCATCATTAGGATTTCTGTTATCTACTTCTATCTGGATGTTTGTCTACCCTGCGGCTAAGAGATTCGGGAACAAAATGCCACACTAAACTAAAGTACACAGAAGAGACACACCGGTACCGCTCTAAAGGATTTACAGTTCATAAGGGATCAAGGAGACTGAGATTAAAACAAGCAGACCCGGAAAAAGCAAAAGGGGGCGAAAGATCTGATAGGGAAAACGTCTGCCAAGTGAGGCTAGGAGGCCCAAGGGACAGGAAATAAATAAAGGAGAATCTTTGTAGCTCAGGGTATGAGGTTTGCATGGAGGAGGAGGGGGGGGGAAGAGGAGGAGGAAGAGGAGGTGGAGGGGAAGGAGGAAGAGGAGCAGGAGGAGAGTTGTGGGATCCTTGATGGTCTCTGAGCTTGGTGGTTTTCTTGCAGACATTTCATCACCTAGCCAGGTAACACAATCAATGCTAGAAGGGTGTGGGGTTTGCAGAGAGGAGGAGGAGGAGGAGGAGGAGGAGGAGGAGGAGGAGGAGGAGAGTTGTGGGGTCCTTGCTGCTCTCTGAACTGCATGGTTTTCTTGCAGACATTTCATCACCTAACTAGGTAACACAATCAGTGCTAGAAGGGTGTGGGGTTTGCAGAGAGGAGGAGGCAGGGGGAGGAGAAGGAGGAGGTGGTGGTGGAGAGTTGTGGGGTCCTTGGTGCTCTCTGAACTGGATGGTTTTCTTGCAGACATTTCATCACCTAACTAGGTAACACAATCAGTGCTAGAAAGGTGTGAGGTTTGCAGAGAGGAGGAGGAGGAGGAGGTGGTGGTGGTGGTGGTGGTGGTAGTGGTGGAGGAGAACTTGAAAGTGAGAACAATTAACCAGTGGAACAGCTTTCCTCCAGAAATTGCAGGTTCTTCACCACTGGAGATTTTTAAGAAGAGACTGGACAACCATTTGTCTGAAATGGTAGAGGATCTCCTGCTTGAGCAGGAGGTGGGACTAGAAGACTTTGAAGATCCTTTCTAACTCTGTTATTCTGCCTAACAAAGAAAAGAACTAGGGGTGACATCATAGCTGCCTTCCAGTACTTGGGGGGGGGGCTATCCCAGGGGTTCAACCTCTTCTCCAAAGCACCTGAAGGCAGGACGAGAAGCAACAGAGGGAAACTAATCAAGGAGAGAAGCAACCTGGAACTAAGGAGAAACTTCCTGACAGTGAGAACAATTAACCAGTGGAACAACCTGCCTCCAGAAGCGGTGAATGCTCCAACACTGGAAGTTTTTAAGAAGAGACTGAACAGCCATTTGTCTGAAATGGTGTAGGGTTTCCTGCCTGAGCAGGGGGTTGGACTAGATGACCTGCAAGGTCCCTTCCAACTCTTGTCGTTATTCCGTTCTTTACAAGAGAGACAGTCACGCCAAGCCAACGCTCACCTAGATTGTACTCCTGCACGCTGCTGATGTAGCCGTAAAGAGGGCAGTGGCCAAAGAGGACCAGCATCACCACCGTGCCGTCCTCCAGGGTGACGATGTGGGCCGAGTGGCCCACCACAGCATACTGCTCCTTGGCCTTTGGCACCAGGGGAACCCAGGAATGGTTGGAGATGTGGAACAGCCAGAGCTGATTCGTTACGTTGCCGGTCTCGTCTACCTTGCCTCCATACATGTAGATTTTGTTCTGGAAGAAAGAGAGAGGATATTGATAGATAGATAGATAGATAGATAGATAGATAGATAGATAGATAGATAGATAGATAGATAGATAGATAGATAGATAGATAGATAGATAGATAGATATTTTTTATAATCACAAGTGCTTAAAATATTATCAGCAACATATTGTCTGGGTTTCAATATTTAGTTTACTAATATATATCCAGTTCCTTTCTCTCTACCTCGTTTTTCTAGCCAATGATTAAAAGTACCCCATGTTCTAAAATAAACTGAGTCTTCTCGGAGTCTTAGTGGACGATCCCTTAAATAGGAGCCAGTCATGTGCTGTAGCTGTCAAAAAAGCTAACACAGTGCTGGGCTGCATTAACAGAGGGATGGAATCAAGATCACATGAAGTGTTAATACCACTTTACAAGGCCTTAGTAAGGCCACACTTGGAATACTGCATCCAGTTTTGGTCACCACGATGTAAAAAAGATGCTGAGACTCTAGAAATAGTGCAAAGAAGAGCAACAAAGATGATTAGGGGACTGGAGGCTAAAACATATAAGGAACGGTTGCTGGAATTGGGTATGTCTAGTTTAATGAAGAGAAGGACGAGGGGGGACAGGATAGCAGTATTCCAATATCTGAGGGGCTGCCCCAAAGAAGAGGGAGTCAAGCTCTTCTCCAAAGCCCCTAAAGGCAGGACAAGAAGAAACAGATGGAAACTGATCAAGGAGAGAAGCAACCTGGAACTAAGGATAAACTTCCTGACAGTCAGAACAATTAACCAGTGGAACAACCTGCCTCCAGAAGCGGTGAATGCTCCAACACTGGAAGTTTTTAAGAAGAGACTGGACAGCCATTTGTCTGGAATGGTGTAGGGTTTCCTGCCTGAGCAGGGGGTTGGACTAGATGACCTCCAAGGTCCCTTCCAACATCATCATCATCATCATCATTATTATTATTATTATCATCATCATCATCATTCTTTCTCTTTCCTTTTCAATGTCAAAAGATCCATTTCTGCACACTCTTCAGATTTTTTTTAATTCACACTTCCTCCGCTGGTCGATCTTCCTTTTTCCAATATTGAGCAAATACAATTCTTGCCACAGTTAATATATGTCAAATTAAATATATTCACTCTAGGTAGAAGAAAGAGGGAGGATATTGATGGACGCGTTAAGAGTTCCATCCGGCCCCTCCACCATGAGGGGAGTCCTTGACTTGCAAGCATAAGGGAGCCCCAAATTTCTGTCGTTAAGGGAGATGGTAGTTAAGCGAGGCTTGCCCCCATTTTACGACCTTCCTCGCCACGGTGGCTAAGTGAATCGCTGCAGTTAAGTTAGGAACACGGTCGTTAAGCGAATCCGGCTTCCCTCATTGAGGTCGCAAAAGGAGATCATGCGACCCCAAGGACACGGCAACCGTCGTAAATAGGAGTCAGCTGCCAAGAGGCTGAACGTTGATCGTGTGGCCACAGAGATACTACGGCGGTCGTTAAGTGTGAAAACGGTCCTAAGTCCCTTTTTTTCAGCATTGCAACTCTGAACGATTAAATGAATGGGTACAATCTTGTATCTGCCCCATTTCTCCAACCCCCTGCACGAAACCAGCAAAGGTTCTTGTCATAACAAGGACAGGGAGTCCCTCCACGTACGACCGCAGCAGAGCCAAAACGTATGTCGCTAAGCGAGACATTTACAAAAGGGAGCTTCACTCCGCTTTGCAACCTTTCTTGCCGCAGTTGTTAAGTGAATCCCTGCAGGGGTTAAGTAACTCACATGCTGGTTAAGGGACCCTGGCTTCTTCCCCTGTTAGCTTCGCTTGTCGGGAGGCCACAAAAGGAGATCGCGTGATCCTAGGACATGGCGACCGACGTGAATATGAGTCATTTGCCCGGCATGGGAACTTTGATCAGATGACCATAGGACAGTTTCCTCCATGCTGGCTCAGGAATTCTGGGAGTTGAAGTCCACAGGTCATAAAGCGGCCTAGGCCTACACCAGGGGTAGGCAATCTTGGCTCTTTTATGACTGGTAGACTTCAACTCCCAGAATTCCTGAGCCAGCCATGCTGAGGGGAAAGGGAGGTTTCCAAGCTGAGCCAGGCTGGCTCAGGAATTCTGGGAGTTGAAGTCCACCAGTCATAAAAGAGCCAAGGTTGCCTACCTCTGGGCTAGGCCTAGGCCGCTTTCTGACTCGTGGACTTCAACTCCCAGAATTCCTGAGCCAGCCTGGCTCAGCTTGGAAACCTCTCCCTTTCTCCTCAGAATGGCTGGCTAAGGAATTCTGGGAGTTGAAGTCCATGAGTCATAAAAGAGCCAAGGTTGCCTACCTCTGGGCTAGGCCTACGCCGCTTTATGACTTGTGGACTTCAACTCCCAGAATTCCTGAGCCAGCATGGCTCAGCTTGGAAACCTCCCTTTCCCCTCAGCATGCTGGCTCAGGAATTCTGGGAGTTGAAGTCCACAAGTTATAAAAGAGCCAAGGTTGCCTAGCCCTGCCATAGGGGGATGTTGCTAGGGATTGTGATCAATAATGGTCCCCAAATCCCCTTTGTCAACGCTGTGACAAACAGAACTGAAGCCATTTTCATTTTTGTCTTCGTTGCCACATACAATAATAATAATGATGATGATGATAATGATAATAATAATAAAAATAAAAATAAAGCTGGAAGGAACCTTGGAGGTTATCTAGTCCAACCCCCTGCTTAGGCAGGAAACCCTATACCATTTCGTACAAATGGCTGTCCAATCTCTTCTTAAAAACTTCCAGTGTTGGAGCATTCACCACTTCTGGAGGCAGGTTGTTCCACTGGTTAATTGTTCTCACTGTCAGGAAGTTTCTCCTTAATTCCAGGTTGCTTCTCTCCTTGATCAGTTTCCATCCGTTGCTCCTTGTCCTGCCTTCAGGTGCTTTGGAAAATAGCTTGACTCCGTCTTCTTTGGGGCAACCCCTGAGATACCGGAAGACTTGCTATCATGTCCCCCCTCATCCTTCTCTTCATTAAACTAAACCAAGGGTAGGCAACCTTGGCTCTTTTATGACTCGTGGACTTCAACTCCCAGAATTCCTGAGCCAGCATGGCTCAGCTTGGAAACCTCTACCTTTCTCCTCAGCATGGCTGGCTCAGGAATTCTGGGAGTTGAAGTCCACCATTCATAAAACAGCCAAGGTTGCCTACTTTTGAATTAGACATACCCAATATTAGTTTAGAGATTTTAGCTAAAGGAGAAAGGAAGGGTGGTGTAGTTTGCAGTTAGCCAAAACAACCTCTGTCCGTGAGAACCAAGGTCAACGCTGATTAACATTTTGGTGGGTTGAAACAATTGGTGAATGTGATTTATGACAGCAAATTGGGATGGGAATTGCAAATTTTTTATCTTTGCAGCCCGAGGGAGGGGATTTTAGTCTTGGGATTACCTTTGTACGTGCTCATGTCTTGTTTCCTAAATAAAATCTTCTTTAAGGAAGAAATCCTTGCCTCGAAGTTCTTTTAAAGGGTTTCGTCTATGGGAACCGTGACAGGCTCAGGGCCGTTGGGACTTCAAAGACACTGTCGTAACATGAGGACTAGCTCCATCACTTCGATCAAGCCAGGTTTCAGAGCCGAGCCGGGTTAGAGAAGTCTCAAGGACGTAAAATTAAAAACAAAAAAAGCCACTTACTTCGTGTAAGGCTATCGAATGGCCGTATCTGATCCCCACGGTGTTCGCAGAATCACCCAGGGTCATCCACTCTCTGAACTCCAGGTTATACCTGTGCAATAAAAAAAAAAAGCACAAAACACAACGCCTGTCTCCTTTCGCCCTGGAGAACGCAGCCGTTGTCGTCCTCACCGCGCCGAGGAAGAAACAAAGGAAGCCAGACGAAGAAAGGCCGGGGATATTTACGGATGGGCCTGCTACGTCAATAAAAATAAAGCTGATTTAGATATCAGCTATTCTGCTTTTTTATAGCCGAGAAAGCCTTTGCGCTAATGCTCGAAATCCCAGGGAACAAGGGAAACGAGAGGGCAGCTTTGCTCTATTTGTTCAGAAGCCATTTTGCACACCTCTCCTGCGAAGCCTTCGAGGCAGCAGAAGAATAAGCAGCGTCTCCTCTGGAGGAATTAAGACGGGTCTGAAAAGGTCTGAACACGGCCGGGTTTTCTTTACTCACACTGTGTCGGTTTCATAAAATCCTCAAAGAGCCAGAAAATGAATAGAGGAGAATTTGGAGCTCAGGGCTGAAATGGGGGGGGGGCTGGTTGCTCTTCTTGCAGACGTTTCATCACCAACTAGAGAACATCATCAGTGCTAGAAGGGGGGAGGAGGAGGAGGAGGAGGAACAGGACGACGATGACGACTGTGGGGTCCTTGGTGCTCTCAGAGCTTGGTGGTTTTCTTGCAGATGTTTCATGACCCAACTAGGTAACATCATCAGTTGTAGAAGGGAGTGGGAGGCAGAGGAGGAGGAGGAGGAGGAGAGGAGGAGGAGGAGAGGAGGAGGAGGAGAGGAGGAGGAGGAGGAGGAGGAGGAGGATGACGACGACAACGACTGTGGGGTCCTTGTTGCTCTCTGAGCTTGGTGGTTTCCTTGCAGACATTTCATCACCCAACTAAGGAACGTCATGAGTGCTAGAAGGGAGAGGAGTTTGTGGAGAGGAGGAGGAGGAAGAGGAGGAGGAGGAGGAGGAGGAGGAGGAGCTGCTGATCCTTGATGCTCTCTGCACTTAGCAAGCCACTAGAACATAAACTGAGAGCAAACTCGACTCCCTTCTAGCCCTGATGATGTCACCCAGTTTGGTAATAAAATGTCTGCAAGAAAACAACCAAGGTCAGACAGCGGCAAGGACCACCGCAGTCAGGAAAGTGCATTTGGCGTAATTTATTCTAGAAAACAAAATTACACCCCTTTTCTTCTCCCCAAAAAACAAATTAATGCAGTTCACCAACACAAAATAACAACCAAAAACAGAAAAAAAAAAACCCACCAGGGACAAAATAATCAACGATCCATCTTTAAATTACCATAACCGGAACCCATGAGGCAGAGCACAAGAGCTAAAAAAAGACGCACACTGGATGAGAATAATGTTCACCTGCTGGCAGAAACAGAGGAGAATTCCCACGGCAGCCCAATAAATTTGGACTATAATCTTTCACAAAAAGAACACCATGTTTCCGTGGGGGTGGTTGAAAAGACGAAAGCGTGTTGAAGTCCCCTATCCTGTAAATCAGGGATCTCCAAACTGTGGCCGCGTGGGCTGGTAGTGAGCTGTGGCCTCCTGGCCACCAGGCTGTGTGCGTGCACACCCACTCACTTGCGCTAGCACCACAGCCTCAGGGCACAAAAATGGACTGCTGCTGCACCTCAGGACGCAAAAATGAGACAACGACGCAACTCGGGGCACAAAAACAGGACACCGCTGTTCCACAGGGTGCAGAAATGGCCACCACTACACTGCAGGGTACAGAAACATGCCACCGCTGCAGGGTGCCAAAACAGGGTGCTACCACGCCATTGGCCGCAGGAACGGGCCACCGCCACACTGTAAGACACAAAAATGGCTGCCATAGCACCACAGTGCGCAGAAAGGCACTGCGCCACGCAAGAACGGGGCAGGGCTATCGGGTATCACGTCGTAGGCACCAGTTCCGCCCCATTTGCGGCATGTGCATACTCACGGCCCCGTGCACACACGCGCACACGCTTGCGTGTAAAATGCTTTCCCCTCCCTTTTTCTCTGGTCCGCCAACTGAGAAAGATTGGTGACCTCTGCTGTAAATTTTTGGTAAGGACTTTATACAAATCTGATAATTAAAGGGACATATAAATTTGGGGGAGAAGGGGCACAATGACTTAGTGGTTAAAGACGCCGAGCTCGTCAGTTAGAAAGCTGGCAGCCCGGGTTCAAGAGCTGAGCGCTGTGCGATGGGGTGAGCTCCCGTTCTTTGCTCCAGCTGCTGCTCACCTCACAGTTCGAAAGCATTGCAAATGCAAGCAGATAAATATGTACCACTTTGGTGAGAAGAAACAGTGTTCCATGGGCCTTCGGCGTATAGCCATGCCGGCCATTTCTCGTACAATTTCTGAGAAAGTCCCATGACTGTAGTGCAGGGGTCCCCAACCTTGGCCACTTTAAGACCTGTGGCTGGGGAATTCTGGGAGTTCAAGTCCACAGGTCTTAAAGTGGCCACGGTTGGGGACCCCTGCTGTAGTGATCCACACAGCGACAGCAAGAGCACTTAGACTTACTCTATGTACCTCTTCACGGTGCTTTTACAGCCCTCTCTAAGCAGTTACACGGGGTCGGCCTATTGCCCCCAACAATCTGGGTCCTCATTTCACCGACCTCGGAAGGACGGAAGCCTGAATCAATCCATCAGTCAGGATCGAACTCCTGGCAGTGGGCAGAGTTAGCCTGCATTACTGCACTTTGACGCCTCAAATGTCTCTGGATCACCAGGAATTTTTTACCTTGTCTAGCTTGGATGAGGAAAAAAAAATCTTCTCAAAGCCGGTAGAAGTTCACACCGCAAGCGATAAGTTACACAGAAGTCTATTTCTAGCATTAGGGTCCCTGCTGGGTTTAATCTGCAGAAATGAGCCGAGGTGGCGCAGCAGTTCGAGTGCAGTACTGCAGGCCACTTTAGCTGACTGTGTTCAGCAGGTCAGCGGTTCAAATCTCACCGGCTCAAGGTTGACTCAGCCTTCCATCCTTCCGGGGTAGGTAAAATGAGGACCCAGATTGTTGGGGGCAATGTAAATACATATATACATTGCTTACTGGTCTACACCGCTTAGAGAGTGCTTGCACTTAAAGTGGTATATAAGTCTCATAAATAAATAAATAAATAAATAAATAAATAAATAAATAAATAAATAAATGTACATTTTCTTCCACGCTTAAAATCTGCTTTTTACTCACGCCAAGACCATCTGAGAGTCTGTGTGATTGAACATGTAGCCACCGATCACCCACATGACCTCGTCTTGGACCACGGCTTTGTGAGATGCCCGTGGTAGTTTGGGGACGTAGAATTCATCCCGGGTCCAAAAGGAGCGATTCGATGGAACAGGAACCGAACAGTCAACACCTACGAGGAGCAAAATACATCGTCCGTTATACCCTCGGCTATTTTAATCTAGCACTGCACAGGTGGTCCCCGGCTTATGACCACAGCTGAGCCCAAAATGTATATTGCTAAGCGTGACATCTGTTAAGTGAGTTTCAGCCCATTTTACGAGCTTTTTGGCCCCGGAGCTCAATTGTGGGTAATTTTCACGCAAAACAGCTAAACAGATGTAGGATTTCCAGGCCTCTAGCAAAACGAGCTTATGAAAAATTATTCAATCAGTCTGGCAAGGTGCTGCCACATTCCTGATTTTTCGCTGCCCTAGGCCAGGGGTAGGCAACCTTGGCTCTTTTATGACTCGTGGACTTCAACTCCCAGAATTCCTGAGGCAGCCTGGCTCAGCTTGGAAACCTCTCCCTTTCCCCTCAGCGTGGCTGGCTCAGGAATTCTGGGAGTTGAAGTCCACCAGTCATAAAAGAGCCAAGGTGGCCTACCCCTGGCCTAGGCCTAGGCCGCTTTCTGACTCATGGACTTCAACTCCCAGAATTCCTGAGGCAGCCTGGCTCAGCTTGGAACTCTCTCCCTTTCCCTTCAGCATGGCTGGCTCAGGAATTCTGGGAATTGAAGTCCACGAGTCATAAAAGAGCCAAGGTGGCCTACCCCTGCCCTAGACCAACATGGATCTCCTCCTCCTCCTTGGTGATGAAGTATAAATACGTTTTCCCGAAAATAAGACCAGGTCTTGTTTTTTTTTCTCCAAAAGAGGCACCAGGTCTTATTTTTGAGGTAGGCCTTACCTCATCTCCAGCACCGACAGCCCCACCCAGCCAGTCCACTTCTTCTGGGGCCGAAGTTCTGCAGCTGTATTCGGGCCTGCATTTTGCATCATGCCTTTCCAGAAGGCCTAAGCAACCAAGTACTGAGTTATAGATTCAATCCATAGCTCGGTGCTCGGTCCTCGGCTGCAGAGATCTTGCGGAACTGAGCTATGGATTGAACCCATAGCTCGGTTCTCGGCTGCAGAGGCCTTCCAGAAAGGCCCGTGACTGAGAAATGGAGGCCTGGCTGCAGAAGAGGCCTCAGAAGAAGACGTGGGCCGGCGAGGAGAGGCCTGACTGCAAGGGGTGTGAGACCCATAGGGCAGATCCACACCCACCCTAGCCTGATTTTTAGGTGTGTGCCTCGCCCCAAAGCTAGGACTTATTTTGGGGGTAGGGCTTATATTAGGCCCACCCCCAAAAATCAAGTTAGGGCTTATTGTTGGTATAGGCCAGAGGTAGGCAACCTCGGCTCTTTTATGACTGGTGGACTTCAACTCCCAGAATTCCTGAGCCAGCCACGCTGAGGAGAAAGGGAGAGGTTTCCAAGCTGAGCCATGCTGGCTCAGGAATTCTGGGAGTTGAAGTCCACGAGTCATAAAGCAGCCTAGGCCTAGGCCAGAGTAGGCAACTCTGGCTCTTTTATGACTGGTGGACTTCAACTCCCAGAATTCCTGAGCCAGCCACGCTGAGGGGAAAGGGAGAGGTTTCCAAGCTGAGCGATGCTGGCTCAGGAATTCTGGGAGTTGAAGTCCCCGAGTCATAAAAGAGCCAAAATTGCCTACCCCTGGTATAGGCCTTTCTTTTTTGGGAAACACGGTACTTGACTAAAAAAAAAAAAGTGAAACAAATAGCGTTAAAAAGCATCTGCCCAGCTGTGCAATTCATCCCAAAGGAATTGTTTTTACCTACCTTGCCAGCCCGGGTTACAGATGCAGCCCTGAGTTCCGTTCACGCTGCACTGACCCCTTTCGGGAAAGCCGCAGTCTTCCGGGCAATTGGGAATATCGCAGGCCTCTCCTTTCCAATGTTCCCAACACTCACATTCAACCGCTTGGCTGCCGTTCACGGGCCGACATTCCCCTCTGCCCGAGCAGTTCTGGGGACAGACGTTGAAGCTGCAAAGATACAAATGAACGGTTTATTTTACAAGCCTCTGGCAGGGTAAGGGGACCCCGGAGCTTGACGTGCCATCCCTGAAGTCCAGTGAATCATGCTGTTGTGCCCAGATGGTTAAATGTTAAAAAAAAAATAAAAAAATCTTCTTTTCAGCAGGGTTTCCAAATGCTACGTCAACAGAAATGTAAGTTGCAGCTACCTGGATTTTTAAAGAGAATTATCTGTAGCTCGGGAGTTGAACTGTGGGGTCCTTGGTGCTCTCTGAGCTGGGTGGGTTTTTCTGCAGATGTTTTGTGACCCAACTAGATAACCTCATCAGTGCTAGAAGGAAGGAGGATTGGAGGAGGAAGAGGAGGAGGAGGAAGAGAAGGAGGAGGAGGAGAAGGAGAAGGAGGACGACTGTGGGGTCCTTGGTGCTCCCTAAGCTTGTTGGGGTTTTTTGCAGATGTTTCATAACTCAACTAAGTGACGTCATCAGTGCTAGAAGGGAGTGTGGGGTTTGCTAGTAGGAGGAGGAGGAGGAGGAGGAGGAGGAGGAGGAGGAGGAGGAGGAGACGACTGTGGCATCCTTGGTTCTGAGTTTTCTTGCAGATCAGTACTGATGATGTTACCTAGTTAGGTCATGAGACGTCTGTAAGGAAACCACCAAGCTCAGAGAGCATCAAGGACCCTCCTTCCTTCTCCTTCTCCTCCTCCTCCTCGCCACAAACCCCACTCCCATCTAGCACTGATGATGTTACCTAGTTGGGTCATGAAACATTTGTAAGAAAACCACCAAGCTCAGAGAGCACCAAGGATCCCACAATCCTCCTCCTCCTCCCCCTCCTCCCTGCAAACCCCACTCCCTGCTATCACTGATGATGTTACCTAGCTGGGTCACGAGACGTCTGCAAGAAAGCCACCCAGCTCAGAGAGCACCAAGCACCCCGAAATTCAACCATGAGCTACAAATACTCTTTTCTAACCAAACAGACTTTCAAAAGGAGCCGTCAGCTCCGTCCGCTGCCGTGCATTTACCCATCCTCCTTCAGAAGGCAATGAAACAGCCCCTTGAAAGACTTCAAAGTGGCACAAACCCTCTCGGGGGCAGCGCTAAGGTGTGAGATAAACAAGAAAACATCCCGTGTGCAAAGCCACAAAGAAGGAAGCGGTCCCCGAGACAGGTAACCTACGATCTTTGGAACAAAATTTCTGATTCTGCTGGCTGGGGAATTCTGGGAGTTGAAATCCAACCCTCTTGAAATGGGGAAGGAACCTTGCTCTCCAAGATCCACCAGAGAGAGAGAGAGACGCTTCCCTCCAGCTTGCTAGTCAGGAGAATTCAGGCAGCAACTGTTGGTGGATTTATTTCAAAACAAACGTGCGAAAAGAATTCCCAAGAATTTCAATCAAGACAACTCCAGTCGCAAAACAAGATGCCACCAGTTAAGGGAGACAATTCTGGCCCAAATAGAGAGATTGTCCATCCCCTCTGGACGTGGTGGCCCTCGCTCCATACAACAACGTTCCTCAACCTTGGCTCGTCCCAAGAATTCCTACGGTGACATTCTGACAGCTATCACAAGGTGGCGCTGTGGTTCCTCCAATTCCAGATTCTGGCTGGTTGCGCCCGCAGCACATCCCGAAAAACCGAGGGCGCTTGCCTTCCAGATAGAAATGGAACAACTATGACAAAAGAGAGCAAAGGGAGCCCCCATAATCCCAGGTGCCTTGGGCGCAAACCCCAAAAGAGCTTACTGGTAAGTGATGTTGAAGCCTGTCAAGTTGTACGCAGCGTCGCTGAAGAAGTGCAGAAGGGCGTAGCCAGAGCTGGCGGCCACTTCAGGGACCGTCTCATTGCTGTCCCGTTCGGGAATGATCAGGCCGCTGGGTAAAAAAAAAACAAGCTGATGATTAATATAACTGGACACAGGGTTGGAAACACAGGTTAAGATGTCGTGGAATTTCCAAACGTAGGCAGTCCTCAACCTACGACTGTTCCTTTAGTGACTGTTCAAAGCTACACTGGGAAAAAAAGCAACTTATCTCCTAGCTGGCTTTCATGCCTAAGACGGGACTAGAACTCACCGTCTCCTGGTGATTGGCCCCAAGTCACCCAGCTGGCTTTCATGTCTGAGGCGGGACTAGAATTCACCGTCTCCTGGTGATTGGCCCAAAGTCACCCAGTTGGCTTTCATGTCTAAGGCGGGACTAGAACTCACTGTCTAGTGACATAATAATAATAATAATAATAATAATAATAATAATAATAATAATAATAATAATAATAATAATAATAATAATAATAATAATAATAATGAGAAGATAACAAAATACAAAGACCTACAAATAGAAATAGAAAGACTGTGGCAAAAGCAAGCAAGGGTAGTACCAATAGTAATAGGCTCCTTGGGTGCAATCCCAAAACAACTGGAGCACCACTTGAACACCATTGGCATTGACAAATTCGCTATTAGTCAATTGCAAAAGGCGGCCTTATTAGGAACTGCTTCCGTCCTGCGACGATATCTGTAATACCATCAAACATCCACATCTGCCTATCCCAGGTCCTGGGGAAGGACTCGATAGGTAGACAAAATGCCAAATCCAGTCTGAACATCTGGCTGACTGTGCGATGATCCATAATAATAATAATCCCAAAACAACTGGAGCACCACTTGAACACTATTGGCATTGACAAATTTGCTATTAGTCAATTGCAAAAGGCGGCCTTACTAAGAACTGCTTCCATCCTGCGACGATACCTGTAATACCATCAAACATCCACATCTGCCTATCCCAGGTCCTGGGTAAGGACTCGATAGGTAGACAAAATGCCAAATCCAGTCTGAACATCTGGCTGACTGTGTGATGATCCAAAATAATAATAATAATAACAACAACAACAACAACAATAATAATAAAGTTGGAAGGGGCCTTGGAGATCATCTAGTCCAACCCACTGCTCAGGCAGGAAACCCTATACCAGGGGTTATTCCTTCCTTCTTTCCTTCCTTTCGTTCCTTTTTCCTTCCTTCCTTCCTTCCTTCCTTATTTTGTTCTCCTTCCTTCCTTACCTCCATCTCTCCCATCTACCCTTCCTTCTTTCTTTTCCTTCCTCCTTTCCCCCTCCCTTTTTTTCCCTACCTTCTTCCCTCCTTCTCCTTTCTCTTTCTTTTCTTTTTTTCTTTCCATTTATTTCGGTTGACCTTTCTTTGTGCCAAATTAGGTTGACCTTTCTTTGTGCCGAACCTATCTAATGAACCTACTTGCGGTTTATCAGATCTATTCTAACTCAGAGCAGATTTGGTTTACCTGGGTAGGATCACAAAAATTGCAGAATCCAATTCTGGTTTGTTTGGTTTTTTTTTACGCCGCCCTTTGCATCTCTGTTTCTTTTTTGTTTTGTTTTGTTTTGTTCTGTTTTTAGGCATGTTATTCTGAGGTTTTAATTTTAAGGCTGTTTTCCCTCCGTGTTATGTTTTCTCCTAGATCACCTCAGAGAGGATGAAAAGTACCAAAATGCAAATCCAATCGAACACAGGTAACCGTAAAATAAGGCTCTCCCAATTCTTTCTCGGCCTCCCTCGCCCCATATTGTGCGAAATGTCCCCGTTCCCATGGCAATGCTTGGTCTCCAACTAGGATAAAACCTCAAGAGCATCCAGAGATGAAAAGGTGCCTCCAACAGTTCATTCCGGGCGACACCAAGCAGGCAGCTGCTGAAAAATTAATCTGCTTCCTTAAATCCCCAAAAAATGCCACGGTGACCTTCGCGTTGCGCGACAGGAATTCTGGTTTCCGACCTTTTCTTACCTAAAAGCAGCCAGCAACGGAGCGTAGATGGAGTCCCCATCGTAGACGTAGAGGTGGTCCCAGCTGCACTCTGTTGCAAAATGATTAAAACGGAGCCTCAAGACCGTGTTGGGCCTGGAAAGAAGGAAAAATCAGGTGATAACTGTCTCAAAAGCAATAAATAAATAAATACATAAAAAATGCATCAGCGTAACTTTTCCAATTTGCACAGCATGTTGCATGCAGGACTGGCAACGAAATCCAGTGTTTGCATTTTATTTACGCCCGATCGGTTAAGATACATGATTTGGGAACATGTGTCGTGGTTCTGACAGATGAAACTCTTTGAAAGAACCTCGAGGCATTGTTTACCTAAAAGGATCTTTTATTCGAGTAGCGTAATATCGGCACTAGCATAATCGAAGCCAAAAACTGGATTCTCCTCCACTGAGCACATAGTATCAAAGCACAATTCCCTCCTCCAATTAATAGTCATAAATCACATTCCCCAATTAGCTTGAAATGCAGGTTTTCCCTCCAGCTTCCCAGCCCACCAATTCTTTATCATCTCTGATTTCAACAACCTTGATTCTCATGCTAGGTTTAGTGTTATTATGTCTAGCTCAGTGGTTCTCAACCTGTGGCTCGGGACCCCATTTGGGGTCAAACGACCATTTCACGGCGGTCGCCAAACAACACAGTCCGCCATTTTTTTTCCCCTTTTCCTTAGCTGTGCTACTCCCTTTTATTCTATTGGCTTTTGAAAGCCAATCGAATAGACTCTCTTGAATAGAGTCTAATTCTATTGGCTTTCCAAAGCCAATAGGAATTGTCCAGGCTGTCTCTGCCCTGCTGAGCCCGCCAAAAGTCCCATTCTGCAAACGGTGCTGCACCAGTTGAGTAGTCCTCGACTTACGACCGGTTCAGTAGTCCTCGACTTACGACCGGTTAGGGGTCGCGGCATTAAAAAGGTTGAGAACCACTGGTCTAGCTGGACTCCCACTCACATCCCTCCTCCCCAGCACCATCTAACTATAAAAGTGAAAGGAAGAAAATGACTACATTTCCATCTGTTGTCAATGCAAAAATATCTGACCTTAGCAGCGTTGACAACATGGCTTTGGAGTTAGGACGAAGGTGGTTGGGCTAAAATTACCAGTGGATTAGAGTTTACCAAAGGAGATGTGTTCAAGGCTACTCAAAGTATATTTCCTTCTACTCTCTTGAGGATTGTGCTTGCTACCCAGGTTTTCCCAACCACTCCCCCGCGGTTTTATTACACCTCTTTAAAGCAGTGTTTCTCTTTTTTTTCTCCCTCTTTTACACTTTTTTATTGAGCTTTAGTATAAGATAAATTGCAATGAAAATAAAGATTAAAAGGAGGAAGTACAGGATTTAAAAAAAGAAGGGGAAAAAGATACTGACTTCAGACTCGTTCCAACACGGTAAAATACAAATAGGCCTAGGGTAGGCAACCTTGGCTCTTTTATGACTCGTGGACTTCAACTCCCAGAATTCCTGAGCCAGCATGGCTCAGCTTGGAAACCTCTCCCTTTCCCCTCAGCATGGCTGGCTCAGGAATTCTGGGAGTTGAAGTCCACGAGTCATAAAAGAGCCAAGGTTGCCTACCTCTGGTCTTGGCCTAGGCCGCTTTATGACTCGTGGACGTCAACTCCCAGAATTCCTCAGCCAGGCATGCTGGCTGAGGAATTCTGGGAGTTGAAGCCCAATCCTCTTAAAGTCTATATCAAGGGTCTTCAAACTTGGCCCTTTGATGACTTGTGGACTTCAACTCCCAGAATTCCTGAGCCAGCAAGGGGAACTATGGTCCCTTCATGACTTGTGGACTTCAACTCCCAGAATTCCTGAGCCAGCATGGCTCAGCTTGGAAACCTCTCCCTTTCCCCTCAGCATGGCTGCCTCAGGAATTCTGGGAGTTGAAGTCCACGAGTCATAAAAGAGCCAAGGTTGCCTACCCCTGTTCTAGACCATCATCATCTATCTCCTATCTACAACACAGTTCTTTCAGTAGTTCCAAGATGGCTCCACACCCAATTGCACTACTCAAGTGACCCTGAGGACACAGGTAAACCTCCAAGTGGTCTCAACGACTCTCTAAAAGGAGGCAAATGACCGGCTGTCTGCAAGGAGTATAAATCCTTCCATTCCCCACCATCCAGTCAGAGTGGAAGAAGCTTCTTGGATGAGATGCAAAACATCTTCAAAAAAAAAAAAAAAAAAAAAAAACCAAGAAAGTCCGGTTGCCTTGTAAAAAAGTATTTTTGGTAAACAAGTAGTCAAGGACTACTTGTGTAGTCTTTCAGGTTCTTTCACCCTCAAAAGGTTAATTTTGGACTTGTCCAGATCTTCCTTCTCCAAGATCTTTCCTCCTTAAGATTCTTTGGGTGCTCAATTTCACATTTCTTTGCACCAGAACACAACTCCAGATTCTTCAGTCCACCTCTGTGTGCACATACAAAATGGAGTATCTCAAACGGGGCAAATTTAAGACGTGTGGACTTCAACTCCCAGAATTCCCCAGCCAGCCATGCTGGCTGGGGAATTCTGGGAGTTGAAGTCCGCTCGTCTTAAAGTGACCCAAGCTTGAGAAACCACTGCAACCAAGGGGGGGGGGGAGTAAACAAACTGAACAGCAATCTCATTATATAAAAGAATGATGAAATCCTGGACAACTCAGTTCCATAAAAACAACCAAGCTGTGTTACTCACTTTCCTTCTATCAGCCACGTGCATTTTGTTTTGTATTTGTAATTTCCCGGCCCATCCGTTACGTATCCTGAAGGTCCGGTAAGCCTGTGGGGGGGGGGGGGGAAACAAAACTAAAGATGTAACACTCCGTTATGACTTACAAGTGTAGGCCAGCCAAAATGCCCTAAAAATAAAGGGTCAGGATGATTAACCCCCTTCTTACGAACGAAATGGCGCAGTTATGCTTGGAACTATACAGGCCTGCGCACCACCGCAATTCAGAAAGAAGAACGACAGGAGGACAGCAGAAGGACGGCAAAAAGGCTGAAAGAAAGAATTGAGGGAGGAGGCGGTGTGTGTGTGGGTCTGTTGTTGCAAACCTTGAATTAAGCCTAATGATTTTGTGCGTTCTCGCAATTGTAGGATTTGCCACTATCAGAAAATGCAGGGATGGCTTTAAAAGCAGAACAAGGGATAAGAACAGACCTAGGTACAAGCAGTCCTCAGCTTATGACCCCAGTCAAGTCCAGAATGTAATATTGATGAGTGAGACATTTGTTAAGTGAGTTTCGTCCCCTTTTACAACATTTTCTTTGCCTCGTTTCTGAAGTGAATCACTGGGCTTGTTAAATTAAGAAACGCAATTAAGTGAATTTGACTTTTCCATGGACTTTCCGCTTGATCAGGTCGCAAAAGAGGGATCTTGTGATCCCCCCTCCGGGATGCTGCAAGCCGTCATAAATATGAACCAGGTTGTCAACCATCCCCACAGGGGATGCTGCAGCGGTCGTAAGTTCTGAAAAACGGTCGTAGGTCACTTTTTTCAAGATCGTCACAATATCAAACGGTCACTAAATGAACTGCTGTAAGTCGAGGAGGGTCTGTATTATGTGGCACATCCGGCTGCTCCTGTCCAGCCTGCATGGATTGCCTTTATTTTGAAGGTGAATTCTACTTTTTTTTTGCAATTTATCGATTTTTCAAAGCTCTATCGCAGTGTTTCTCAACCTTGACAATTTTAAGGCATGTGGACTTCAACTCCCAGAATTCCACAGCCAGCAATGCTGGCTGTGGAATTCTGGGAGTTGAAGTCCACATGCCTTAAAATTGTCAAGGTTGAGAAACACTGCCTATCGGCTTGGACTGCCACAACAGACCCAATTTTTTTTCCCCCTTGGGAAAATTAACTGCCCACCTGCAGGTAGATCATACTGCGATGCACTGCATTCCATACAGTAGCAATTAGCAATTATTACAGCAATTATTATAACAGTAATATTGCTGGAAATCCCTGGATGTGTCACTAGCAAAAAAAGGGTGTGTGGCCTTCACACATCTAGGAGGGGAAGTCCAGACACCTTAAATTTGCCAAGGGTGAAAAACATTGCGGACCACCTATAACACTCTGCTTCTCACAGTGGGAAAGCTTGCGAGGTCTTGATATGGGCCTTTACTATCCCCAAATTGGAAAAAGAAAGACAAAGAAAGTCAACGGTTGAACGGTGGGCTTAATAAACAGCACTTCAATGTTATTAAGTGTCATTAAGCACTTAACGCCACTGAAAACATCTGAAGAGTAAAAAAAAATAGCTGAAGACAAGAAGAAAGAGCCCAGTGTTGGAGCACTCACAACGTCTGGAGGCACCTTTCGTTCCAGTGATTTAATTGTTCTATGTCGGAGCGTGCACCCAGGAGTAAACACAGTAAACAGTGGTTTGTATTAAATGGTGGTTTACAGCATTTACCCGTCTACAGCAGCGGTTCTCAACCTGTGGGTCAGGACCCCATTTGGGGTCGATCGACCATTTCACGGGGGTCGCCAAGCAAGGCTGTCCGCCATTTTTTTCCCCCCTTTTCCGGCGGGTGCCTTACCTCCCTTGGGCTGGGCCAGCTGGTGGCCCAGCCGGTGGTCAGCCTGCGCCGTCTCTGTCGCTTGCCAGTTACGCCTCGGCCGGCGCAGGGGGCGGCACCATGCATGCACAGCGCTCCCAGGCAGGAAAAGTCCTCAACTTACGACCGGTTGGGTAGTCCTCGACTTACGACTGGTTTAGTCCTCAACTTACGACCGGTTGGGGGGGGTCGCGGCATTAAAAAGGTTGAGAACCACTGATCTACAGTATCTATCTATCTATCTATCTATCTATCTATCTATCTATCTATCTATCTATCTATCTACCTACCTACCTACCTACCTACCTACCTACCTACCTACCTATCATAATAGTAGTAGCAGCAGCAGCAGCAGCAGTAAAGTTGGAAGGGACCTTGGAGGTCATCTAGTCCAACTCCCTGCTCAGGCAAGAAATCCTATGGTACCATTTCGGACAAATGGCTGTCCAATCTCTTCTTAAAAACTTCCAGTGTTGGAGCATTCACCGCTTCTGGAGGCAGGTGGTTCCGCTGGTTAATTGTTCTCACTGTCAGGAAGTTTCTCCTTAGTTCCAGGTTGCTTCTCTCCTGGATCAGTTTCCATCCGTTGCTTCTTGTCCTGCCTTCAGGCGCCTTGGAGAATAGCTTGACTCCCTCTTCTTTGGGGCAGCCCCTGAGATACTGGAAGACTGCTATCCTGTCCCCCCTCGTCCTTCTCTTCATTAAACTAGACATACCCAATTCCAGCAACCGTTCCTTGTATGTTTTAGCCTCCAGTCCCCTGATCCTCTTTGTTGCTCTTCTCTGGACTCTTTCTAGAGTCTCAACATCTTTTTTACATCGTGATGCAACTGTTTTAAAGTACATGCCAATTGCCAAGCCCTCGCATTTTAATCACACACCCCATGGGGAGCTAGGGTAGTTGTTAAGGCATAAGTCCCTTTTTTCAGTGCTGTCGTTAAACCAGCGGTTCTCCACCTGTGGGTCGGGACCCCATTTGGGGTCGAACGACCATTTCACAGGGGTCGCCAAACAACGCAGTCCGCCATTTTTCCCCCTTTTCCTTAGCTGTGCTACTCCCTTTTATTCTATTGGCTTTTGAAAGCCAATAGAATAGACTCTCTTGAATAGAGTCTAATTCTATTGGCTTTCAAAAGCCAATAGGAATTGTCCAGGCTGTCTCTGCCCTGCTGAGCCCGCCTAAAGTCCCAGTCTGCAAACGGTGCTGCACCAGTGGAGTAGTCCTTGACTTACGACCGGTTGAGTAGTCCTCGACTTACGACCGGTTGGGGGGGTCGCGGCATTAAAAAGGTTGAGAACCACTGCGTTAAACGGAGACACCTTGTTAAGTTGAAGAGCAGTTATGCCAAATAAATAAATAAAATAAAATAAAGCGCACAGGAGGAAATACAGATCCAGAGGCTTCGCTTCGTCTCGCTTCGTCTTGATGCCCGGCTTTTTGGAAAACAGCCCACGTCTTCGAATTAAAATGCGCTAAGAGCCCTCGAGAATCAATTCAGCGGGTGCCCTGCTGGTAATTGATAGCAAACAAACAGACTTTGAAAGCGCAAACAATCCTTGTCTGTACAAGAAAAAGATGCTGGGCGACGTGCCTTCCTCTCCAGCGATGTTACACGGAAATCGTTAGACCCCCGTTTTACATCCCAGAGCAATGACGGTTGCTTACACAAAGGAGAAATTTACTACAGCGGGGAAGAGCTTCAGCCCTGAAGGAGTGAAGCTGGCGTTCCGGTACCTAAGCAATATTTCACACCTGTCCAGACAAAAAAAAACCCAAAAGGACGAGCAGGCCCTTGTAAGCTAATTCAGACTGAGTAAATGTCATCGGACGCCACAAAAGGTTTTTGCAGTGGCTACCCGCATCCGGATTCTTCCTCCCAGCTAGGGTGGGTCAATGTCTCCCCATCGGCGGCCCGATGCCTCTCAAGGGCGTTGAGATTGGTGGAGGTTGGCGGAGGCGAGCTGAGAATTGTATTTTATTTTATTTAACAAATGGGTGATGGGAATCGATCCTTCAACAGAGCGAACATCCCGAGCTGCTGCTGCTCGGCCAGGAGGAAGAGTCCAGGGGTCTTTCCTTGGAGAAATTATCTCATCAGGGGTCCTTGGGGGCTGACCTTGGGGGTTTTCTGGTAGACGTTTCATGACCCAGTTGGGTAACATCATCAGTGCTAGAAGGGAGAAAGATTTGTGGACAGGAGGAGGAAGAAGGAGGAGGAGGAGGAGAAGGAGAAGAGGAGGAGGAGGAGGAGGACGAGGAGGAGGACGAGGACGAGGAGGACGAGGACGACGACGACTGTGGGGTCTTTGGTGCTCTCTAAGATTGGATGTTTTCTTGCAGATGTTTCATGACCCAACTAGATAACATCATCAGTGCTACATGGGAGTGGGGTTTGTGGTGAGGAGGAGGAGGAGGAGGAGGAGGACGACGACAACGACGACGACTGTGGGGTATTTGGTGCTCTCTGAGCTTGGCTGTTTTCTTGCAGATGTTTCATGACCCAACTAGGTAACATCATCAGTGCTAGATGGGAGCAGGGATTGTGGTGAAGAGGAGGAGGAGGGGGGGGGATGTGGCATCCTCACTGCTCTTTGAGCTTGGTGTTGTAGACATTTCATGACCCAACTAGGTAACATCATCAGTGCTAGTAAACACTTACTAGCACTGATGATGTCTAATATCCAAAGGCCATTAATAATAATAATAACAACAACAACAATAATAATAAAGTTGGAAGGGACCTTGGAGGTCATCTAGTCCAACCCCCTGCTCAGGCAGGAAACCCTATACCATTTCGGACAAAGGGCTGTCCAGTCTCTTCTTAAAAACTTCCAGTGCTGGAGCATTCACTGCTTCTGGAGGGAAGCCCTTCCACCGGTTAATTCTTCTAACTGTCAGGAAGTTTCTCCTTAGTTCTAGGTTGCTTCTCTCCTTGGTGAGTTTCCATCCGTTGCTTCTTGTCCGGCCTTCAGGCGCTTTGGAAATCGGGCCGGTTTCATTTAACAGCCGCCTCGCTCAGCCACAGAAATTCTGGGTCTGTGCTTGTGGTTCACCCGTCTCGGTTTTTCCGAGGACAATGTTTTAATCCCGGTATTGTATACTGGCGTGTAAAGTCATTCAGAATCACTTTCAGCCGGAGCTGCATGGGAGCCTCAGGGAGAGGAAATAATATCTTCATTAAAAGTAAAAACCCAGATCTCAGCCATTACTGTTCTTGTCCATGAGCCCAAGGATTCTAGTCACAACCTAAATGGCGACGCCCACCACGTACTCCGAAAGTCCCAACAGCCCCCCCCCCAAAAGGTTGCCTCTGCCTGAACTTTACAACAGGTATTAAAATCGAATGTTCTCCAAACAATGTACTGAATGGCAGCGCCTCCTGTCTTAATTAGCCCATTCTAAAAATAATGGGTCTCACTTGGGATACGGCGAACATTTTGGCACCCTGTGATCACTGAGCAAAAGCCAGGACGGAAGACACATCCCTGATTATTTTTACGCTGATTTCTTATCAACAAATCTCCAACTATGTATTTCTTTCTTTCTTTCTTTCTGTCTGTCTGTCTTCCTTCCTTCTTTCCTTCCTCCCTTCCTCCCTCTCTCCTTTCCTCCCTCCCTTTCTTCTTTTTCCCTTCCATCCTTTCTTTGTCTTTCTTCCTTCCTTCTTTCTTCCTTTCTTCCTCCTTCCTTTCTCCCCTTTCTTCCTTCCCCTTTTTCTTTCTTTTTTCTTTCTTCCTTTTTTCATTTCTTCATATCTCCTTTCCTTTCTCCCTCCTTTCCTCTCCTTCCTTCCTTCCTTCCTTCCTTTTTCTTTCTTTTTTTTCTGTCTTCCTTCTTTCTTTCCTCCTTCCTCCCTCCCTCCTTTCCTTTCTCCCTTTCCTTCCTTCCTCCCTCCTTTCTTCCCTTTCTTCTTTTTCCCTTCCTTCCTTTCTTTGTCTTTCTTCCTTCCTTCTTTCCTTTCTTCCTCCTTCCTTTCCTTTCTCCTTTCTTTTTTCTTTCTTTGTCTTTCTCCCTTCTTCCTCCCTCCTTTCCTCTCCTTCCTTCCTTTGTTTCTTCCTTCCTTCCTTCCTTCCTTCCTTCCTTTCTTTCTCTTCCTTCCTTTCTTTTTTCTCTGTCTTCTTCCTTCCTTTCTCCTCCCACCCACCCTCCCTCTCTCCCTCCCTCTCTCTCTTTTTCTCTTTCTCTCTTACTGACAATGTTTAAATCAACACAAACAAACTTCTAAATCCATTTCAGAGGTCTATCCATGTCTTCCAGTGATCTGGGCAAAACGGTTTTTCGTTTTGTTTCACAAAAGTAAGCTGTAAGCACATGTTGTTTTAAAAAAGCATTTCCTTCTCAATAACACAGGAAGGATGGTTCCTTCTAAAACTGTATCTCCAGCATAAAATAGCAACCACAAGCGCTTTGGACTTCCCAAAAACCGTTTTGCTTATTTGCAAATGCAATTATGGAGTAAAATTCAGCCTAAAGTTATCATGTTTCTTTACACAACTGACAATCCCTTTTTTTTTTTTTTTTCAGGTTAAATTGTCAACAGTGCCCCGGTTGATAATTACATCATCTTGGTAAAGTAATACCTACATAAAGAACCATTGTAGTAGTTATATTCTAAAATAAGCAATTTATTTATTTTATTTATTTATTTATGAGACTTATATACCGCTTTAAGTGCAAGCACTCTCTAAGCGGTGTACACCAGTAAACAATCTATATATATATATATATATATATTTACATTGCCCCCAACAATCTGGGTCCTCATTTTACCTACCCCGGAAGGATGGAAGGCTGAGTCAACCTTGAGCCGGTGAGATTTGAACCGCTGACCTGCTGAACACAGTCAGCTAAAGTGGCCTGCAGTACTGCACTCTAACTGCTGCGCCACCTCGGCTATTATCGGTTATTTCACTCCCCTACCCTCAATGATAAGAGTTGTTCAGTTACACCATGATGACAGATTATAAATAGTCCTCAGCTTACAACATTTGTTTAGCAACAATTCAAAGTTACAATATAATAATAATGATGATGATGATGATGATGATGATGATGATGATGATGGAAGGGACCTTGGTGATCATCTAGTCCAACCCCCTGCTCAGACAGGAAACCCTATACCATTTCGGACAAATGACTGTCCAGTCTCTTCTTAAAAACGTCCAGTGTTGGAGCATTCACCACTTCTGGTGGCAGGTTATTCCACTGGTTAATTGTTCTCACTTTCAGGGAAGTTTCTCCTTAGTTCCAGGTTGCTTCTCTCCTTGGTTAACTTCCATCTGTTGCTTCTTGTCCTGCCTTCAGGGGCTTTGGATAATAGCTTGACTCCCTCTTCTTTGGGGTAGCCTCTGATACTAGAAGACTGCTATCATGTTCCCTCCTTGTCCTTCCCTTCGTTAAGCTAGACATACCCAGTTCCAGCAGCCTTTCCTTATAGGTTTCAACCTCCTGTCCCCTAATCATCTTTGTTGCTCTTCTCTGTACTCTTTCTAGAGTCTCAACATTTTTTACATCATGGTGACCAAAACTGGATGCCGTATTCCAAGTGTGGCCTTACCAAGGCTTTGTAAAATGGTATCAACACTTCACATGATCTTGATTCCATCCCTCTGTTAATATCATTGACAAAAAGGAGTTATGCCTGTGTTTCACACTTGCAACATCCCCCGTGGTCACATGATCAAAATTCGGTCAACTGGCAACGGACTTGTATCTATGTCGGTCGCCGTGTCCCGGGGCTGTCACGCGATCCCCTTTTGCGACTTTCTGACAAGCAAAATCAATGGGGGAAGTACTGTTTTATAAAGCCCCTAGTAAGGCCACACCTGGAATACCGCAACCAATTTTGGTCACCATATCACAAAAAAGATGTTGAGAGTATGGAAAAAATCCAGAGAAGAGCAACTAAGATGATGCAAGGCCTGGAGACTAAAACGAACAAAGAACAGCTGCGGGACTTGGGTCTGGCTAGTCTAAAGAAAAGAAGAAATAGGGGAGACACGATAGCAGTGTTCCAGTATTTGGGGGGCTACCACAAAGAAGAGGGGGTCACATTGTTCTCCAAAGCACCAGAGGGAAGGACGAGAAACAATGGTTGGAAACTGATCAAGGAGAGAAGCAACCTGGAATTAAGGAGAAACTTCCTAAGCAGTGAGAACAATTAACCAGTGGAACTGCTTGTCTCCAGAAATCATAGGCACATAGGTTTTTAAGAAGAGACTAGACAGTCACTTGTCTGAAATAGCATAGGTTCTCCTGCTCGAGCAGGGGGCTGGACTAGAAGACCTCCAAGGTCCCTTTCAACTATTCCATTCCATTCCATTCTTGTTTCTATTCTATTCCATTCCATTCTTATTTCTATTCTATTCCATTCCATTCCATTCTTATTTCTATTCTATTCTATTCTAATTCTATTCTAATTCTATTCTATTCTATTCTACTCTACTCTACTCTACTCTACTCTACTCTACTCTACTCTACTCTAACCAATGCAACAGCTTGTCTTCAGAAGTTGTGGCTGCACCATCACTGGAGGTTCTTAAGAAGAGATTGGACATCCATTTGTCTGGAATGGGACTGAACTGCCTTGGACAAGGGATGGACTAGAAGACCTCCAAGATCCCCTTCCAGCCCTACAATTCTACGAGAGGAAATCAATAACTGTAACAACATGCCAGAATGAGTTTCTCCCGACAGAAGATTGGGCTTGAAACCCGCAGCAATAAATCAGCTACCCAATCTCCACGCTGTTTGGAAAGGCTTGACAGATACATATATAAAACAGCAATTCCGACTTATTTATGTCAAAACAGATGATTTCATTATGTTATTTCGCCGGGCATAAATTCTATAGAAATAGTAAGCCTTTAGTGGAAACAGTATGCAAAACATATTATGACCGCTCAACCAAGAGTAAATTGAATTTTCATTCAATAAGCAATTGAGCCGAAAGGGGTAAGTGGGTTTGTAATTCCAGGAAGAGAAGTTAAATTTAGAAGCATATAAAAGATGGGACTTTACTGAAAAACAGTTGAGTGGGCTGGAGGCACTGGGGATGTTTGGCCTGTGGGAGAAAAAGGAAGCCGGGCAATCGCCATCTTCAAGTATCTGAAAAACCGCATGAGGCAGAATTGTTCAGTAGTTCCAGAGGACTAGAGCAGGGGGTCTTCAAACTTGGCCCTTTTATGACTTGTGGACTTCAACTCCCAGAATTCCTCAGCAGTTGAAGCCCACTCCTCTTAAAATCTATATCAGGGGTCTTCAAACTTAGCCCTTTTATGACTTGTGGACTTCAACTCCCAGAATTCCTCAGCCAGGCACGCTGGCTGAGGAATTCTGGGAATTGAAATCCACTCCTCTTTAAAGTCTGTATCAGGGGGGGTCTTCAAACTTGGCCCTTTTATGACTTGTGGACTTCAACTCCCAGAATTCCTCAGCCAGCGTGCCTGGCTGAGGAATTCTGGGAGTTGAAGTCCACTCCTCTTAAAGTCCATATCAGCAGTCTTCAAACTTGGCCCTTTTATGACTGGTGGACTTCAACTCTTCCTCCTCCTTCTCTTTCTTCTCTTCCTCCCCCTCTTCTCCTTCTCTTTCTTCTTTTTTCTCTCTCTCCCCCTCTTCTCCTTCTTCTCTCTCTTCCTTCCCTTCCCTTTCCTCCTCCTCCTTTCTTCTCTTCTGCCCCGTTCTCCTTCTCCTTCTCTTTCTTCTTTCTTCTCTCTCTCCCCCTCTTCTCCTTCTTCTCTCTCTTCCTTCCCTTCCCTTCCCTCCTCCCCCTCCTCCTTCTTTCTTCTCTTCTGCCCCGTTCTCCTTCTCTTTCTTCTTTCTTCTCTCCCTCCCCTTCTTCTCCTTCTTCTCTCTCCCTTCCCTTCCCTCCTCCTCCTCCTCCTCTCTTCTCTTCTTCCCCCTCTTCTCTTTCTTTCTTCTCTCCCTCCCCCTCTTCTCCTTCTCCCTCTCTTCCTTCCCTTCCTTTTTCTTCCCTTTCCTCCTCCTCCTCCTCCTCCTCCTCCTTCTCTTTCTTCTTTCTTCTCTTCCTCCCCCTCTTCTCCTTCTCCTTCTGCAAGGAAACCACGAAGCTCAGAGAACGCCAAGGACTCTACAATCTTCCTCCTCCTCTCCTCCTCCTCCTCCTCCCTGCAAACCTCACTTCCTTCTAGCACTGCTGATGTTCCCTAGTTGGGCCATGAAATGTCTGCAAGGAAACCACAAAGCTCAGAGAGCGCCAAGGACTCTACAATCCTCCTCCTCCTCCTCCTCCTCCTCCTCCTCTCCAGAATGCCTGTGACATTCTGCAAAGGAACGTCAACCCTAAAAGTTGGGAATCCCCACTCTTGGCTGTTCAGAGACGCCAGGGCCTGTATGCCAATGACCAGCCCAGCTTTTCCTGTCCTTTTCTTTAACCGTGTCCTACTACATTAAGACCCAGATTGGAAAACCATCCGAGCCTCTCAAAATCTAAAAACACAGAAATGGAGACCCGTCTCTATATCTTAAGTAAGTGGTTCTCAACCTTTTTAATGCCGCGACCCCCCAACCGGTCGTAAGTCGAGGACTACTCCACTGGTGCAGCACCGTTTGCAGACTGGGACTTTTGGCGGGCTCAGCAGGGCAGAGACAGCCTGGACAATTCCTATTGGCTTTTGAAAGCCAATAGAATTAGACTCTATTCAAGAGAGTCTATTCTATTGGCTTTCAAAAGCTAATAGAATAAAAGGGAGGAGCACAGCTAAGGAAAAGGGGGAAAAAATGGCGGACTGCATTGTTTGGCGACCCCCATGAAATGGTCGTTCGACCCCAAATGGGGTCCCGACCCACAGGCTGAGAACCACTATCTTAAGTGCTTCTGTAGCAAAGACAGATTCCTTGCGTGTCTTAATCACACTTAGCCCAATAAAATAAAAGGGTTCAGGTATGCAGTTGTCTGACTTTTAAAATTCTGTGCCACGGTTCAGGCTGTCTGCGCCGTTGCAAGCACAACAGGTAAGGAATTCAGGTGAAACGCAGCTTATTTTACTTCCCCGCCTGGTCCTGCAAAAAAAGACCCGTCTGATGCCGAAGGATCCTGAGGTTTTTTTTTCTCTTTTTTTTTCCCCTTCCATTTTCCCAGACACTTTTCAAAAACCCTGCAAATGAGGGCAGGAAGCCATTAGGCTGGAAGTTACTGCCCTGCTGCAAGCCATTATCTTTAATTCCATCTAATTGGGAGGAATTCCCCCGTTCAGATTTGCTGTCAGTTTTGATTAGGAAGCTTTTTCTTAAGGTTGCTAAGGGAGGGCAGCATGGTTTTTCTGCTCGCAGAATCCCTGCCTTGAAACCGTAACGGAAGGCAGGCAGGCAGGGTTACCACTCTTGCAGGATGCCGACAAGTCCTCGACTTACGACAGTTCGTTTCGTGACCATTCAAATGTACAAGGGCACTGGAAAAAAGGGACTCAGGACCATTTCCTACCCTGGCCGTCTCCCCAGGGTCACAGGATCAAAATTCAGGCGCTCGGCAACTGACTCGTATTTATGACGGTCGCAGTGTCCCTGGGTCAGGTGATCTGACCTTCCCACAAGGAAAGTGGAAGCCTGATTCACCTCACAGCTGTGTTACTAAATTAAGAACTACAAGGAGGAGGAGGAGGAGGAGGAGGAAGAGGAGGGGAAAGGGGGAGGAAGAGAAGAAAGAAGGAGGGGGAAGAAGAGAAGAAAGGAGAAAGAGAAGGAGGAGGAAAGGGAAGAGAAGGGAAGGAAGACAGAGAGAAAGAGAAGAAGAAGGGGAGAAAGAGAAGAAAGGAGGAGGAGGAGGAAAGGGAAGGGAAGGGAAGGGAAGAGAAGAGAAGAGAAGAGAAGAGAAGAGAAGAGAAGAGAAGAGAGAGAAGGAGGAGAAAAGGGGGAGGAAGAGAAGAAAGAAGGAAGAGGAGGAGGAGAAGGAGGAAAGGGAAGGGAAGGGAAGGGAAGGAAGAGAGAGAGGAGAAGAGGGGAGGAAGAGAAGAAAGAAGAGAGGAGGAGGAAGAGAAGAAGGAGAAGGAGGAGAAGGAGGAAAGGGAAGAGAAGGGAAGGGAAGGAAGAGAGAAGGAGAAGAGGGGAAGAAAGAGAAGAAAGGAGGAGGAAAGGGAATGGAAGAGAAGGGAAGAGAAGGAAGAGAAGGGAGAGAGAGAGAAGGAGGGGAGGAAGAGAAGAAGAAAGAGGAGGAGGAGGAAAGCGAAGAGAAGAGAAGGAAGAGAGAGAGGAGGAGGAGAAGAGGGGGAGGAAGAGAAGAAAGAAGAAAGAGGAGGAGGAGAAAGAGAAGAAGGAGGAGGAGGAGAAGGAGGAAAGGGAAGGGAAGGGAAGGAAGAGGAGAAGAAGGAGAAGAGGGGGAGGAAAAGAAAGAAAAAAGAGGAGGAGGAAGAGAAGAAGGAGGAGGAGGAGAAGGAGGAAGAAGAGGAAAGGGAAGAGAAGGGAAGGGAAGGAAGAGAGAGAGAAGGAGGAGAAGAGGGGGAGGAAGAGAAGAGGAGGAGGAGGAGAAAGAGGAAGAGGAGGAAAGAGAAGGGAAGGAAGAGAGGGAGAGAGAGAGAAGGAGAAGAGGGGGGAAAGAGAAGAAAGGAGGAGGAGGAGGAGGAGGAGGAGGAGGAGGAGGAGGAGAGGACAATACAAACCAGAGGAGAAAAGTCTTCTCCTGGTCTGACCTACCAAGGCAAGTAAAGGAAAGAGATATTCTGAAACTTGTGTCTCAGGCTGTGTCAAATGTGAAACACCGCAATGCACACCTAACAACTTCCAGCCCTGGCGCTGGGCGCAAGGGCTCCTGCACGGGAGGGATGACCCTTTTAAGCCTGTAATGAGATTTTCAATGCTTGATCAACCCTCCCAACTATCTCGTTTTTCCAAATATTAGCCGTGCCACATTCATCCCCATCCAGGGAACCAGCCAGGCCTCAGCAGGAGAAGGACGAACCTGGAGGACAAAACACAGACGGCTCCATCAGTCCGACGTCGCGACGCAAAGACAGATCGTTTAGGGACCCTTGAAAGTGATAACTGCACTTTAAAAGGGGACTTGTGACCGTGTCTCTCACTTACGACCGTCGCAGCCCCCCCCCCGTAGTCACGTGACCTAAATTCAGACGCTTGGCGACGGACTCGTATTTATGACGGTTGTCGTGTCCCGGGATCGTGTGATCGCCTTTTCCGACCTTCGGACGAGCAAAAGCCAAGATTCGCTTCGGAACCGTGTTACTTGAAGAAGAGACTGGACGGCCATTTGTCTGAAATGATCTAGGCAGGGTTTCCTCCCTGAGCAGGGGGTTGGACTAGATGACCACCAAGGTCCCTTCCAACATTATGATTATTATTATTAACAACCTGCCTCCAGAAGCGGTGAATGCTCCAACACTGGAGGTTTTTAAGAAGAGACTGGACAGCCATTTGTCCGAAATGGTATAGGGTTCCCTGCCTGAGCACGGGGTTGGACTAGATGACCTCCAAGGTCTCTTCCAACTTTATTATTATTATTATTGAGGATCATCGCACAGTCAGCCAGATGTTCAGACTGGATTTGGCATTTTGTCTACCTCCTGAGTCCTTCCCAAGGACCTGGGATAGGCAGATGTGGATGTTTGATGGTATTACAGATATCGTCACAAGATGGAAGCAGTTCCTAGCAAGGCTGCCTTTTGCAATTGACTAATGGCGGATTTGTCAATGCCAATGGTGGTATTATTATTATTACTATTATTATTATTATTATTATTATTATTACTACTACTACTACTAATTTAAGGACTGCAGTGATTTACTTAACAGCTGTGACAAAAAAGGTGGCAAACTTGGGGCAAAATTCACTTAACACGTTTCACTTAGCAACGGAAATTTGGGGTTCATTTGCAGTCGTAAGTTGAGGACTACCTGCAAAAAGATCCAGTCTCTGCTAATCCACCTGTGCTAAACAGATCTTGATGTACCCATAAAGCCAAAAATTAAAAGGCGAGCTTATTTCATTTTTTTTCTTTCTCAGCAAGCCACAAATACAAGCACAAGACAAACCGACTAATGCATAAATTTGGACATAAATTTGGATCTATTAATAGACACCAAGGTGATTTTCAGTACATTAGTCCGTGATTTACAGCACAGTACATTAGCAAGGACGATTAATTCCGAGTTGGGAACTCGCTGAGAATCTTACAACACCTGGAAGATTAATCACCTGTTGCGCCTACCTTTTACGGGAGAATTAAATTTCTCTCAACTTCATTAAGCGCAAAAAGGAGCAATTAAATATTCGTCACCCGTCACGTAAACCGTAGGAAAAGCGGAGCGTGGCACGTTGCCACCGACAAAATTAGCTGTTTAAAGTTTGGAGCCCCTTTATGGATTACTGCCTTGTCGTGGCGAAGGGGCTTGCGTAACTCAATGAAGCTATAAGCTATGCCGTGCAGGGCCACCCAAGACGGACAGGTTATAGCAGAGAGTTCTGACAAAATGTGATCCACTGGAGAAGGAAATGGCAAACCACTCCAGTATCTTTGCCATGAAAACCCCATGGACAGTACTAAAAGTTGTCCATGGAGTCGCGATGGGTCGGACACGACTTCGCAATTAACAACAACAACAACAACAACAACAAAGTTTGGAGAGCTTTGCAAGTAGTCCTGGGATTTACAGCCATTCAGCTGAACGTTTCTGTCGCTAAGCGAGACGGGTGGTTAAGTGAGTTTTGTCCCACCCGCTCAAAGTTAATAAAAATAATAATAATAATAATAATAATAGGAAGAAGAAGAAGAGGAAGAAGAAGAGGAGGAGGAAGTAGTAGTAGTAGTAGTAGTAGTAGTAGTAGTAGTAGTAGTAGTTGGAAGGGACCTTGGAGGTCATCTAGTCCAACCCCCTGCTCAGGCAGGAAACCCTATACCATTTCAGACAAAGGGCTGTCCAGGGGATTCACGTAACAACTGTGGCAAGGAAGGTCGTAAAATGGGGTACAGCTCACTTAACAAATGTCTCACTTAACAATGAAAATTTTGGGCTCCCTTGTGATCGTAAGTTGAGGACTACTTTTAAAAGGGTTCCTTTGGGGTGGACTTTTGCTCCGTATCTGAAGGAGAAAAAGGCACTTACAATTCTAAGCTGACTGGAGAATTCCTCCCCTCCCCTTTTTCTCTTTCACAAAACAACTTACACATTTTCATACTTCTGAAACGCACACTAAAATACCTTTCGCAAATGGTTCTGCTTTGCCCCGGATCACGATAACGTGATTAAAAATTGGAAATAACAAAAAGACGCCGTTTTTTTTTTACCGCATTGTGGCTTTTCCCAGCGTTCCTCGGTGTGCTCGTCACATTTTTTTTTTTCCCCCTTAACCTGTGTTGACTTCTTTCTAAATTGCGCTACGGGACGATCGAGAGAAATGCACTGGTTATTTTCTATTTTTGGTAATTGGTTTATCTCTCTTGATCTCGTTTTGCGCAGAATGCCAGAATTGCATCAGCGCAGATCTCAGAACATCCTCGGCGTGATTAGGCAGGTTGCGAAAGCACGTTAAAAGGTGGGTGACCTTTCCGTTGGCCAATAATACATGCGAAGAAGACACACACATGGAGTAAATGGCATTTAATTAAAGGTTGGGAGAATCCCTTCTGTGGATGGATTTAACATCCAGGGGGTATTGGTGATTTGGTGACTTGCTCATTCCCCTTCCTTAACCGGATATGATAATCTTTAGGGGTCGTGCAAGATATTTGAGAAAGATGTTTCTTATTAAAGCAGCCATGTCCTTTTGAATGCTGAGAAAGCCGCTTTAACAGAAGGACAGCGTTGGAAGGGACCTTGGAGGTCATCTAGTCCAACCTCCTGCTCAGGCAGGAAAACCCGACACCATTTCAGGCAAATGGCTGTCCAGTCTCTTCTTAAAAACCTCCAGTGTTGGAGCATTCACCGCTTCTGGAGGCAGATTGTTCCACTGGTTAATTGTCCTCACTGTTAGAAAATTTCTTCTTAATTCCCAGTTGCTTCTCTCCTTGATGAGTTTCTACCCGTTGTTTCTTGTCCTGCCTTCAGCTGCTTTGGAGAATAAATTGATCCCCCCTCTTCTTTGTGGCAGCCCCTGAAATACTGGAATATTTTTTTTTACTTTTTAATCTGGGCAGCGTGCTGTTCTTAACTTCCTAGTTAATAATTCTATTTAATCCAAATAGGGCCGTGACCTTAGCCAGTAACCTCCAGATGACAATTGGAAGGCAATTGAATGTCTCATTTGCAACCGCTGTGCAAACGATAGCTGGCTAATTTAAGACACATATAACGACAGTTGGGAAAATATATAATCCCCAAGGAATACGTGCAGACAGCTGGTCATTTGCCTTCTTTTAGAGCAGTGGTTCTCAACCTGTGGGTCGGGACCCCATTTGGGGTCAAACGACCATTTCACGGGAGTCGCCAAACAACGCAGTCCACCATTTTTTTCCCCCTTTTCCTTAGCTGTGCTACTCCCTTTTATTCTATTGGCTTTTGAAAGCCAATAGAAGAGACTCTCTTGAATAGAGTCTAATTCTATTGGCTTTCCAAAGCCAATAGGAATTGTCCAGGCTGTCTCTGCCCTGCTGAGCCCGCCAAAAGTCCCATTCTGCAAACGGTGCTGCACCAGTTGAGTAGTCCTCGACTTACGACCAGTTGAGTAGTCCTCGACTTACGACCAGTTGGGGGTCGCGGCATTAAAAAGTTTGAGAACCACTGTTTTAGAGAGTCGTTGAGACCACCTGGAGGTTTACCTGTGTCCTCAGGGTCACTTGAGTAGTGCAAATGGGTGTGGGGCCATCTTGGAACTGATGAAAGAACTGTGTTGTAGACAGGAGATAGATGATGATGGTCTAGAACAGCGGTAGGCAACCTTGGCTCTTTTATGACTCGTGGACTTCAACTCCCAGAATTCCTCAGCCAGCATGGCTCAGCTTGGAAACCTCTCCCTTTCCCCTCAGCATGGCTGGCTGAGGATTTCTGGGAGTTGAAGTCCACGAATCATGAAGGGGCCTAGGCCCTAGGCCAGGGGTGGGCAAGCTTGGCTCTTTTATGACTGGTGGACTCCCAGAATTCCTGAGTCAGCCATGCTGAGGGGAAAGCGAGAGGTTTCCAAGCTGAGCCATGCTGGCTCAGGAATTCTGGGAGTTGAAGTCCACGAGTCATGAAGGGGCCTAGGCCTAGGCCAACTGCTGAAAGGACTGTGTGGTGGAAAGGAGATAGATGATGCTGTATGCCTCTGATACAGCTTTTTTCAAAAGCCAATAGAAGAAAAGGGAGTAGCACAGCTAAGGAAAAGGGGGGAAAAAATGGCGGACTGCGTTGTTTGGCGACCCCGTGAAATGGGTCGTTCGACCCCAAATGGGGTCCCGACCCACAGGTTGAGAACCACTGGTGTAGGGTTTCCTGCCTCAACAGGGGGTTGGACTAGATGACCTCCAAGGTCCCTTCCAACTTTACTATAATAATTATTATTATTATAAATTTAAATCCACGAGTGGGGCTGTGGGGGGGGGAGAGAACTTAGTCGATTTGAACCACGTGGCTGCTTGGGAATAAATTTTTCCCCATAATGAGACGTCCTATTCATCATTCCCTTTTCCAGGCTGCAAATTAGAATTCCTGCCGATGCCTTTGGCTGTTAAATTCAGGCTTTATGGAGCAAGTCTTTGAATTCTGCTTTTGTTAAAATCTTCATTTGCATGATCGGTTTTTACGGCACTTGGGTGGTCTTGATTTATATCCTCCGGAGGGATTTTTGCCCGAGGTGGCCACTGCTGGTCTGGGAGACAACAGAAAACTGTTAAGTCAGAGTCCCGGCTTTGCCATGATTGAATGGTCCTTGTGTTGTGGCAATGACCTCACGGGTCACAGACCCTGGCAGCCTTCTTTGCAGATGTCCACGAATAGCGAACGCTCAACTCTTACACATCAACTATCTCCTTCGGAGGTTTACCACCAACTCGTTGCAGCGAAGTCATTATTTTCATGACTTCTGCCTTCCCTCTCAAGATGGAGATGTGTGCAGAATACTAAATGCAATTTAGAAAGAGACAAGAATCGCCTGGAAAGAGAAGGGTTGTTGTTGTTTTTTTTTAGGAGGCTGGATCACAGTGAGGCTGCCCTAAATGAGCTTCAGAAGTTCTTTAAGGGGTTCATTTTAAAAATGAACGCTTACTGCTGTTCATTTTGTAGAATTAAGTGCAACTAGTCCTCGATCTGCAACACCCATTCAGTGACGGTTGAAAATAGCGGTCTTCAAACTTGGCCCTTTGATGACTTGTGGGCTTCAACTCCCAGAATTCCTCAGCCAGGCATGCTGGCTGAGGAATTCTGGGAGTTGAAGTCCACAAGTCATCAAAGGGCCAAGTTTGAAGACCCCTGATATAGACTTTAAGAGGAGTAGACTTCAACTCCCAGAATCCCTCAGCCAGCGTGTCTCGCTGAGGAATTCTGGGAATTGAAGTCCACAAGTCATCAAAGGTCCAAGTTTGAAGACCCCTGATATAGACTTTAAGAGGAGTGGACTTCAACTCCCAGAATCCCTCAGCCAGCGTGTCTCGCTGAGGAATTCTGGGAGTTGAAGTCCACAAGTCATAACAGGGCCAAGTTTGAAGGCCCCTGACTTAGATCATAACCAATTTTTAGGAAGGGAAGTAGGAGAAGGGGGGGGGAACGTGTTGCATGGTCCTGTCACATTCCAACAACTTGGCAAAGCCACCCGAGGGCCCAATTGCCACCTAGATTCTGCAAAGACACCTCCCTGACCAAAATTACGACAACTCCGAACAGGCCAGCTGTGTCTTAGGGAGCACA
>CM077924.1:3394866-3597366 GCA_039797435.1 Crotalus adamanteus
AAAGCAACACTACGCAACTGTTTTTCACATCCTGGCCAAAAGATTTCATAGATTGCAGTAGATTTTTTTATCCTCTTTTGCCCTGTTCTCCTCCTAGCTGGAAGGAAACAAGACGGCCAGAAGCCAGTTTTGGATCCTTTTTATTCAGTCTCAGCACTTGTTTTGAGAGTCCTAATAATAATAAGAAAAAAAAAAGAATAAAATGGCCACATGCCAAACTTTTAAAGGACCATGTGCAACTCACACGGCCGTCTGTATGGTTTTGCCTGTTTGAATCCCGTCTCGGTGATTTGCAGCAGATGCAAAAATGACTTTGTTCTGCTCACTGAGCCCAACTATTCCTATTTTATTTTTATTTTATTTTTTTACACATCACACTCAATATCAGGAGGGGGGTCCCTACAGAAGCTATTCTGCAATGGTCATCTGCAACTGCTTTCATTAATTTAATGAAAGGTTTCCCCCCCTCCCCACTTCCTTTTAAAACCACATAAAAGGGCACGCTACTACATCGCTTCCCCGGGGTCTCCCCAGGGGGGGTGACTTGCATCTAGTTTGCAGGTTCCCTTCCTATCAAAAGAAGCATTCAGACGCAAAGAAAAGAAAAGAATCTTGAGCTTATGTATTTATTTGGGAAATATGCTCTGCTCCAGCCAGAGGGATTTAATCACTTAAGTGTCCCTGGATTGCAGCCCGAGGCATTTCAGGCAGATGTACAATGTGTGTTTTGTAAGCATCAAACACAGCAGTCACAGCCCATCCCGCAACACGTCTGACTCCCCAATTCTTTCCGGTCTCAAGATATAATAATAAAGTTGGAAGGGACCTTGGAGGTCATCATCCAACCCCCTGCTCAGGCAGGAAACCCTACACCATTTCAGACCAATGGCTGTCCAGTCTCTTCTTAAAAACTTCCAGTGTTGGAGCATTCACCGCTTCTGGTGGCAGGTTGTTCCACTGGTTAATTGTTCTCACTGCCAGGAAGTTTCTCCTTAGTTCTAGGTTGCTTCTCTCCTTGCTTCTCTTCTTTGGGTAAAGGAATCAATTTAACCATCTCTGCTTCTCTTTGTTGTGGGGAATAGTATATATAATAATATATCTTTTTTTCTTTTTAACCCTAAAGCAGTGGTTCTCAACCTGTGGGTCGGGACCCCATTTGGGGTCGAACGACCATTTCACGGGGATCGCCAAACAACGCAGTCCGCCATTTTTTTCCCCTTTTCCTTAGCTGTGCTACTCCCTTTTATTCTATTGGCTTTTGAAAGCCAATAGAATAGACTCTCTTGAATAGAGTCTAATTCTATTGGCTTTCAAAAGCCAATAGGAATTGTCCAGACTGTCTCTGCCCTGCTCAGCCCGCCAAAAGTCCCATTCTGCAAACGGTGCTGCACCAGTGGAGTAGTCCTCGACTTACGACCGGTTGAGTAGTCCTCGACGTACGACCGGTTGGGGGGGGGGTCGCAGCATTAAAAAGGTTGAGAACCACTGCCCTAAAGGAAGAAGACGCTTTTTTCTTTTTTAGTTTTAGTAATTGACTAATTCTGGGGAATACTCAGATATTGTATATAAAGGAGAAAAGAACATCAGCCCCGATCATCCCAACAGCCACAATGGCAGGTCAAAGGCTTCCTATGTTTCAGGGAGAGGTCAAAAGAGTCAAGATTTGTCATCGGTGTCGGGTGTGCAACGGCAAAGAAATGCACAGTCACAGGCCAGCACCTTGCCTTTTTTTTTAAACCAGTGTTTCTCAACCTTGACCATTTTAAGGCATGTGGACCTCAACTCCCAGAATTCCACAGCCAGCATTGCTGGCTGTGGAATTCTGGGAGTTGAAGTCCACATGCCTTAAAATGGTCAAGGTTGAGAAACACTGTTTTAAACCATCCCCTGTGAAGAATCTTGCTGCGTTTTATCCGTGCCATCAGAGCTGGCTCGCTGGATATTTTTTATTGCCTTCCTAAGTGCACCGACCACCGCAATCAATGGGTGCATCTGCTGGGTCAGCAATATTTCGGGACCAAGGGCCGAGTTTAGATCCTCTTGCCAAAAGTTAAAACTAGGAGGATTTTAAATTCAGCCATTTTTTTTTTTAACTGCCCAGGTGTGACTCAAGACTTCAGAAGCAGGCAATCCTGCCGACTGGTTCCAATGACAGAACGATACAGGTAGGCCTCGGTCCTACGGCCACAATGGATTCCCAAATTTCTGTTGCTAAACGAGACAATTCAGTGAGTTTTGCCCCATTTTTCAACCTTTCCTGCCGCACTTCTTAAGGGCTGTTAAGTTAGTCACCCGGTTACTGGCTTCCCCATTGAATCATCATCATCATCATCTCATCAAATAGAGAAAGTCATAGAAAATGATAAAATTAAACTGACTTCAGAATTCAAACAGACAACACCTGCCACATAATACCCCGGACTTCACAATTGTCGATAAGAAAGACAAAAAAGTCTGGATAGTGGACGTGGCAGTGCCTGGAGACGGCAGAATAGACGAGAAAGAGCTGGAGAAGAGAACAAAATACAAAGACCTACAAATAGAAATAGAAAGACTGTGGCAAAAGCAAGCAAGGGTAGTACCAATAGTAATAGGCGCCTTGGGTGCAATCCCAAAACAACTGGAGCACCATTTGAACACCATCATCGGCATTGACAAATTTGCTATTAGTCAATTGCAAAAGGCGGCCTTGCTAGGAACCGCTACCGTCCTGCGACGATACCTGTGACACCATCAAACATCCACATCTGCCTATCCCAGGTCCTGGGTAAGGACTCGATAGGTAGACAAAATGCCAAATCCAGTCTGAACATCTCGCTGACTATGCAATGATCAATAATAATAATATGCCTTAAGACAGCAGAATAGACGAGAAAGAACTGGAGAAGAGAACAAAATACAAAGACCTACAAACCAGAAATAGAAAGACTGTGGCAAAGGCAAGCAAGGGTAGTACCAATAGTCATAGGCGCCTTGGGTGCAATCCCAAAACAACTGGAGCACCACTGGAACACCATCATCGGCATTGACAAATTCACTATTAGTCAATTGCAAAAGGCGGCCTTACTAGGAACCGCTTCCATCCTGCGACGAGATCTATAATACCATCAAACATCCACATCTGCCTATCCCAGGTCCTGGGTAAGGACTCGATAGGTAGACAAAAATGCCAAATCCAGTCTGAACATCTGGCTGACTATGCAATGATTAATAATAATAATAGTAGTAGTAGTAGTAGTAGTAGTAGTAGTAGTAGTAGTAGTAGTAGTAATAATGTTGGAAGAGACCTTAGAGGTCATCTAGTCCAACCCCCTGCTCAGGCAGGAAACCCCATACCATTTCAGACAAATGGCTGTCTGGTCTCTTCTTAAAAACTTCCAGTGTTGGAGCATCCACAATTCCTGGTGGCAAGCTGTTCCACTGCTTAATTGTTCTAACTGTCAGGAAGTTTCTCCTTAGTTCCAGGTTGCTTCTCTCCTTGATTCGTTTCCATCCGTTGCTTCTTGTTCTGCCTTCAGGCGCTTTGGAGAAGAGCTTGACTCCCTCTTCTTTGGGGCAGCCCCTGAGATATTGGAATACGGCTATCATGTCCCCCCTCGTCCTTCTCTTCATTAAAGTAGACATCCCCAATTCCAGCACCCTTTCCTTACGTGTTTTAGTCTCCAGTCCCCTCATTATCTTTGTTGCTCTTCTCTGCACTCTTTCCAGAGTCTCAGCATCTTTCCCAAATCACTCTGAGTCACCCGCTACTCAGCCTAGCAATTAAGCATTACAAAATCACTTGTGCCTTCTATGTCTACACAGCGAGTGACATTTTGGGAAGTGAAGGATTTACCTGCTTGTACATAATGCACTTCCAAAGAAGCAGTCCTACAACTGCCAACCATCTTGAACCCTAAAGATTTTTTTTTTCTTTCAAATCCCCTTCTCCCACTGCAGCTTGGTTGATTGGGTCCCCGCCAGAGATTATTTCATGCAGGAGAGGAGATTTAAAAAAAAAAAACACAGTCTGGTTAGACCACAGACCTCTGCAGCTTCACCTGGGATGCACCCATCAAAATCCAGACAAATGGCTGAGACAAAGAGAAGACAGACAGTTGTGGTTTTCTTTCCGTGGGAGAACAGGGAGACTCAAAAGAATAAGCAAGAATTGTGCCAGGCTGCCGATTGGGCTCGACAGTCCCAAAGGATGCTGGCTTTTACAGGAGTGGCCAAAACGGTGGAAAATGCCACCTTTGGTTAAGTTCCCACCCATTTTTCCTCTAATTTCTTTATAAGTTTATAAGCATTGTTCACTTGATAATACTATTTTCCATCGCTTTCTGGGCAACCAGTCAACTCTTTGCACCATGGCTTTAATTTTATTATGTTTTACAAGCTCACTCAATGAAAGAACACAAAAAAACCCAACCAACTTGACAGCCATCACATAACACACTGACAAACGTCCTCCTCTCAGCTTCAATACGTGCCATCGAACACTGGATCCTACTGTGATCTGATTGGCTCGTTGCCAAAACAAGGTGACACCCAATTGGCTCCCTAAACACTGATGCTCATTGGCTGCAATTGGACGAAGGAAAGCTACCCGAAAAAACTGGTGGGATCATAAAATAGAGAAAGTCATAGAAAATGATAAAATTAAACTGCTCTAGGAGTTCAGAATTCAAACAGAGAAGCACCTGCAAGATAACACCCCAGACTTAACAATTGTCGGTAAGAAAGACAAAAAAGTCTGGATAGTAGACGTGGCAGTGCTGGGAGACAGCAGAATAGAAGAGAAAGAGCTGGAGAAGATAACAAAATACAAAGACCTACAAATAGAAATAGAAAGACTGTGGCAAAAGCAAGCAAAGGTAGTACCAATAGTCATAGGCGCCTTTGGGTGCAATCCCAAAACAACTGGAGCACCACTGGAACACCATTGGCATTGACAAATTCACTATTAGTCAATTGCAAAAGGCGGCCTTACTAGGAACTGCTTCCATCCTGCGACGATATCTGTAATACCATCAAACATCCACATCTGCCTATCCCAGGTCCTGGGTAAGGACTCGATAGGTAGACAAAATGCCAAATCCAGTCTGAACATCTGGTTGACTGTGCGATGATCCATAATAATAATAATAATAATAATAATAATAAAGTTGGAAGGGACCTTGGAGGTCATCTGGTCTTTGTTGCATGACGTTCTTGATTAAATTATCTTTCCATTGATATGTAATTTTATGGTACTACTCCCCCCCCAAAAAAAGTGATTAGCCATCAAACCTCAAAAATTCACTCTCCCCAACAGGTTTCCACAATTTTGGGCACTATCCTGTAACTCTACGATTCTGCAGCCAGGTTTAAATGGGCCACAGGGAGAAGCTTGTCCCGCCTTCCTTTTTCCTTTACAAAAAAAAAAAACCAGCTTAACTAAACCAGAGAGGATTATAAATTAAGCTCCAATCAGGCTGGTTTTCAAGCTCAAGCTGTCCCAAGCATCACCCGGAGACAGCCCCGAGGGGCAACTGGATTTGGGTTCTGCCTTGAAGACGTTTCGCTTCTCCTCTGGGAGGTTTTGGAGGTTCATCGTCCAGAACAGTGGTTCTCAACCTTTTTAATGCCGCGACCCCCAACCGGTCGTAAGTCAAGGACTACTCAACCGGTCGTAAGTCGAGGACTACTCCACTGGTGCAGCACCGTTTGCAGAATGGGATTTTTGGCGGGCTCAGCAGGGCAGAGACAGCCTGGACCATTCCTATTGGCTTTTGAAAGCCAATAGAATTAGACTCTGTTCAAGAGAGGCTATTCTATTGGCTTTCAAAAGCCAATCGAATAAAAGGGAGTAGCACAGCTAAGGAAAAGGGGGGAAGAAATGGCGGACTGCGTTGTTTTGGCGACCCCGTGAAATGGTCGTTCGACCCCAAATGGGGTCCCGACCCACAGGTTGAGAACCACTGGTCCAGAACCAGTGAAGCTTCTTGGAGGAGAAGTGAAACGTCTTCAAGGAAAAAAACAAAAAAATGAAGGATGTCCAGTGGCCTTTTGAAAAAGCACCTTTGGGACAACCGGGACCTGGAGGGCTTGAGAATCTCCACCGACGTCGCACGGAGGCTTCGTATCAAGGGCTGAAACGTTGAAGAGCTTCTCGTACGTTGAGAGAAAAAGTTCCCATAGAGAAAAAAAGTGGGCCCGGACTTAAGCGGCCCCTACGGACAGGGGTGGCGCTACATCTAGGATAATATAATTTGGGAAATTGCCCTTCCTTCTTTCCTTTTCTGGCAGACCTTTCGCTATTCAAATAGGTATCATCAAACATCCTCAGTGCTGGAAGTGAATGGAGTTTCAAGGGAGGAGGAGGAGGAGGAGGAGGAGGGGAGGAGGAAGAGGAGGAGGAGGAGGAGGAGGAGGAGGAGGAGGAGGAGGAGGAGGAGGAGGAGGAGGAGGAGAAGCAGGAGTAATGTGGGGTCCTTGGTGCTCTCTGAGCTTGGTACTTTTCCTGCAGACGTTTCATGTCCCAACTAGCTAACATCATCAGTGCTAGAAGGGAGGGGGATTTGCAAGGAGGAGGGGGAGGGGGAGGAGGAGGAGGAGGAGGAGGAGGAGGACGATGACTGTGGGGTCCTTGTTGCTCTCTGAGCTTGATTATTTTCTTGCAGATGTTTCATTACCCAACTAGGTAACTTCATCAGTTCTAGAAGGGAGAGGGGTTTGGCAGAAATTAACACCAAGATTAATACTAGATCAATAATCAAGAGCCCAATCAGTATTCCCCAAATTACAACAGCTCGTTGAATGACCGTTCATAGGTACTGGAAAAAAGTGACTCGTGACCATTTCTCACACTTGCGACCGTTGCAGCATTCCCGGGGTCACCTGATCGAAATTCAGGCGCTTGGCACCTGACTCACATTTATGACAGCTGCCATGTCCCGGGATGGGGCGGGGTCATGTGATCCCCTTCTGCAACCTTCGGACAAGCAAAGTCAATGAAGAAACCAGATTCATTTACCAACGGTGTTATTAATTTCGAGAAAGGTCGTAAAAGGGGGGGGGGCGAAACTCACCTAACAAATGTCTCGCTTAGCAACAGATAAATTCTGGGCTCAATGGTGGTCTTAAGTCCAGAACTACTTGTACCAAATCAGACGAATAAGCTAAAGTAAAAGGGGGGGGGGTTGCTCCCTGTTTATATACACACACCCCTTCTAGCACTGATGATGTTACCTAGTTGGGCCATGAGAGGTCTGCAAGAAAACAAGCAAGCTCAGAGAGCACCAAAGACTCCTCCTCCTCCTCTCTGCAAACCTCTTCTAGCATTGATGAGGTTACCTAGTTGGGTAATGAAACGTCTGCAAAAAAACTACCAAGTTCAGAGAGCACCCAGGACCCCACAGTCTCCCTCCTCCTCCTCCTCCTCCTCCTCTTCCTCCTCCTGTCCCTCCTGCTCTTCATCCTCCTCTTCCTCTCCGCAAACCCCGCTCCCTTCCAGCACTGATGATGTTACCCAGTTGGGTCATGAAACGTCTGTAAGAAAACCACCAAACTCAGAGAGCACCAAGGACCCCACAGTCGTCGTCGTCCTCCTCCTCCTCCTGCTGTCCCTCCTGCTCTTCATCCTCCTCTTCCTCTCTGCAAACCCCACTCCTTTCCAGCACTGATAATGTTACGCAGTTGGGTCATGAAACGTCTGCAAGGAAACCACCAAGCTCAGAGAGAACCAAGGACCCTCATCCATCTCTCTCCCTCCCTCCCTCTCCCTCCCTCTCTCTCTTTGCAGAAAAAAAGCACAAAATAAAATGTATGGGAAGAGTTACGCATGCATGCAGGTCTGGGGTTTACAGTATTTACCCAATTTACACAATTTCGGAAGGCATTTTTTAAACAATAAGGAAGTAAATCCCAGAGTCTGGTGGACTGGGCGGCTGCAACCAATTTAAACCATACAACAACAAACTTTCCAAACTTCCCAACCCATTTGAAAAAGCAGAAACCAATTTGGAGACACGGAGTAAAAACAAACAAAAAAAAACAAAACGCAGCAAAACATTGTTATAAAAAAAAGTAGATGTGGTCAAAGCTGGGCCTATCTGACAAACAGCAGAACGAAAGAAATGCAAAGAGCAATAAAACGGCGTTAATCGGATAATGACGAGACAATAAAACAGGTCTGGGTGACCTGGAAAGCTTTCTCCAGGGGCAAGTGATTCGCTGCAGTTCGGCAACTTTCCAGGAACGAAAATGTGGGTTAATGTTTCAGGAATTCCTTCCTCGCTGGAGCAAAGTCTCTTTGGATGGCCCCATGAACAGATGCCTCTCAAAAACAGCTGGAAAATTAAAACTTGCCAAAGAAAGCGCTCTCATGAATTTGGGAGCAATTATTTCACTGAAATATCTTTTTAACTTTTCAAACATGATTGGGTTTGACATGCTCGTAGTCATCTTTTTTTTTTTTCTGCTGCACACCCCCCAGGATCACAGTTTGTGAGATAGGCAGCCGTATAAATTTGATGGATAGGATAGGATAGGATAGGATAGGACAGATGGATGGATAGGATAGAATAAGGATAGGATATGGTAGGATAGAATAAGGATAGGATAGGATAGGATAGGATAGGATAGGATAGGATAGGATAGGATAGGATAGGATAGGATAGGATAGGATAGGATAGAACAGATGGAAGGATAGGACAGGATAGGACAGGACGGATAGGATAGGATAGGATAGGATAGGATAGGATAGGATAGGATAGGATAGGACAACAGATGGAAGGATAGCATAGGATAGGATAGGATAGGATAGGATAGGATAGGATAGGATAGGATAGGATAGGATAGGATAGGACAGGATAGGATAGGACAGAACAGATGGAAGGATAGGATAGGACAGGGCAGGATAGGGCAGATAGGATAGGATAGGATAGGATAGAACAGATGGAAGGATAGGATAGGATAGGATAGGATAGGATAGGATAGGATAGGATAGGATAGGATAGGATAGGATAGGATAGGATAGGATAGGATAGGATAGGATAGATGGATGGATAGGACAGGACAGGACAGGACATAGAGGTGGTCCCCAACTTACAATCATTTTGTTCAGGGACCGTTCGAAGTCACAGCAGCACCGAAAAAAGGGACCTGTGTCCGGGACTCGCACTTCCGACAAGCAAAGTCAGTGGGAAAAGCTGGATTCGCTTAACAACCACGCGGTTCCCTTAACAACTGCCGCAACCTGCTTAACAACCCATGGGAAAAATGATTGTAAAATAAAGCACAGCTCGCTTGACAACCGACTTGCTTTGGCAATGGAAATTTGGGGCCCCAATTGCGGTCATAAGTCAAGGACTATCTATAAATAGCTCCAGGGGGGGGGGAAGCAACCGACTGCCCATTTCGGAGGAATTTTTAAACTAAACCAATGTGGATCTTTGTTGGCAATATAGGTAGTCCTCGACTTACCACAATTTGTTTAGTAACCGTTCGAAGGTTCAACGGCACCGGAAAAAAAAATGTCCGTTCCCTGAATCCTTCAATCCGCCATTGAAAAGGTTCAATTTTTCATGGCAAGCATCCCCCAAACCAGGGGTCTTCAAACTTGGCCGCTTTAAGACTTGTGGACTTCAACTCCCAGAATGCCTCAGCCAGGTCTTCAAACTTGGCCGCTTTAAGACTTGTGGACTTCAACTCCCAGAATGCCTCAGCCAGCTTGGCTGGCTGAGGCATTCTGGGAGTTGAAGTCCACAAGTCTTAAAGCGGACAAATTTTGAAGACCTGGCTGAGGCATTCTGGGAGTTGAAGTCCACAAGTCTTAAAGCGGCCAAGTTTGAAGACCTGGCTGAGGCATTCTGGGAGTTGAAGTCCACAAGTCTTAAAGCGGCCAAGTTTGAAGACCTGGCTGAGGCATTCTGGGAGTTGAAGTCCACAAGTCTTAAAGCGGCCAAGTTTGAAGACCTGGCTGAGGCATTCTGGGAGTTGAAGTCCACAAGTCTTAAAGCGGCCAAGTTTGAAGACCTGGCTGAGGCATTCTGGGAGTTGAAGTCCACAAGTCTTAAAGCGGCCAAGTTTGAAGACCTGGCTGAGGCATTCTGGGAGTTGAAGTCCACAAGTCTTAAAGCGGCCAAGTTTGAAGACCTGGCTGAGGCATTCTGGGAGTTGAAGTCCACAACTTTGAAGAGCCCTGCCCCAAACGAACAGTCCAAGGAAAGCTATTAAGATTCCCCGTTCAATTTGCCATTTTCCCTTTCACGGATGAATCACAGGTATTTGTCATTAGTCACACAGAAAAAAAAGACCACCTGGTCGCTCTTTTTTTAAATCGCCTCGCCGATTTAAAAATAAACCGACCGCTGCAGGAAAGGTAAGTCATTCCGTTCAAATAGTCGGTTCCAATTTTGCAAAGCTTCTCGGCAAACCTACCCTTTGCCTTCTGCTAATTAATCAAACCCTCCTCATCAAATCCTCAGATCCCTCTTCATCTCAGCACCCCTCCTTGCAAAGCCGACTGGAAAGGCCTGCAGGATCTGGAATGCTCCTTTCCAGGCTGCGGCTGCGGATCGGAGCCACCCTATCATTTTGCTTCGCCCTCCTAGTGTTTATCTCGAAAGTAAATGCCACACATTTGTTGACTCACCCACTCGGTTTTTCAGCCAGCCAAGAAAATGATGCTCGCTGGATTATTCATCCCCATCCTTCATCTCAACTCATCGGCCTGCATTCAGCTGCAACCACGCCAATGGAGACAGGGAGGTGGAATCTTCCCCTGTCGTTGCCAGCTTGGACGATTATTTTATTTATTTGCAGGCCTTTTATTGTTTCTACAAATAAAACCAAGGCGGGGGGAAGAACGCATCTCTCCTCCTGTTTGCCCCACAACAACGATCCTCGTGGACTGGATTGGGTTGAGAGAAAAAGATTGGCCCAAGGTCACCCAGCCGGTTTTCCTGCTCAAGGCGGGACTAGAACTCACCGTCTCCTGGTGATTGGCCCAAAGTCAACCAGTTGCCTTTCATGCCTAAGGTGGGACTAGAACTCACTGTCTCCTGGTGATTGGCCCAAAGTCACCCAGTTGGCTTTCATGTCTGAGGCGGGACTAGAACTCACCATCTCCTGATGATTGGCCCAAAGTCACCCAGCTGGCTTTCATGTCTGAGGCGGGACTAGAACTCACCATCTCCTGGTGATAGGCCCAAAATCACCCAGTTGGCTTTCATGTCTAAGATAGGACTAGAACTCACCGTCTCCTGGTGATTGGCCCAAAGTCACCCAGCTGGCTTTCACGACTAAGGTGGGACTAGAACTCACCATCTTCTGGTGATTGGCCCAAAGTCAACCAGTTGCCTTTCATGTCTAAGGCGGGACTAGAACTCTCCATCTCCTGGTGATTGACCCAAAGTCACCCAGCCGGCTTTCAGTGCTAAGGCAGGACTAGCTACATAGAACTCAGCTTGCTGGCTGGAGAATTCTGGGAATTGAAGTCCACAAGTTTTAAAGTTCCACATCTGGAGACCCCCTGAACTCAACTAAAAAACGACCGGCAAAGAGAATTGCAGAGAACTTTCACGTAACACCGAATCAAAAGCCACTCGTCTGATTTCCATCCTTGCCTCCTTTGTGCACCCTTCCCAAAGAGCTCACCGGCAGGTCCTTGTCGTCCACGGCCCCTTCTAGTCACCAAACTCACTCAGCCAGTCAAACACGCTGTGAAGCTGAAGGCCCAAACCTCAATGAGGAGGCGGCGCTTAGGCCCCCGTGATCAAGTCGCAAACCAGCAAACAGGCAGTCACAGCATCATCAGGCCTTTTGACTTCTTTAGCGTGGCCTCCGGGTCTCACCAGGCGCAGGTCAAGCGGAGCCCCAGGTGGATTGTGGGAAGGGAAGAGCAATTCAAGCGCAGCTGGATACCCGCTCAAGGAACCAGCTCCTTCCCGGATGCTGGCACTCATACCAGCAAGGTCGGGAGTAAACAAGACTCAGGTCTGCCTTTGTTTGGGGTAAAGAGGGTTGACTCTGCCCTGAGCAGGACCAATGCAGTTTCACCAGCTTCCCGGCTCTGGCAAATTGGGTCCTGCCATTACTACACTCTCAGCTGAATCCTCCATCTCAGTGGATGTCAACCTTTTTAATGCTGCGACCCCCCCCCCAACCGGTCGTAAGTCGAGGACTACTCAACCGGTCGTAAGTCGAGGACTACTCAACTGGTGCAGCACCGTTTGCAGAATGGGACTTTTGGCGGGCTCAGCAGGGCAGAGACAGCCTGGACAATTCCTATTGGCTTTGGAAAGCCAATAGAATTAGACTCTATTCAAGAGAGGCTATTCTATTGGCTTTCAAAAGCCAATAGAATAAAAGGGAGTAGCACAGCTAAGGAAAAGGGGGAAAAAAATGGCAGACTGCGTTGTTTGGCGACCCCCGTGAAATGGTCGTTCGACCCCAAATGGGGTCCCGACCCACAGGTTGAGAACCACTGCTCCATCTGATGAGATTCACTGTGAAACCCTGGCTGGTTAATAGACATTGCAACATTTATTGACAATCCCCATTTCACCTCTGAACACCGGCCCAGACTGATGTGTGTCTCTATTTTTTTTTTTATTGTTGTTTTTTTAAAAGATTGCAGTCTGGGCAAAAAACTGCTTCTTGGCAGACTCTGGATCTGCAATCCCAGATCTTCGGGGAGAGCAGCCGCCCACAGTAATGGAGCCTAATGAATAGGGGTGCCAGCCTCTCCGTGGTTCTTTTTCCAAGCCTCACGTAGCCGGGGGAAAATGAATGATACTAGCCACGCCGTCCTGGGCATCTTGGTTGGCCTGGCTGAGGTTTGGTTAATAAGAATTATCTAGGCAAGATGAGTGGCTTGGTGAATTTTGCCCACTGCCCTCGTCAATGGCCTTACATCCAGAGGTTTTTGCAAGGCAGGCAATCAATAAAGGAGAAGGTTTTGTAGCTCCGGGTTGAAATGGTGCTCTCTCTCTGAACTTGTGTTCTTACAGACGTTTCGTGACCCAAACTAGGTGACATCCTCAGTGCTAGTAAGGAGTGCGGTGCAGAGGGCGGAATCAGTGACAGCAAACCGCACTCCTTACTAGCACTGAGGATGTAACCTGGTTGGGTAATGAAAGGTCTGCAAGAAAACAAGCAAGCTCAGAGAGCACCTAGGGCCCCACAGTCGTTGTCCTCCTCCTCCTCCTCCCCTCCTCCCCCTCCTCCCAGGAAATCTTACTCCCTTCTAGCACTGATGATGTAACCTATTTGGGTAATGAGAGGTCTGCAAGAAAATAAGCAAGGTCAAGAGCATCAAGGACCCCACAGTCCTCCTCTCCTCCTCCTCCTCCCAGCAAAACTTACTCCCTTCTAGCACTGATGATGTAACCTATTTGGGTAATGAGAGGCCTTCAAGAAAACAAGCAAGCTGAGAGAGCACCAAGGTGCCCACAATCTTCCTCCTTCTCCTTCTCCTTCTCCTCCTCCTCCCCCTCCTTCTCCTCTCATCAAACCTTACTCCCTTCCAGCACTGATGATGTAACCTAGTTGGGTAATAAAAGGTCTGCAAGAAAACAAGCCAGCCCAGAGAGCATCAAGGACACCACAGTCGTCCTCCTCCTCCTCCTCCTCCTCCTCCTCCTAGCAAACCCCACTCCCTTCCAGCATTGATGATCTTACCCAGTTTGGGTCAGGAAACGTCTGCAAGAAAACCACCAAGCTCAGAGAGCACCCAGGACCCCCCTCACACAGGTAATCCTCGACTTACAACAGTTCATTTAGTGACCATTCAAAGTTACACTAGCCCTGGGAAAAGCGACTTACGACCGTTTTTTCACCCTTAAGACCACTGCAGCCTCCCCGTGGTCACGTGATCAAAATTCAGGTGTTTGGCAACGGACTCACATTTACGACGGTTGCAGCATCCCGGGGGGGGGGTCACGCGATCTCTTTTGCGGCCGTCTTACAAGCAAAGTCAACGGGGGAATCTAGGTTCACTTAACCACTGTGTTGTTCCTCGCTTAACCACCGTGTTGTTCCTCACTTAACCACCGTGTTCTTCCTCGCGGCAAGAAAAGTCGTAAAACGGGGCAAAATTCACTTTACAAACAAGAGACATTTGGGGCTCCGTTGTGGTGGTTATGTCGAGGATTACCTGGACAGAACAGACCCTTTGAAAGGAAGATCAAAATGATCCAAATAGCCAAGCCGGGACTTAGGAGGGACACGATCCTTCTCATTACTGGGGAGTGAAGCTCTGTCTTCATGCAACATATACATTGGGTCGGACCTGCCCCCAACCTCTAATTTTGTAAGAGACTGAAGACCTGGGTCTGCCAATTGGCCTGGAGACCCAATGGGAGAGTTTGATTCTGGAGGTAGGTGCTAGATCAGTGGTTTTCAACCTTTTTAATGCCGCGACCCCCAACCGGTCGTAAGTCGAGGACTGCTCAACCGGTCGTAAGTCGAGGACTACTCAACTGGTGCAGCACCATTTGCAGAATGGGACTTTTGGCGGGCTCAGCAGGGCAGAGACAGCCTGGACAATTCCTATTGGCTTTTGAAAGCCAATAGAATTAGACTCTATTCAAGAGAGTCTATTCTATTGGCTTTCCAAAGCCAATAGAATAAAAGGGAGGAGCACAGCTAAGGAAAAGGGGGGAAAAAATGGCGGACTGCGTTGTTTGGCGACCCCCGTGAAATGGTCGTTCGACCCCAAACGGGGTCCCGACCCACAGGTTGAGAACCACTGTGCTAGATTGACAGCGGACTCCACCTTCCCCCCCCCCAACTGGCCCAGCTTTTTTTTAATAGCCATAATCCACAAAATTTCTGTTTTCTTTTTCCTTGTTTATTTTATTCTTCGATTATTTTACTTTTGCTTTGCTCCAACTTGGTTTTTTTATGGTTGTGAGCCATCTAGAGTAGTCCAATAATCAGAGAGATGGCAAATAAATATAAGAACTCAATAGGCAGGCAATAATCCCAAATGCGGTCTGAACATCTGGCTGACTGTGCGACGAACCGTAATAATAAAACCTCTAACATCCTCAAACATCAACCTCTTCCCATTCCAGGTCCTTGGAGAGGACTTGATAGGTGGACAAAAATGTCAAATCAAGTCTGCAACCTGGCTAATTGTGCGATGAATAATAATAATAGGGAGAACCTATACCATTTCAGACAAGTGACTGTCTAAAAATCTCCAGTGATGGGAGCTCCCACAATTTCTGAAGGCAAAGCTGTTCAACAACAACAACAACAACAACAACAATAATAATAATAATAATAATAATAATGAGAAGGAGGAGGAGTCTGGTTCATTGATATTGCAATAGCAATTGACCCACAAATTGAGAAACAGCTAGAAAAAATAACCAAGTATTGCTATCTGCAATTGAAGTTGAGAGATTGTGGAGGAAAAAATCAGTGGTTGTACCAATAATAATAGGAGCCCTTGGAGCAAAACCCAAACAACTGTCTAGAATATATGGAAATTTTGAACTTAATGATAGACCTGACTATTCTGACTTTGCAAAAAAAAAAACCACCTTACTCGGAACTGCATATATACTCAGATGTTACCTTAACTGCTCTTATATCCTCGGTTAGCTATGAATCGAATTGAAGATTAACCATAATAACAACAACAACATTGGGCTATCCCAGGTCCATGGTAAGGACTGGATAGACAAGATTGTGAAACCCAGTCTGAACATCAATAATATACACATATATACATATATGTGTGTGTGTGTGTGTGCATGTCTATACACACGCACGCGCACACGCGCACACACACACGTATGGATAGGTAGACAAGATTGTGAAACCCAGTCTGAACATCTGGCTGACTGTGTGAAGATCAATAATATACATATATATACACATATATACATCTCACCAGCTCAAGGTTGACTCAGCCTTCCATCCTTCCGAGGTAGGTAAAATGAGGACCCAGATTGTTGGGGGCAATGTAAAATATATATATATACATTGCTTACTGGTGTACACCGCTTAGAGAGTGCTTGCACTTAAAGCGGTATATAAGTCTCATAAAATAAATAAATAAATATATATACATACATATACACACCCGTGTGTGTGTGTGTGTGTATATATATATATATATATTGCTCCTCAAAGCACGAAGCTGAAAACACCAGCCTAAAGATGACGAATGGGACTTCGTCAAAACGTCGCCAAGACACTTCCAATTTTACGCGGGAGAAAACCCGAACAACCAAAGACCTACATACAAACACCCGCGAAAACCTCAGAAAACATATATGTGTGTGTGTTTGTACATATATACACATGCATACACACACACACACATCTGAATATATATATTTAGATACATACAAAGACCTAATAGCTACCTAACAGCTCTCAGGTCCTTGTTTAGGACTTGAACTATTAAGTTTTTTACCAATCTCAGACTGTGAATCGAACTGAAGATTAAATAACAACACCACCAGCAGCTCCTTGGGAAGGACTTGATAGGCAGACAAAACTGCCAAACCCAGTCTGAATACCTGGCTGTCTGTGCGACGAATATTATTATTATTATTATTATTATTATTATTATTATTATTATTATTATTATTATTATTAACAATAACAACATACTGCGTTCCCTCCCCCCTCCCGCAGCTGAGCTGAGCGGGCGTTGTGGTGCTTCTCTCCGCGGGGAGCATCCGAAGGAGGCCAAGAGCAGCCAGTTCCAAAATCGGGGCGCAAGCTGAGAACCCCAAAGAGAAGGGGGAGGGGAGGGGGAAGCAGCCCCTCCCCCAGGAGGGAGGGAGGGAGGGAGGGAAGGAAGGGGGGCGGCAACCCCAAGCCTCGCTCGCCCTGGGTCCCCCCACCCCCACCCCAGCCCCCCGCGGTGCCCCTCCCCCGCCGCCGCCGCCGCCTCACCCACCGGAAGCGCCCCCCGCAGTGCTGGCACTGGTCGCCCACCCAGCCGGGCTGGCACTCGCACTGGCCGGTGCTGGGCTGGCAGCGTCCTCCGTTGGCGCAGGGCTTCTCGCACGCCTTGCCTTCCGCCGAGGCCGACTCCGCGCCCCGCGCCGCCAGCAGCGGCACCAGCAGCGCCACCAGCAGCAGCAGCAGCCGCCGCCACGGCGAAGACGGCAGCCCCTCCGGCAGGCCGGCCGCCGCCCCCCGCCGCCGCCGCCGCCGCCGCTCCATGGCCGGCGCCGGGAGCCCCGAGGGCGCGGAGACCCCGACGGGGAGGCCGGGGGTCGCTCTTCGCTCGACGACCACCACGACGACGACCCGCTTCTCCCCCTCACGGCCGCCCCGCCGCCTCACTCGCCGGACGCTCCGGAGGAAGAAGCGGCCCGTAGCCGCCGAGTCGCCATCACGCACGCGCGCGCGCCTGGGTCCCCTCCCGATGACGTCACGCGGCCCTGGACGAGCGCCTGAGGGAGCGGACGAGCGACCATCGTCGCATCGGCGGGAGGGCTAGAGCGGCGCCGGCCGCTCTGACCGTCCCAGAAGGCGATGGAGAGGAAGAGTCGGTCTCCCGGCAACGGCCTAAGCTGGGAGAAGGGGGCGTGGCGCCAGCGTCCCTCTGGCTTCGCCCAGCAGGCGGAAATCCAACTGGTCAAGTCAGGAGGTTTAAGGGTTCAATGAATACAAGTAGTCCTCAACAGAACGGAACAGAATTATAGAACAGGAATACAGAATAGAATAGAAATAGAAATAGAAATAGAAATAGAATAGAATAGAATAGAATAGAATAGAATAGAATAGAATAGAATAGAACAGAACAGAACAGAACAGAACAGAACAGAACAGAACAGAACAGAACAGAACAGAATAGAATAGATATTGGAATATAGAAGAGAAGAGAAGAGAATATAAGAATAGAATATAGAAAATATGTAAATGAATATAGAATAGAATAGAACAGAATTAAGAATAGAACAGAATAGAATTAGAATTAATAGAATAGAAATAGGATTAGTAGAATAAGAATAGCATAAAAGAGAAGAGAAGAAAATTATAGAATAGGAATCTAGAATAGAATAGAATAGAAAACAACAGAATAGGAATAGAACAGAATGGAACGGAATGGAATTATAGAATAGAGTAGAATAGAATAGAATAGAATAGAATATATGTAAATGAATATAGAATAGAATAGAATAGGATAGAGTGGAATAGAATAGAACAGAATTAAGAATAGAACAGAATAGAAGAATTAATAGAATAGAATAGAAATAGAATTAATAGAATAAGAATAGTATAGAAGAGAAGAGGAGAAGAGAATTATAGAATAGGAATATAGAATAGAATAGAATAGAAAACAGAACAGAATGGAATGGAATGGAATTATAGAATAGAATAGAATAGAATAGAATAGAATAGAATAGAATAGAATTAGAATTAAAAGAATAATGACAATAAAATAGAACAGAATAGAATAGAATACCATTTCAGCAAGTGACTGTCTAGTCTTATGACTACAATTGAGCTGAATATTTATGTTGCTAAATGAAACATTTGTTAAGTGAGTTTTGCCCCATTGCCACAGTGGTTATGTGAATTAGTGCAGTTGTTAAATTAGTCACATGGTTGTGAAGTGAATCTGGCTTCCCCATTGACTTTGCTTGTCAGAAGGTCGCAAAAGGGGCATCATGGCATATTGCAGCCGTCATAAACACGAACTAGTTGCCAGGCAACTGAATTTTGATCACGAGGGGATGCTGCAAAGGTGGTAATTGAAAAAATGCCCTAAGTCGCGTTTTTCAGTGCCGTTGTAACTTTCAACGGTCACTAAATGAACTATTGTAAGTCGAGGACAGCCTGTGCTAATGACTCAGTTCCAATCCTACAGTCACAGGACCGAACGCCAGGCTCTCAGCAACACGGCTGCATTTATAACCATTTGGAGCAAACGCCCTGTGGTTCTGGAACCATGTTTTATGACACGTTTTGTCCAAAACCAACACTACTTGTTTTCGGCAAAATAGGCCCCATGGAGAACCATGGATTTATTGTAACAACTGTGTCATTTGCTTAACTGTCACAAAAAAGGTTGTAAAATTAGGAAGAGTTACAATGTTGAGGACGGCCTGTACCGAATGAATTACTGTCCTGGAACTCTATTACTGTAAGGTATAATAAGAGGATAAGCTATAGCAAATCAAGGCAGGGCATTGTGAATCTTTTCCTGGCCCTTTCCTGTCTAGATGGCCTAAATTGGTGTTTACACAACTTTAATTATAATTTTTTTTTCTTCAAGGCAATCTCCTTCCTGCTCCAGAGCATTGAGCCGTGTCAAATCGCACATGAGTGAAATATCAATCTTATGCACTGGATACAAATCTGTGAGTTATGAGATCCATGGCTCATAGAGGAACAAAATGATGTAAAATGAGTTTATGCAAAACGTCGTGACAATCAGATAAAAAAGGTAGAAGCAAGAGCACTTTTTTTTAAAGGTTTATTGATTTTCTAATTTTACATTTCAATATTTAAAAAACGTGGCGGTTGAGTTAACCGATAATTCAATAACATACAAGTATCTTTAGTACAAGTCTCAAACTACCACATTAAATATTTCCTCTCTTTTCCCCTTAGTATTTACTGCCTCCTGTTTAATACAATTCTTATTATATCAATTAGAATTCAGTGTTTCTCAGCCTTGACAATTTTAAGGCATGTGGACTTCAACTCCCAGAATTCCACAGCCAGCATTGCTGGCTGTGGAATTCTGGGAGTTGAAGTCCACATGCCTTAAAATTGTCAAGGTTGAGAAACACTGAATTAGATAAAAATAACATTCTTACATTTATCAATAATTTTTAGCTTATACATATCCTGATTATTTTAACATTCAGTCTTTGTAGACAATCAATGTCCTACTTAGTTTTTCCCAATTTTTAGTTTCCCATTAGTATTTAAATTTAACATTTAATATTTATAATTTCCAAGTTTTAAATAACCAAAGTTCCCTTTATCACAGTTCATCACAAAATCTAGTGTTCAGGATTCACGTCTTATCTATTTGAATATATTCTATTTCTCACCATCTTATATCGACTAATTAATGATATAGTATAGCATTCTTATTTTCTATGAATTTCCAAATATCTTCAATTTAGTAACCAAAATTTCTCTTATTTCAACATTGAATACTTCCTCTCTTTTTCTCTTAATATCTACTATCTCATATTTAAGCTAGTAGTTTTTATTAGACCAGTGGTTCTCAACCTGTGGGTCGGGACCCCATTTGGGGTCGAACGACCATTTCACGGGGGTCGCCAAACAACGCAGTCCGCCATTTTTTCCCCCTTTTCCTTAGCTGTGCTCCTCCCTTTTATTCTATTGGCTTTTGAAAGCCAATAGAATAGACTCTCTTGAATAGAGTCTAATTCTATTGGCTTTCAAAAACCAATAGGAATTGTCTAGGCTGTCTCTGCCCTGCTGAGCCCGCCAAAAGTCCCATTCTGCAAAAGGGGCTGCACCAGTTGAGTAGTTCTTGACTTACGACTGGTTGAGTAGTCCTCGACTTACGACCAGTTGGGGGTCGCGGCATTAAAAAGGTTGAGAACCACTGTATTAGACTTATATACCACTTCACAGTGCTTTACAGCCCTCTTTAAGGGATTTACAGAGTCAGCTTCTTGCAGCCCCCAACAATCTGGGTCCTCATTTTACCAACTTTGGAAGGATGAGTCAACTTGGAGTCGGTCAGGATCGAACTGCTGGCAGTGGGCATTGAATTAGCCTGCAGTACTGCATTCTAACCACTGCGCCACCATTTTAAGACTTGTGGACTTCAACTCCCAGAACTGGAACATAGCTGGCTGGGGAATTCTGGGAGTTGAAGTCTAGCCATTTTAAAGTTGCTCCAGTGGAGAAACGCCATTATAGTATGCCTACAGTAATTAAAAACCAGCGTTTCGGAACATTTGGTTGTTGCTTTGTTCAACAATCGCTGCGCTGTCGCTCAGGCCTTGGGTCAAGCCAGCGAGTGTCTAATGGCTAAACTCACGTTCCCTATCAATCTTGATGGCAAAATGGAGGAGCAATTTAATTTTCACCCGTTGCCCAGGTAGGTTCATGCAGGAGAGGCTGTTTGGGAAAAAACAGTGTTGAGTTTCCTTTGCTAAGGTCTCCAACACGCTATCAACTTTATGTGATGCTCTAGAAATCCTTTGGGTCATACTGAAAATTAGAGGTTTAGAATGCTTTTTCTCCCTCATTCACTGTGAAGGATATGGAAGAACGCAAGGTCCCCAGCCTTCTGGGCACCAGGGACCAGTTCCGTGGAGAAAGGTTTTTCCACGGGCCGGAGAGTACGTGGTTTGTGTGCTGCCTGCATCCCACGGATGGGGCTTTGCTTGTGTGTGCGGACTGATTGTGGGCATTCCATTCCATTCTATTCTTCTTCTTTTCTATTTTCTATTCTATTCTATTTTCCTATTCTATAATCCTATTCTATTCTATTCTTATTCTTTCCTATTTTCTATTCTATTCTATTTTTCCTATTCTATAATCCTATTCTATTCTATTCTACTTATTCATTCTTATTCTTTCCTATTTTCTATTCTATTCTATTCTATTTTTCCTATTCTATAATCCTATTCTATTTGATTCTATTTTCCTATTCTATAATCCTATTCTATTCTATTCTATTCTACTTATTCATTCTTATTCTTTCCTATTTTCTATTCTATTCTATTCCTATTCTTAATTCTATTCTATTCTTAATTCTACTCTATTCTATTCTATTTTGTTTTCCTATTCTATAATCCTATTCTATTCTATTTTACTATTCTATAATCCTATTCTATTCTGTTCTTATTCTTTCCTATTTTCTATTCTATGCTATTTTCCTATTCTATTCTATTCTATTCTATTCTATTCTATTCTATTCATGGTTTCATTTAGCAACAATTTAGCTTAACGACCAAACTGCTCGTCCCAATTGTGGTCACTAAACAAGGACACCTGTAATTCAAACTGGAAATGTATATTACCCCAGGTCTGTACCCCCTAAGCATGGGACCTGATTCAGATGCTCAGTTATGACAAGGGGGGAAGGAATTAAGATGGCAGCTCATGCATTTTCAATGTCATTCATGGTCTAGAAAAGCTTTTTCTGGGGGGAACCAGCGACCCACAACAACATTGAGCATCCCCACCCCCAGTATGTTCAACTGGAGACAAAGGGCCTCCGTCAGGGATCTTTTAATTGGATTCTGGCACCCAACAGGGGGCTGGATTTGATGGCCTTAAATGGCCTTCGTTCCCTTGGCAGATAGAGACAAATGGCACTTCCTACGGTGAGCTACCAACTAAACTAAGCTATTTATTCCGTGTGGCTGCATTTCCCAAACCTGTTTGCAGCAGTTTTTGCTCTCCTCGGCTGTTACTAATCTAAGGACCAGGTTTCACGTCAAACAGATAATCCTGGACTTACGAGGACAACCGGGAGCCGTGATTCTGTTGCTAAACAAGGTGATGGTTAAGTGCACGACAGGAACAACCTATTTGCCACGATTGCTTCAGCAAATCACTGCTGTTCTTAAGCGAAGCCCGCGGTCATTAAGCAAGTCTGGCTTCCTCCAGCCGTGGGGAATAGAATCAGCTGATGTCCACCCATCTCAAAGGTTGCCAAGGTTGGGAAGCACTAACCTAGATGGAAACTCACCAAGGAGATGAAGCAACCAAGAACTAAGGAGAAACTTCCTGACAGCGAGAACAATTAACCAGTGGAACAACCTGCCTCCAGAAGCGGTGAATGCTCCAACGCTGGAAGTTTTTAAGAAGAGACTGCACAGCCATTTGTCTGAAATGGTATGAGCAGGGGGTTGGACTAGATGAACTCCAAGGTCCCTTCCAGCTTCTATTTTATTCTATTCTATTCTATTCTTTTTTAAAAAATAATTTTTATTACCATTTTCCTTTATACAACTCTAGTACATATTCAGCAGACTGTATCATTTTTACATACTTCGGATCAACATTCTATACAATATAGAGACTATATACATTCAATATCTAACTCACAATAGTCTTGTGTATATTTCCAATTTTTGTTTCTATTATCTATCCATGTATACCATTTTTCCCAAACGGCGTAAAATTCCGAATCGTCTTTTTCTTTTAGTTCTAGAGTGAGTTTATCCATTTCGGCACATTCATATATCTTCTGACTAATCAATCCCTCTGGTGGTATATTGCGTTCCTTCCAGTATTGCGCGAACGCCATTCTTGCCGCAGTTAATATGTGTAGAATCAATTCTATTCTATTCCATTCCATTCCATTCTATTCCATTCCATATTTTCTATTCTATTCTATTCCATTCCATTCCATATTTTCTATTCTATTCCATTCCATTCCACTCCATTCCATATTTTCTATTCTATTCCATTCCATTCCATTCCATATTTTCCATTCCATTCCATATTTTCTATTCTATTCTATTCCATTCCATTCCATTCCATATTTTCTATTCTATTCTATTCTATTTCTATTTCTATTCTATTCTATATTCCATTCCATTCCATTCTTTTTTCCAGGAAAGCTTGCAAAATGTCGTCTTTCCGAAGAGAAGCTTGTGCATCTTTCTAGCTCAGTGGTTCTCAACCTGTGGGTCGGGACCCCATTTGGGGTCGAACGACCATTTCACGGGGGTCGCCAAACAAGGCTGTCCGCCATTTTTTTCCCCTTTGGCCACGCCCCTGGCACCCGGTGATGTATAAGTGGTTGGGGGTCACCACAACATGGGGAACTGTATTATGGGGTCGCGGCATTAGAAAGGTTGAGAACCATTGTTCTAGCTCATCCCTGGCACTCTGGGGCTGGCAGAATTCCTGGGCGCCAGCCGCCACCGTTGCCCAGAGCACAGCCCACAACACCCTCAGAAACTCCATGTCTACAAGCATCCTTGATCCAATCAGATCAAAACTGGTGCCTGCATTTGCATGCGATGCTCAGCCTGGGGCACCCCATCCACAGGCTTCACAGTCCAGTTATTGTGCAGGGCGCAAAGCAAGACAATGGCTGAATTGTCAGTTTAAGGGTGAGCAGCTGAGTGGATCACTCAGAAAGGTTTGTAGAGAGCTGCACGTTTAAGGCACAGTCTCATCTCAAATGAGGGTCATAGATCAAGAGGGTGGTAGATAACAGCCTGTCCCCACTTTGATCTCTGCCCGCAAGGGCTGCTGCATTTAACTGAACCAGGCGGAAGCCGGCTGTGTGTGTGCGGCAGCTGACAAAAAAGCCATCACAATCTTAGGCTGCATTAACAGGGATAGAATCGAGATCGCATGAAGTGTTAATAGCTCTCTATAATAAGATCAAACGTGGAATATGGCACCCAGTTTTGGTTCTTCTTCTTGTGCCATATCCGTTATTAGACGTTGGCGATCCTGTTTTTATCAGCAGCCACACGAAGAAGTGCTGCTGAGTTTTGTCCAAACCAGTCCCTTAGATTTTGAAGCCACGATGTTCTTCTTCTGCCTGGACCTCGTTTGCCTTCAATCTTTCCCTGGAGGATTAAATGAAGTGTGCCATATTTGTCTGGGTGTCACATCACGCGTCCGAAATATTCTAATTTTCGTTTTTAAATTGTTTTAATGGTTTCCCTTGGCTTTCCCAGGTGGCTGATCACCTCCTCATTTCTGCATCTTGTCAACCCAGCTTCTATGTCACAGCCGCCTGTAAATCCACATTTCAGATGCTTCTAGTCTCTTCAGGTGGCCCTCTGTCAGAGACCAGCTGACAGAAGAATTTTTGGTTACCACGATATAAAAAAGATGTTGAGACTCTAGAAAGAGTGCAGAGAAGAGCAACAAAGATGATTAGGGGACTGGAGGCTAAAACAAATAAGGAACGGCTGCTGGAATTGGGGATGTCTCGTTTAATGAAGAGAAGGACGAGGGGGGACATGATAGCAGTCTTCCAGTATCTCAGCGGCTGTCCCAAAGAAGAGGCAGTCAAGCTATTCTCCAAAGCCCTTGAAGGCAAGACAAGAAATAATGGAGAACTCATCAAGAAGAGAAGCAACCTAGAACTAAGGAGAAATTTCCTGACAGAACAATTAACCAGTAGAACAACCCGCCAGAAGTGGTGAATGCTCCAACACTGGAAGTTTTTAAGAAGAGACTGGACAGCCATTTGTCCGAAATGGTGTAGGGTTTCCTGCCTGAGCAGAGGGTTGGACTAGATGATCTCCAAGGTCCCTTCCAACTTTATTATTATTATTATTATTATTACACTTGCAGGAATTGGGTAGGTCTAGTTTATTGAGAAGAAGGACTAGTGGGGGATAAGATAGCACTGTTCCAATATTTGAGGGGCTGCCCCAAAGAAGTGGGGGGTCAAGCTCTTCTCCAAAGCCCCCGAAGGCAGGAAAGAAGCAACATACGGAAACTGATCAAGGAGAGAAGCCATCTGGAATTAAGGAGGAATTTCCTGACATAACAAATAATCAGTGGAATGATTTGCTTTCAGAAGTTCAACATTGGAGGTTTTTAGGAATTCACTGGACAACCATTTATCTGAAAAGGTACTATAGCAGTGGTTCTCAACCTTTTTAATGCCGCGACCTCCCAACCGGTCGTAAGTCGAGGACTATTCAACCGGTCGTAAGTCGAGGACTACTCAACTGGTGCAGCACCGTTTGCAGAAGGGGACTTTTGGCGGGCTCAGCAGGGCAGAGACAGCCTGGACAATTCCTATTGGCTTTTGAAAGCCAATAGAATTAGACTCTATTCAAGAGAGTCTATTCCACAGGTCTGCAACCTGCGGCTCCGGAGCCGCATGCGGCTCTTTGAGCCTTCCCCTGCGGCTCCCAGCCTCCTCTGCCTTTGCAGAGAGAGACAGAGACAGAGAGAGGAATTGCGCTTCCCTGCTTCTCTCTCTCTCTCTCTCTCTCTGTGTGTTTTTGTGTTTGTGTGTGTGTGTGTGTGTGTGTATGTAAAAGAGAGTGGATTCACAGTGTTCTCGGAGGAGCTGAAAAGCTTTCTGGGCGGAGCTCCTCCCTTTGCTGCGTCTCTGCAGGAAGCAGGAAGGGCAGGAGAGAGCTAGCTAGCCCAGCTAGGCTGACTCAGGAATTCTGGGAGTTGAAGTCCATGAGTCATAAAAGAGACGAGGTTGCCTACCCCTGATCTTGTTGGACAACAGCTTGAAGCTTGTCAGGTGAGCAGCAGATAGGAGAGGGGGGGAGAAAGAGAGAGAGAGAAAGAGAGAGGGAGAGAGAGAGAGAGAGGAAAGAGAGAGAGAGAGAGAGAGAAAGAGAGTGGGGGAAGAGGAGTGGCAGGCAGACCAAGGGCAGATAGAGAGGGAGGGAGGGAGAGACAGAGAGAGAGAGAGACCCTTTTGACATCTAAAATGAAGATAACACTGCATATATCCTTTTTTTACCTGTGTGTGTATGTGTGTGTGGGTGTGTGTATATATATATATATATATATATATATACATACATACATATACATATACACACACACACACATACACACACACATACATACACACACAAACACACACACACCTATAATAAAGGTAAAAAAGGATATATGCAGTGTTATCTTCATTTTAGATATCAAAATGGTTTTGCGGCTCCCAGTGTTTTGTTTTTGGTGGGAAACGGGTCCAAGTGGCTCTTTAAGTGTTTTGGGTTGCCTACCCCTGGTCTTCTTAAATGAACAGTGCAAAGAAATAGAAGAAAACAACAGAACAGGGAGGACCAGAGATCTCTTCAAGAAAATTGGAGATATGAAGGGAACGTTTCATGCAAAGATGGGCATGATAAAGGACCAAAATGGCAGAGACCTAACAGAGGCAGAAGAGATTAAGAAGAGATGGCAAAACTACACAGAAGAACTATACAAGAATGAGCTTAACATCCCAGATAACCACAATGAGATGGTCATTAACCTCGAACCAGACATCCTAGAATGTGAAGTGAAATGGGCCTTAGAAAATCTGAGCAACAACAAAGCTAGTGGAGGTGACAGTATTCCAGCTGAGCTATTCAAAATCTTAAAAGAAGATGCAGTAAAAGTGCTACACTCAATTTGCCAGCAAATTTGGAAAACTCAACAGTGGCCACAGGATTGGAAAAGGTCAGTTTACATTCCAATTCCAAAGAAAGGCAATGCCAAAGAATGTTCAAACTATCGCACCATTGCACTCATTTCACATGCTAGTAAAGTTATGCTTAAAATCCTACAAGCTAGACTCCAGCAGTATGTGGATCGAGAACTACCAGAAGTACAGGCAGGATTTCGAAGAGGCAGAGGGACTAGAGATCAAATTGCCAACATACGCTGGATCATGGAGAAAGCTAGGGAGTTCCAGAAAAACATCTACTTCTGCTTCATTGACTATGCAAAAGCCTTTGATTGTGTGGATCACAACAAATTGTGGCAAGTTCTTAAAGAGATGGGAGTACCAGACCATCTCATTTGTCTCTTGAGAAACCTATATGCGGGTCAAGAAGCAACAGTGAGAACCGAACACGGAACCACTGATTGGTTCAAAATTGGAAAAGGAGTCCGGCAAGGCTGTATACTGTCGCCCTGCCTATTTAACTTATATGCAGAGCACATCATGAGAAAGGCAGGGCTAGATGAATCAAAAGTTGGAATTAAGATTGCCGGGAGAAATATCAACAACCTAAGATATGCAGATGATACCACTCTAATGGCAGAAAGTGAAGAGGAACTAAAGAGCCTCTTGATGCGGGTGAAGAAGGAGAGTGCAAAAGTTGGCTTGAAACTCAACATTAAGAAAACCAAAATCATGGCATCCGGCCCTCTCAATTCCTGGCAAATAGATGGGGAAGAAATGGAGGTAGTGACAGATTTTATTTTTCTGGGCTCCAAGATCACCTCAGATGGGGACTGCAGCCAAGAAATTAAAAGACGCTTGCTCCTGGGGAGGAAAGCTATGGCAAATCTAAACAGCATTCTAAAAAGCAGAGACATCACCCTGCCAACAAAAGTACGCATAGTCCAGGCCATGGTTTTCCCAGTTGCAATGTATGGCTGTGAAAGTTGGACCATAAGAAAGGCTGAGCGCCAAAGAATTGAGGCCTTTGAACTATGGTGCTGGAGAAGACTCCTGCGAGTCCCTTGGACTGCAAGGCGTTCAAACCGGTCGGTCCTAGAAGAGATCAACCCCGACTGCTCTTTAGAAGGCCAGATCCTGAAGTTGAAACTCAAGTACTTTGGCCACCTAATGAGAAGGAAGGATTCACTGGAGAAGAGCCTAATGCTGGGAAAGATTGAGGGCAAGAGAAGAAGGGGACGACAGAGAATGAGATGGCTGGATGGAGTCACTGAAGCAGTAGGTGTGAATTTAAATGGACTCCAGAAGATGGTAGAGGACAGGAAGACCTGGAGGAATGTTGTCCATGGGGTCGCGATGGGTCGGACACGACTTCGCAACTAACAACAACAACAACAACAACCCCTGGTCTATTCTATTGGCTTTCAAAAGCCAATAGAATAAAAGGGAGTAGCACAGCTAAGGAAAAGGGGGGAAAAATGGCGGACTGCGTTGCTTGGCGACCCCCGTGAAATGGTCGTTCAACCCCAAATGGGGTCCCGACCCACAGGTTGAGAACCACTGTACTATAGGGTCTCCTGCCTGAGCAGGGGGTTGGGCTAGAAGACCTCCGGGGTCCCTTCCAACTCTTGTCATTCTGTTATTAAGACAGATTGAGCATCGGCAAAACTCTCCAAGAGGCAGTCTTCCAAATGGCATTGGAGACAGAAGGTTGTTCACACGTTCAGCTTGCTTTGCCATATGTCAACCTTGAGAGCAACAGCTATTTCCAAAGCTGAAGCAAGGCTCGGATGTCGCGGGCAGGGTTGACACATCGCACGGCTTCACCCTGGCTCAGCGTGCGGCGTTACCCGGGCAATTACGCCGGACTCGACAGACCCTGGATGAGGAAGGCATGGCTCAGCACAAGCGGGCAACCCCCCCTCCTTTTTTTTGGGTGGTAATTTGTCGACTCCAGAAACTGCAGGGTATCTGACTGTGACCGTATCCGTAGACAAGGGGGAGCAGGGCAAGGATACCGACCCTTTCTGGAATAACTTGAGGGTGCGATGACAACAGTTTCCCTTTTTAAAATTTTAATCTCCTGACACCATCGCTGGGAACTGTTAAGGAGGAGCCGTCTTCACCCTCGCTCTCCCACACCAACTATCAAGAGCTGAGTTGACTCTCTTGCTCCTCGGGAACGCAGCCCCTCCCTCCGGGGAATCCAGACCACGTTCAACCACAGATGTGGAGAATCGGATTAATAGTTCAATTAAGCGGGATTAAAGGTGGCTTGCAAACCCCAAACTGCCGTCCTTTCTAGTCTTTTGAGCCCTTTCTGCTTCATTTACATGAGGGGTGTCCGACCTTGGCGACTTGTAGACTTCAACTCCCAGAAGTCCACAGGTCTTCAAGTCGCCAAAGTCGGACACCCCTGATTTAAATGCTTCTGTAGTGGGCAGCCTTTTTCTTGAAATATCAGAAGTGATATTTTTCCCACTCCTGAACAAGACCCACATCTGAGGATTTTGTCATTTCCTCTCTCTCTTTTATAAGCTGGGGGCTTATATTGCAGGCCTGCAAAAAAAACCCTTGAAGAAAAGCAAGCGAACATGACAAGCTAACAAGGCTGCCTCACACAAGGAAACTCAATTAGCAGATATTGCTTTTTCCATTCCCCGAGAAGGTGTATATTTACAAGTTGCTTGCCCTGTTTTAACTCCTATTAATTTTGCATTATAGATTATCGCCGGGCTTGTAGGTTGCGTGTTCAAAACTATCCCGGCTTTTTGTCAGATCAAGTAAAGGTCAACAAATGTGGAATGACTTTGAACAAAGTAATTAATAGTGGTGGTTTGCGGAAAGGAAGCAAGCCCTAACCCAATTGCGCACCTGGTGTGCAAGCCCCAACTCGCCAATTGTGCACCTGGTTTGCAAGCCCTAACTCACCAATAGTGCATCTGGTGTGCAAGCCCTAACCAATAGTGTACCTGGTGTGCAAGCCCTAACTCGCCAATTGCACACCTGGTTTGCAGGCCCTAACTCACCAATTGTGCACCTGGTTTGCAAGCCCTAAATCGCCAATTGCACACCTGGTTTGCAAGCTCTAACTCACCAATAGTGCACCTGGTATGCAAACCCTAACTCACCAATAGTGCACCTGGTGTGCAAGCCCTAACTCGCCAATTGCACACCTGGTTTGCAAGCTCTAACTCACCAATAGTGCACCTGGTTTGTAAGCCATAACTTGCCAATTGCACATCTGGTTTGCAAGCCCTAACTCACCAATAGTGCACCTGGTTTGTAAGCCATAACTTGCCAATTATGCACCTGGTTTGTAAGCCCTAACTTGCCAATGGTGCACCTGGTGTGCAAACCCTAACTCACCAATGGTACACCTGGTGTGCAAGTCCTAACTTGCCAATTGTGCACCTGGTTTGCATGTAAACGCTGTCAGATCCTTCTCTCAATCTTTTGGGATTAAAAAATTGCATTAGAAGATTAACACTGGCCTTTATGTTAAATTGGAAGAAAGCAAAGCCAGAGAACATACATGTAGTCCTCGACTTAACAACCGTGACTGAGTCCAAAATTTCCACTGCTAAGCAAGACAGATGCTAAGTGAGTTTGGCCCCACATTACAGCCTTTCTTGCCACAGTTGTTAAGCGAATCACTGCAAGTTGTTAAATCAAGTAAAAGGGTTGTTAAGCGAATCCAGCTTCTCCATTGACTTTGTTCGTTAGAAAGTCGCAAAAGGGAATCATGTGACCCCCGGGACGCTGCGACCGTCATAAATACGAGTCAGGTGCCATTTTGATCACATGACCATGAAGAAGCTGCAACGGTCGTAAGTGTGAAAACTGGTCATAAGTCACTTTTGTCAGTGCCGGCAGAATTTCGGTCACTAAATGCACCGTTGTAAGTTGAGGACCACCCGGGCCCTCCTGGTGTTAACACTGCAGAGATATTCACAACCGTGAGCCACAACTTTGGGGAATGAGATGCAATTGTTTGGAAAGACCTGTTATAATTTTAAAGAGAAGCGTGAAAACCGATCATCAGCCCTTTTTCTTCAGGAACTTCAAACGGTCACTAAATGGAGTGTTGTAAGTCAAGGACTAATTTGTACATCACTGACATGGCTCCCTTCATTCCCATGAAGACAGTCTGGAGTTTCTGGCCCCGTTTAGCCCGCTAGAAGCAAAAAGTGAACAGGGATGCCATTATTCTCCTCAGAGTCCTGAAACAAAAATGTCCAAAAACTGAAGAAAGTGAACGTGGAGAGAAAAAAACGGGGGCGATACTTTTAAAACACCTTTTAAAAGTATCGCCCCCGTTAAAGCGGTTTGGGAGGGGCTGACACGGGTCAGGCGCGTCGTGAGAAGGCGGCAGCCGACCCGGGTTCGCTCGGGCCTTGGCGCGCCCCCTGCCGGCCGGGGCGGCAGCAACCCCAGCGGGCTCCGCAAGCGGAGCAACGCTCTGACAGGAGGGAGGGGCGGGCCGTACCAACGGGCCAGCGGCTGGAGGGAGGGACACGGGAAGGGAGAGCCAACAACACCGCCCCCTCAGGGCGGACCTCCTGTCTCCCTCCTCCCTCGCACCACGGACACCCCCGCCCGCCGCCAGGATGGTACGGCCCGAGAGCAGCTGTTTGCAGGAGGAGAAAGAAAGAATGGGAGAGGGCCGTTGCCCCGGCAACCGCAGAGCAGCCCGCCCCGCCCCTAGCGACCGCCCTGTCGGACGCGGAGAAAGCGGGCGGGCCTTAGCAACGCCTCTCTTTCCCCAACCGGCGCCCTCCGGCCCTTGGGGACTCCCAGGCCCATCCTCCCCTGCCCGGCCTTGCCAGACTACAATTTCCATGATTCCCTGCCAGTAGGAATTTTTAGACGTTGAAGATATAGGAAGGCCAGAACAGCCACTGAGGACAGTGACAAAGAAGATGCTGAGGCCCCGGGTGCGAAGTCTGCAGAAAGGGACTAAGATTGACAGCTGCCTCTCAGGAATGATATCACTCAGCATTTTGCAAGCTTGGCAACGTTCAAGGGGGCTGGACTTCAATACCCAGAATTCCCCAGCCAGCATTGCTGTTTTGGGGGGATTCTGGGAGTTGAAGTCCAGCCGTCTTCTGGTTGCTGAGATTGAGAAACATTGTTTTAACCATAATTTGGTTTTAAATGTCTCCTGCCTTTTATCTTTCTCGTTAATTGACCTTTTAATTATTTGACTGCTTTAATTGAAATCTATATGGGTTTTGTTTTTCTCTTGGGAGCCATCCTGGAGTCACATAGGCAAGATGGGCAGCTATATAAACCTCTTTTTTTCCTCTTTCTCCTTTTTTCCCCCCTTTTCAGTTACAATCTTTCACATTTCTGCCTCAGACACCAAAGGACATTTAATGCTCTTTTTAAAGAGGTGTTTAAAGAAACGCCTGGATATTCTCACACACATGCAAATACACCCTCAATCTTAATTTATTTATTTATTTATTTATTTATTTATTTATTTATTTATTTATTTATTTATTTTTATTTATATGCCGCCCAATCCCAAAGGACTCAGGGTGGCATACAAAATTAAAACAATCATCTAACAATAAAATAATACAATCATACAGCATGTCCGATCAGTCAGATTAATCTGACTGGATGAACCACATTATATCAAGGTTTGCTCTCGGTCCGGTTCCCCCCTTTAAACAAAGAAACAAACCTTGTAATTTTCTGGGGCTGAATCCCAATAAACCATTTAAGGCTTGAAAAATGATCGTTCAGGATCTATTTCCAAGGCTGACCCAGAGGCCAGTTTGCAATTTCTTGCTAGGGAGAGTGTGGGCAGAAAACCACCTACTGTTTTCTGCATGATAGAAATTGTTTGATAAAATCGGAAATAGCCACATAAATCACATTTTCTCCTGCAGCAGAAAACCCTGGACATCACCTGGTTAAGCTCTGTCCCTGGAAAGAAAGCCCCAAACAGCCACATTCAGATGACATCTCGAGGCATAAACTATAAAGCACTTTTTTGAGGCTCGAATATCATGCAGATCCAAGCCAGATGCTTCAGAGTTTTGCAAACTCAGAAAATTTGGTTTATTATTTATGAACTAGGGCACATTTGGGTGCTTTTCCCCCTAAAAGAAAAGGTGTAGTGAATGAGTATATCAAATGTTCCTGATATGTTTTTGGGAGAATGGAACCAATTTTATGAAATTAAAAAATGGAAAAAATTTAAAAACGTCTTTATTTGGGATTGATCCGGAACTGGTAACTAGCAGATATAATGTGATGTGACTGTTGTAATTTGAGGCGTGCAAATTATATATTTTACACTTGTCAGATGATGTCAGAATGGCTGCGTGGCAGCGCCCTGGCATCATTAAAACTTCCCAGAGGGCAACATCCACAAATGATGGTTTAGCGCAGTGGTTCTCAACCTGTGAGTTGGGACCCCATTTGGGGTCGAACGACCATTTCACGGGGGTCGCCAAACAACGCAGTCCGCCATTTTTCCCCCCTTTTCCTTAACTGTGCTACTCCCTTTTATTCTATTGGCTTTTGAAAGCCAATAGAATAGACTCTCTTGAATAGAGTCTAATTCTATTGGCTTTCAAAAGCCAATAGGAATTGTCCAGGCTGTCTCTGCCCTGCTGAGCCCGCCAAAAGTCCCATTCTGCAAACGATGCTGCACCAGTTGAGTAGTCCTTGACTTACGACCGGTTGGGGGTCGCGGCATTAAAAAGAACCACTGGCTTAGCGCCATATTTGAGCCCGACAAACTGTGGCGTTTAATGGCTGTTTCTTAAGTTTTTTAAATGAGTTTTGCCCCCATTTTACCACTTTCCTTCCCACAGATGTTAAGGGAATCACTGCAATTGTTAAATTAATAACACGGTTTTTAAGTGAATCCGGCTTCCCCATTGACTTTGCTTGTCAGAAGGTCACAAAAGTGGATCACGTGACTCCAGGGACGCTGCAACCGCCATAAATACGAGTCAGTCACCAAGCGTCCGAATTTTGGTCAGCTAACCTACCCTGGGGATGCTGCAACGGCTGTAAGTGTCAAAATCAGTCATAAGTCACTTTTTTCCGTGCTGTTGTAATTTCGAATGGTCACTAAGTGAACTGTTGTAAGTCGAGGACTACCTGCATGTGAAATAGAAACAAAAAAAATTCCATTGCGCAGGCCTCATGCTGTGATCCCCACTGAGGCAGCCTGCGGTACATAAGAGGATTTTAAATGGAATTGGAAATTCTTTTCTCTCCTCTACGGAGAACAAACGATGAGGCCTTTTTGCCTGGACTGTGGATCATTTGAAGGAGATTTTTATTTTTAATGATAGTCATTAACCCTAACCCTAACACGGCTCCACAAAAATTTTGGGATCAGTTATCGTAACCCTAACCCTAACTCTAACCCTAACCCTAACCTTAACCTTAACCCTAACCTTGTATTTCAAGCTGAGTTCGAAAGAGCCGCAGGAAACCCTGCCAAATTCAATCCCCCTTGCACCAAAGGACACATTTAGCTGAGCCGCTGCGTGGTTCAGCAGCTCCTACCACGTTAACAAACCCCACAAAATTTGTGCTGCTTCTGGGCCAGCGATTAAGTCACGTTAGGGTGGGGAAATTTCGGACGAGCCTTTTGCCAATCATTCATTTTTTTAAAAAAAACAACAACAACACAACAACAGCGAGAGAAACAGCCCAACTCTTGCGCTACTCCCGGAGATACGGCGATACCTTCCTCCTGCTCGCTGCGCCTGTTTGCCACCAGCTGGGGAGATGGCCCTGCCAAAGGTGTGGTCCTCGGAGGGCTGCCAAAGCTCTCACTCATTCCAGGATTGTAAAATGTCAGTTGTCAGTGCAACCACGTGCCTGTTCCTTTGCCAAAGAGCTTCCGACTCGCGGGAATGATTGCTGCCTTTTTGGGCCGAAGCCAGGCGCAACTCCGTTTTTAATAAACTTCTTGTTTTTACTGTTTTACAACCTTTGTAGGATTTTAATCGTGGCGTGTGTTTCTGAATACAGACATCCGTTTGTCTGAAATGGTAGTGAGTCTCCTGATTGAGCAGAGAGTTAGACAAGACCAGTGTCCCCCCCAAACCTTTGGGGCACCAGGGACCAGTTCTGTGGAGAGAGGTTTTTCCACAGACCCAAAGGGACGTGGTTTTGCGTGCCCTTTGCATCCCACGGATGAGCTTCGCTCGTTTGCGTGGACTGGTTTCCGGTGCCGGTCCATGGACCGAGGCTTGGGGACCCCATGTTCTGTCCCAGCCTACGTGAATCACAAGGAGAAACCCTTCTTCCAACGAGCAGGCTGGAACCACAGGAAAACAAAAGCCCTTTTATTATTTTACAGACCTGAGTAAAATGTCCAAAGGCCAAACAATTCAATTGTGAAGCTTGAGTCCTTCACAAACGGTTGCCTTCCGCAACCAGCACCTCCCACATCTTCTCTTTTATTATGCAGCCCAAGCCGTGGCTTTCTAATGCCTTCTCCTTTGCCTTTGGAGCCGCCCCATTGCTTTCCTCTGTTCTACTTGCTTCTCTTGCCTGCGCATTCGTGCCTCCGGGATTTGTCCCAGCTGTTCCTCATCACTGACCAACTCAGGCTCCCAGCACAGCTGCGTCTCAGCTTCAGCGCGAATAGAGGGGCCAGGCTCCTCGTCAGACTGTAAGTCTTGGAGCTCTTCCTCTGATGTCCCTCCAGGCTCCTCCTCCTCCTCCTCTGATTTCCCAGACTCAGCTTCCGGGTCCACTGGCTGGCGAGGAATCACAACACCCTAGACGTAGGTGACTCCATCTGCAACCATCACGACTTATGAACCTGATGTACCGGCTCCATCACAGTCGTAACTCAAGGACCACTTATATTGGGTGTCCTCGACTTATAGTGGTTGGCTTAGTGACCGTTCAAAGTTGCAGCGCCACTGAAAAAAGTGGCTAGTGGTGAAGTCTTCACGCTTACAACCGTTGCAGCATTCACTTGCTCATGCGGTGAAAATTCAGATGCTTGACAATTGGTTCCTATTGATGACGGTCACAGTGTCCTGGAGTTGGTGCTCCCAACCTTTTGGGCACCAGGGACAGGTTCCTTGCAGAGAGGACTTTCCGCAGCCGGGGGTGGGCATAGTTCCGTGTGCTGCCTGCATCCCGTGGATGGGGCTTCGCTTGTTTGCGCAGACCGGTTGCTGGCGTGCTGCGGACCGGTACTGATCCACAGACCGGGGGTTGGGGGCCTTTGGACTAGGTATAGAACAGAGGTCCCCAACCCTTGGGGCACAAGGGACCGGTTCCGTGGAGAGAGGTTTTTCCACAGACAGGAGGGTGTATGATTTTGTGTGCTGCCTGCATCCGACAGATGGGGCTTCGCTTGTTTGTGCGGACCGGTTGCTGGCATGCTGTGGCCTGGTAGCGGTGCATGGTCTGGGGGTTAGCGACCCCTAATATAGAAGACCTCCAGCTCTAATGATGATGATGGTAGAATTGTCAGCCACCAAGAGTCCTTTGCTGTGATGGGTGGCTATAGAAATCAAATCAAATCAATCAATTTGCAAAGAGCAGGTCCTGATTTTTATCCCCTGTCATATACCACAATAAGCCCACTTCCCTTACTCCGTTTTCTAGGAGTGACATGATAGCAGTCTTCCAGTATTTGAGGGATTCTAAGAGAAAAGAACGGGTCCATCTATTCTCCAAAGCGCCGGAAGGCAGGACAAAGAGCAATGGATGGAAACTCAGCAAGGAGAGAAGCAACCTGGAACTAAGGAGAAACTTCCTGACAGTGAGAACAATTAACCAGTGGAATTACCTGCCTCCAGAAGTGGTGAATGCTCCAACACTGGAAGTTTTTAAGAAGAGGCTGGACAGCCGTTTGTCCGAAATGGTATAGGGCTTCCTGCCTGAGCAGGGGGTTGGACTAGATGACCTCCAAGGTCCCTTCCAACTGTTGTTATTCCGTTATTCTAAGTGTAGCTAAGCCCACGCTTCCTTTCCGCAAAGTTGGTTTTCTCCATTGAGCTGCCTTCTGTATTGCATTATTCTTTTCCTTTTTAAAAAAAAATTGGTCCAGATGTTCGCTACCGGATTTTTTTTTTTTTTTTTCAAATTTTCAAATTACTTTTTGGCAAACTTTGAGTCCAGATGCGAGACGGGTCTGCATGATCTCATTCTGGAGAAGTCAGGCCTCTCCTATGCTGAGGTCGCGCATCGGAAATGAGTCAGATTCCTGCGTTTTGGCCAAACAAACGACACTCCGCACAGCCAGAAGTAACAAAAACAGCCTGACTGTAGTAAAAGAAATAAATAAATAAAGGCAGAAATACAATTAGCTGCAGATGTCGACACAAAGAGACATTGGCCTTTGAAGTCCACTTTATCTGTAATAACATAATAAATCATATTCTATTATATGCTTACTTCTGCAGCCCAAAGCTTCGTTGTGACTAATATTCCTCCTTCAACTAATATTAGTCCATTTCTATTATCCGTTACTACACGTATTTATTATTCCTTCTGAATCTCACTTATACTGGGGACATTTTCTCCCTTATGTATACGGATCCCACGCTCTTTATTGGGATTTTGAATCAAAGAAGAAAGGAACTCATTTTTCAACTGCCAAGAAAAGGGGAAAGAGGAGGAGAGTTGAAAGTGTGCCCTTCATTTTTCACACCCTGCTTCTGTTCCCACGACACGCGAGATGCGGGAATATGGTTTAACCAGCAGGTTAGCCTGGTTCAAGAACAGTAACTGCGAGAGGGAACTTGGAGTCCTAGTGGACAATCGCTTAAATAGGAGCCAGCCGTGTGCTGCAGCAGCCAAAAAAGCCAACGTAGTCCTAGCCTTTCATTAAGGGATTTATAAAATAAAGATCACGTGAAGTGTTAATACCACTTTACAATGCCTTAGTAAGGCCACACTTGGAATACGGCATCCAGTTTTGGTCACCACAATGTCAAAAAGATGTTGAGACTCCAGAAAGAGGGCAGAGAAGAGCATCAAAGATGATCAGGGGACTGGAGGCTAAAACATATGAAGAACGGTTGCTGGAACTGGGTATGTCTAGTTTAATGAAAAGAAGGACTATGGGAGACATGATGGCAGTCTTCCAATATCTCAGGGGCTACCCCAAAGAAGAGGGAGTCAAGCTATTCTCCAAAGCGCCTGAAGGCAGGACAAGAAGCAACGGATGGAAACTCATCAAGGAGAGAAGCAACCTGGAACTAAGGAGAAACTTCCTGACAGTGAGAACAATTAACCAGTGGAACCACCTGCCTCCAGAAATTTTGAATGCTCCAACACTGGAAGTTTTTAAGGAGAGACTGGACAGCCATTTGTCTGAAATGGTATAGGGTTTCCTGCCTGAGCAGGGGGTTGGACTAGATGACTTCCAAGATCCCTTCCTACTCTGTTATTCTATTAGTCCCCCATCAGGAACAGCTGGGAATCAGAGCACCACAGGACAGAAGCTGAAACGGGCAGAGTTTAGAATCCGCGATTGGGAACCGAGGTTTGTTCCCAAGGTGGATGGCAGGTAACGAGTCCAGAATCCCTGCACAGCCAGGTAGCTGTTTATCTTGGTTTTCTTTCACATGCTGGGTGTGCATGATGGTTGTTAAGCAGAAGCAGCAGACCCGAATAAGTGCCAAAAAACCCCAAGCATTTATTGCACACAATGCAACTCAGAGACTGTCCAGGCCGAGGTGGTAAACGTTGATGGTAAACTTTGGCTGCAAATTTTGATTACAGGTGTCCTCGACTTTTGTCCAAAAGGGACCCCAAAATTTCTGTTGTTTCCTAGTTGGGTGATGAAGCATCTGCAAGAAGACCACCAAGCTCAGATAGCACCAAGGACCCCACAGTCCTCCTCCTCCTCTCTGCAAACCCCACTCCCTTCTAGCACTGATGATACCTAGTTGGGTGATGAAACGTCTGCAAGGAAACCCCCAAGCTCAGAGAGCACTAAGGACCCCACAGTCCTCCTCCTCCTCCTCCTCCCTTCCAGCACTGATGATGTTACCTACTTGGGTGATGAAACGTCTGCAAGGAAACCACCAAGCTCAGAGAGCACCAAGGTCCCTACAATCTTCCTCCTCCTCCTCCTCCTCCTCCTCCTCTCCACAAACCCCTCTCCCTTCTAGTACTGATAATGTTACCTAGTTCAGTCATGAAAGGTCTGCAAGAAAACCACTCAGCTCAGAGAGCACCAGAGACCCCTCATATCAACCCTGAGCTACAAATATTCTCCTTTATTAATCCTCAAGATGCTCACACAGAACAGGTGGTCCTCAACATATGACCGTGCAGAAGCTGCAGATTATGGTTCTATGTTGTAACGACTGTAAAATTGAATACTTTATACTTTGGCAAGCTGCCATCCCCGTCTCTCGCACCCAGAGCCGAGACGTTCCCTCCGATTCGCTCCAATCCCTGGTCCCATCTTGGCCAGGACTGTCCCAGTTGTGTCTGTGGCCATTGTGTGTTTCTTGTGCATCCACCGCCTCCTTGTGTCGAGAGAACAAACCGCACCTTCTGCAGAAGGCCCCGGCTGCGGACGGTTGTGGGTTAAATCACACAGGCCACCTGGAGGGAACTTTTGTGCAGAAAGGATTTGGGCCCAGACAAACCTGTGCAAAACTGCAACCCAACCAGCACACACAGACGCCTCTTTCCTCCCCTGCTTTGTCAAAAGGAACAAAAAAACCTCACTGAAGCATTTATCAAAAAAAAAAAAACCCCTGTTCTGTTCCATTCTCTATTCTATTCTATTCTATTCTATTCTATTCTATTCTATTCTATTCTATTCTATTCTATTCTATTCTATTCTATTCTATTCTATTCCTTATTCCTTATTCCTTATTCCTTATTCTATTCTATTCTATTCTATTCTATTCTATTCTATTCTATTCTATTCTATTCCATTCCATTCCATTCCATTCTGCATTTCTATTCTATTCTATGTCCGAAATGGTATAGGGTTTCCTGCCTGAGCAGGGGGTTGGACTAGATGACCTCCAAGATCCCTTCCAACTTTATCATCATCATTATTATTACTCTACTCTACTCTACTCTACTCTACTCTACTCTACTCTACTCTACTCTATATCCAGTTCATTCTCTATTCTTATTTTCTATTCTATTCTATTCTATTCTATTCTATTCTGTTCTGTTCTATTCTATTCTTAGTGGATTACGGACATCCCGCATCATCATTATTATTACTCTACTCTACTCTACTCTACTCTACTCTACTCTACTCTACTCTACTCTACTCTACTCTATATCCAGTTCATTCTCTATTCTTATTTTCTATTCTATTCTATTCTATTCTATTCTATTCTATTCTATTCTATTCTATTCTATTCTATTCTATTCTGTTCTGTTCTATTCTATTCTTAGTGGATTACGGACATCCTGCGTCCGAAGCAGGGCTGTCGTTGAAGGCATGGAGGTTTTCTGGAGCTGCCGAGAAGGGGAAGGAGATTTATGGCTGGTTTAATCATTCAGCTTCCGCCCTGTCACAGTTGCAGGGCCGAAGAGGCTAAGTAAACAATGGCTGAAAGGTCCAAGGCCAGCTCATGACATCAATCAACATGATGATAATGGCAACTGTGATAAGCAGACCAGGAGCACAAGGTCAGCAGGACAAGGACAAGGAAATGGAAAGAGAGCACAATTGCATCCAGGGAAGACCCTAACCCAAAACAGAGCATTTTGTAATGTTTCCAAAAGAAATTCCACAAAGATTTATTTATGGCGGTTGCAGCATCACCTGATCCACTTTTGCGACCTTCGGACAAGCAAAGTCAGTGGGGAAGCCGGATTCACTTAAAAACCGTGTTATTAATTTAACAATTGCAGTGATTCCCTTAACATCTGTGGCAAGGAAAATGGTAAAATGGGGGCCAAACTCATTTAAGAAACTTAAGAAACAGCCATTAGAAGCCACAGTTTGTCGGGCTCAAATATGGCGCTAAGCCATCATTCGTGGATGTTGCCCTCTCGGAATTTTTAATGACGCCAGGGTGCTGCCACGCAGCCATTGTCTGACATCATCTGACAAGTGTAAAATATATAATTTGCATGCCTCAAATTACAACAGTCACATTACATTATATCTGCTAGTTACCAGTTCCGGATCAATCCCAAATAAAGACGTTTTTAATTTTTTTCCATTTTTTAATGTCTTTTTTTAATTTCATAAAATTGGTTCCATTCTCCCAAAAACATGTCAGGAACATTTGATATACTCATTCACTACACCTTTTCTTTTAGGGGGAAAAGCACCCAAATGTGCCCTAGTTCATAAATAATAAACCAAATTTTCTGAAGCATCTGGCTTGGATCTGCATGATATTTGAGCCTCAGAAAACAGCTTTATAGTTTATGCCTCGAGATGTCATCTGAATGTGGCTGTTTGGGGCTTCCTTTCCCGGGACAGAACTTAGCCAGGTGATGTCCAGAGTTTTCTGCTGCAGGAGAAAATGTGATTTATGTGGCTATTTCCGGATTTTATCAAACAATTTCTATCATGCAGAAAACAGTAGGTGGTTTTCTGCCCACACTCTCCCTAGGAAGAAATTGCCAGCTGGCCTCTGGGTCAGCCTTGGAAATAGATCCTGAACGATCATTTTTCAAGCCTTAAATGGTTTATCGGGATTCAGCCCCAGAAAATTACAAGATTTGTTTCTTTGTTTAAAGGGGGAACCGGACCGAGAGCAAACCTTGATAGAATGTGGTTCATCCAGTCAGATTAAGATTCAGGGTGTATTTGTATGTGTGTGAGAATATCCAGGCATTTCTTTAAACACCTCTTTAAAAAGAGCATTAAATGTCCTTTGGTGTCTGAGGCAGAAATGTGAAAGATTGTAACTGAAAAGGGGGAAAAAAAGGAGAAAGAGGAAAAAAAAAGTTTATATAGCTGCCCATCTTGCCTATGTGACTCCAGGATGGCTCCCAAGAGAAAAACAAAACCCATATAGATTTGAATTAAAACAGTCAAATAATTAAAAGATCAATTAACGAGAAAGATAAAAGGCAGGAGACATTTAAAACCAAATTATGGTTAAAACAATGTTTCTCAATCTTAGCAACCGGAAGACAGCTGGACTTCAACTCCCAGAATCCCCCCAAAACAGCAATGCTGGCTGGGGAATTCTGGGTATTGAAGTCCAGCCCCCTTGAACGTTCAAAAGCTTGCAAAATGCTGAGTGATATCATTCCTGAGAGGCAGCTGTCAATCTTGGTTCCTTTCTCCAGACTTCGCACCCGGGGCCTCAGCATCTTCTTTGTCACTGGCCTCAGTGGCTGTTCTGGCCTTCCTATATCTTCAACGTCTAAAAATTCCTACTGGCAGGGAATCATGGAAATTGTAGTCTGGCAAGGCCGGGCAGGGGAGGATGGGCCTGGGAGTCCCCAAGGGCCGGAGGGCGCCGGTTGGGGAAAGAGAGGCGTTGCTAAGGCCCGCCCGCTTTCTCCGCGTCCGACAGGGCGGTCGCTAGGGGCGGGGCGGGCTGCTCTGCGGTTGCCGGGGCAACGGCCCTCTCCCATTCTTTCTTTCTCCTCCTGCAAACAGCTGCTCCCGGGCCGTACCATCCTGGCGGCGGGAGGGGGTGTCCGTCGTGAGAGGGAGGAGGGAGACTTGGAGAACCGCCCTGAGGGGGCGGCGTTGTTGGCTCCTCCCTCCCGCGTCCCTCCCTCCAGCTGCTGGGCCGTTGGTACGGCCCGCCCCTCCCGTCAGAGCGCTCGGCAGGCCCGGCGGACGGACAATGGCGCTGCTCCCCTCGCGGAGCCCGCTGGGGCTGCTGCCGCCCCCGGCCGGCAGGGGGCGCTCCAAGGCACGAGGGGGCGCCCGGCCCGCCGCCAGGTGAGCCAACCCGGGTCGGCCGCCGCCTTCGCACGACGCGCCTGACCCGAGTCAGGCGCTTCCGGGGCAGCCCCTCCCCGTTCATGCAGGGTTGAAACAATCCCTCGCCGCGGGTGGGGCAGGGGGCGGGGCCTTGGGGGGCGGGGCAAGCGAGGGGGCCACATGTGCTGGGGGGGTGTATGTTGGGGGGATAGTTTTGTGTTCAAATCCTGCAGGACGGCTAAAGCAGATTGGGCCTGTTTGGGATCGGATGGGAGGCCACCAGGAGATCCAGCTCGGTGGGGTTGGATAGTCATCACAAAGGAGGCAGGGGCAAGTCGCCCCTCTGCCTGGCTACCCTGCAAGGAGGCGTCCCTGGAGTCGCCAAGTTGGCCCCAAGAAGAAGAACCTTTAGCAGATCTGGGCAAACTGGGGGTCAGAGGTGGATAGGGCACCACCAGGAAATCCCATGTCTGCAGGCAGGAAGACTGTGGTTCTCGAAACCTCTCCAAGAAGAAAAAATCTAAATCCACGCCTGGACAACTAGTCAACCAGGCTGCCCGGGTTAGCGCCTGGAGTTGCATTCAGCCGGGCCATTTGACAGTTGGAAGTTGAAAGTGTGGCTGTGTTCCCACAACCACAAATCAGACGGAGCTGGTGCATTTTTCAAACCTGGGCTGGTGTGTGTGTGTGTGTCTGTGTGGAGACTTGCAGCTCACCTCGTCAGCGTCATTATGTTGGTGTAAGTTGCAAAACCAGGAAGCAAGGCTAGATCAGCATTCGGGATAGGGGTGTTGTGTGGATGCGTCTTTTAAATATATTGGTGACTTGGGAGCGTCGCTGTAGATGCCTTGAAGCCAGTTGCTTGCCTTGTCCAACTCTTCCGCAGGGTGATGGTGACGAGAACGTAAGGACGTTTGGGGGGAGGAGGTGGCAATTAAAATACAGGTAGTCCTCGACTTACGACAGTTCATTTAGTGACCGTTCACAGTTCCCACGGCAGTGAAAATAGTGACTTAGGACCGTTTTCCACACGACCGTTGCCGCCTCCCCAGGGTCACATGTTCAAAATTCAGATGCTTGGCAAACTGACTCATATTTATGACGGTCGCGGCGTCCCTGGGTCGGGTGATCCCCTTTTGCGACCTTCTGGCGAGCCAAGTCAATGGGGAAGCCAAATTCACTGAACAACCGCGTTACTCACTTAACAACTTGCAATGATTCATTTAACAACTCTGTCAAGAAAGGTTGTAAAACGGAGCCAAGTCCACCGATGTCTTGCTTAGCAGCAGAAATGCTGGGCTCTGTTGTGGTCATAAGCTGAGGACCACCCACACAGATGATTGATCTGGCCTGCTTGTGAGAATCCGGTCGTGTTTTTTTTTTCCCTGCATCCTTTTATAGCGACAAAATCCTGCCAGAAAAATTGGCAAAAGAGCTCATTCTCTTGAGCTCTTTGTAAAGAAAGCTTCTTTCCATGCTGGCTGGGGAATTCTGGGAAATGATATCCATAAATCTTAAAAAGATGCCAGAATTGAGAGAGGGGAGCAATTTCAGGAATCTAAACAAATACCTGTTTGCGGCTGATTTGGAGGAGGGCAGAATCTGGGAACGCCGCTCTGCCGAAGGGAGAAAATATCCCTGCAGTTTTCCCTGCAGTTTTTCCGTGGGCCGGAATTTGGCACCCCAGCTATAAAAAGCCTTGGCTGTGGGTCAGAGCAACAGGAACGGTTTCAACGCTGGCAGCAAACACAGGAAGTCCTGCACTTAATGCCGCCACAAATCAGCCTGACGTTTCTGTGGTTATTTTTTTAAAGACAGTTTTTGCCCCACTTTACAACTGTTCTTGCCACAGTTGTTAAGTGAATCGTGCGGTTCTTCAGTGAATAACACCGTCGTTAAGTGAATCCGGCTTCCCCCGTTGAATTTGATTGGTCATAAGGGGATCCCGTGGACCCTGCGAACCGTCATAAATAGGAGTCCGTCGGCAAGGCTCTGAATTTTGATCCTGTGACCGCAGGGATGATGCGACGGTCATACAGATGTTTGGTAACTGGGGTTCAGTCTTTGGGTCTTGGCAGCGGAAGGCATTTTGCCTTTGCCAGATTCCCAATCCGTATCTTCTCAGTTGCTAAGGGACTGTTTTTTCTTTTCTTTTTCTTTTTTGCACTGGTGGGGGGGGGGAAGAGGATTTTATTTTTATTTTTTTAGCGTTGGAAGAATACAGATAGTCCTCGACTTACTGGCACAATTGAGCCCAAAGTTTATGTCACTAAGTGAGACATTTGCAGCTCTTTTACTCTTTCTTTCTTTCTTTCTTTCTTTCTTTCTTTCTTTCTTTCTTTCTTTCTTTCTTTCTTTCTAGAATAGAAAATATGGAATAGAAGAGAAGAGAAAATGTGGAATAGAAGAGAAGAGAATAGAAAATGTGGAATAGAATAGAATATAATAGAATAGAAAATGTGGAATAGAATAGAATAGCATAGAATAGAATAGAATAGAATAGAATAGAAAGTGTGGAATAGAAAATGTGGACTAGAATAGAATAGAAAATGTAGAATAGATTAGGATAGGATAGGATAGGATAGGATAGGATAGGATAGGATAGGATAGGATAGGATAGAATAGAAAATGTGGAATAGAATAGAAAATGTAGAATAGATTAGAATAGAATAGAATAATAATAGAATAAAACAATAGAATAGAATGGAATAGAATAGAAAATGTAGAATAGAATAGAAAATGTAGAATAGAATAGAAAGTGTAGAATAGATTAGAATAGAATAATAATAGAATAAAACAATAGAATAGAATAGAATGGAATAGAATAGAAAATGTAGAATAGAATAGAATAGAATAGAATAGAATAACAGAGTTGGAAGGGGTCTTGGAGGTCATCTAGTGCAGCCCCCTGCTCCAGCCGGAAACCCTATACCATTTCAGACAAATGGTTGGATAACATTTTGCAAACTTTGCAGAAGGCAAAATAATACTAATACTAATAATAATAATAATAATAATAATAATAATAACCTCTCTGTTTTGCCAATTCAGCCTAAAACACTTCCTTTTGCAATTGGTGGGGCTGGAAATTTGGCCTCCTTTCCCAGCATGGCCTCTTCATTCTCCTTCCCTGTTTCTCTTCCCAGCTGCAGCCGACTTCGACAAATTCAAAACATTCTGACGGAGAGCAACAAATCCCAGCCAGATGGCATCCTCTGCATTTTGGGTAAATTCTCTTTTCATCATTAACGTGCACTGACCAGTGTGTGTGTTTGCATGCATGCGTGCGTGCGTGTGTGTGTGTGTGAAAGGGGCAAAGTGGGACTCCGTGCCCTGTGTGAGAAGCATTTGATCCGTAGCAAGCTTCTTCGGAGGCAGAAACTGGCTGCTTTTTGTGGATTTTTCCTCTCTCGCTAAGAAGAGGAGGAATGAATAATAGTAAAAAAAGGCCCTTATTCTCTTGTGCTGGGCATTTTATGGGGCGAATTCACCCTGACCCTCTCCCAGCTTTTTTTCCTGAACAAGCAGGCAGTGCAAGATAAAAAGGGCTCCGAAATTTGGTTAGATGCACAAGATCCGGCGGCTGTTCATCTTCCTCCGTGGGATTTTTGCTAAGAACAGGTGAAAGCCAGCCGATATGGTCAAGCTAGAATCTGGGAGACTCTGAGTTCTAGTCCCACCTGGGTGACTTTGGGCCAATCACCAGGAGATGGTGAGTTCTAGTCCCGCCTTAGACATGAAAGCCAATTGGGTGACTTTGGGCCAATCACTAGGAGACGGTGAGTTCTAGTCCCGCCTTAGACATGAAAGCCAATTGGGTGACTTTGGGCCAATCACCAGGAGATGGTGAGTTCTAGTCCCGCCTTAGACATGAAAGCCACCTGGGTGACTTTGGGCCAATCACCGGGAGACGGTGAGTTCTAGTCCCGCCTTAGACATGAAAGCCAATTGGGTGACTTTGGGCCAATCACTAGGAGACGGTGAGTTCTAGTGCTGCCTTAGACATGAAAGCCAATTGGGTGACTTTGGGCCAATCACCAGGAGACGGTGAGTTCTAGTCCCGCCTTAGACATGAAAGCCAATTGGGTGACTTTGGGCCAATCACCAGGAGATGGTGAGTTCTAGTCCCGCCTTAGACATGAAAGCCAATTGGGTGACTTTGGGCCAATCACCAGGAGATGGTGAGTTCTAGTCCCGCCTTAGACATGAAAGCCACGTGGGTGACTTTGGGGCAATCACCAGGAGACGGTGAGTTCTAGTCCTGCCTTAGACATGAAAGCCAATTGGGTGACTTTGGGCCAATCACCAGGAGATGGCGAGTTCTACTCCCGCCTTAGACATGCAAGCCAATTGGGTGACTTTGGGGCAATCACCAGGAGACGGTGAGTTCTAGTCCTGCCTTAGGCACGAAAGCTGGCTGGGAGAATTTGAACCAGTCCCTCTCTCTCAGCCCAACCCACCTCACAGAGTTGTTGTTGTGGGGAAAATAAGAGTAAGAAGTAGTATTGTGTGCGTTTGCCACCTTAAGTTATTTAAGAGAAAAAAATAAAAAGTGGGATATAAAGGAACGAAGGGAGGGAGGGACGGAGGAAAGGAAAGGATGATATAAGAGGAAGGGAAGGGAAGAGGAAAGGAAAAGGAAGAAAGAGAAAGGAAAGGAAAGGAAAGGAAGGGAAGGAAAAGCTAAAAGCTGCAGCTTGGTTTTTCATCCCCGATTTAAGTCCTTCCACCTCTCCGACTATTGCAAAAAGTGGGTTTTCCCTTCACACAAACAAGAACCCAGCTCTCTCCCCGTGTCCCACCACTCCCCTTCGGGTGGCAACCTGGATTTCGACCTTCAGCCCTCCCCCACGGCTGCTTGGCCCCTTCCCACGATCTGCCAGCCCCCCAGCCGCTTCACCAGGTCTTTTTCATCGCTTTCCCCACAGCCGTGCGGGATACTCAGCCCCTCGGTCCCTACAGATGTTTGGCAACTGGGGCTCAGTCTTTGGGTCTTGGCAGCTGAAGGCATTTTGCCTTTGTCAGATTCCCAATCCCTATCCTCTCAGTTGCTAAGGGACGGTTTTTTCTTTTTCTTTTTTGCACTGGTGGTGGTGGTGGGGAAATAAGATTTTTTGTTGTTGTTGTTTAGCATTGGAAGAACACAGGTAGTCCTCGACTTACCGGGACAATTGAGCCAAAATTTATGTCGCTAAGTGAGACATTTGCAGCTCTTTTACTCTGCCTGTCTGTCTTTCTTTCTTTCTTTCTTTCTTTCTTTCTTTCTTTCTTTCTTTCTTTCTTTCTTTCTTTCTTTCTTTCTCTTTTTCTTTTTGTCTTCCTTCCTCCCTCTCTCCCTCCCTCTCTCTCTCCTTCCTTCCTTCCTTCCTTCCTTCCTTCCTTCCTCTTTCTTTCTTTCTTTCCTTCCTTCTTTCTTTCTTCTTTATATCTTTCTCTTTTTGTCTTCCTCCCTCCTTCCTTCCTTTCTTCCTTCCTTTCTTCCTTCCTTCCTTTCTTTCTTTCTTTCTTTTTCTTTCTTTTTCTTTGTGTCTTTCTTCCTCCCTCCTCCTTCCCTCTCTTTCTCTTTCCCTCCTTCCCTCCCTCCTTTTTCTTTCTTTCTTTGTATCTTTCTCTCTTTCTTTTTGTCTTTCTCCCTCCTTTCTTTCTTTCTTTTTCTTTCTGTATCTTTCTCTTTTTGTCCTCCCTCCCTCCCTCGCTCCTTCCTTCCTCTTTCTGTCTGTCTTTCTTTCTTTCTTTCTTTCTTTTTCTTTCTGTATCTTTTCTCTTTCTTTTTCTCTTTTTCTTTCTTCATTCATCCTTTCTCTGTCATTTTTTTTCTTCCTATTTTTTTCTTTCCCTTTTTCTCTTTTCTCTTTCTTTTCTTTCTTTTCTCTTTTCTTTCTCTCTTTTTCTTTTTTCTTTTTCTTTCTTTTCTCTTTCTCTTTCTTTTTCTCTTTCTCTTTTTCTTTCTTCATTCTTTCTCTTTCATTTTCTTTCTTTCTATTTTTTCTTTTCTTTCTCTTTTTTCTCTTGTTTTCTTTCTTTTCTCTTTCTTTTTTTCTTTCTCTTTCTTTCATTTTTTCTTTCTTTCTTTCTTTCTTTCTTTCTTTCTTTCTTTCTTTCTTTCTTTCTTTCTCTCTCTCTCTCTCTCTCTTTCCTTTTTTCTTTCAATTTTTGCCCCATTTTACAAATTTTCTCGCCACTGGCACAATTGCTGTGATTATTAAGATGGTAACACGGCCGTTAAGCGAATCTGGCTTCCCCCATTGAGTTGACGTGTCAGACGGTCACAAAAGCGGATCATGTGACCCCAGGGACACTGCAACCGTCATAAGTATGAGTCAGTTGCCAAGTGTCTGAATTTTTGACCACTTGGCCCCGGGGATGCTGCAACGGTCCTAAATGTAAAAAACGGTCCGAAGTCACTTTTTTTCAGTGCTGCCGTAACGTCGGTCACTAAGTGAACTGTCGTAAGTCGAGGACTACCTGTTTTGTCTCCTTTGCCGTCCCTGGGAGCTTTCTCTTTAAATCTGGAGGCTGCTTGGAGAATCCTTAGTTGAAACAATCTCACCATTCTTCCTAAAGGCTCAGAATAAATCCTGTGGGCGGAATCTGCAATCGGGTGGAAGGCAAATTTGGATTTTCCATTTCGCCTTGTGAAAGGGAGGCTTGCTTTTTTTTTGGTTTTATTTGGTTTTTATTCACTGCCTTGGGGTGACGCGTAGCAGCCATTTGATGTCTCCTTTAATCAGAAATGCTTGCTGAGGGAAGGTCAGATTAAAAAACAAGAAAGGTAACAGTTAAATGAGTTGTAGCTCTGGAAGAAAACACCTGTTCTTTTATTATTATTATTATTTTAATCAGAAGAGGCGGTTATTAAGATATCGGTAAGAGGATATGGCTGCTAGAAATCTCGGTGCCGCTGTCTCTCAACCTGGGCGACTGGAAGATGGGGGGACTTCAATTCCCAGAATTCCCCAGCCAGCGTGGTTGAGAAAGATTGCACTAGGCCAGGGGTAGGCAACCTTGGCTCTTTTATGACTCGTGGACTTCAACTCCCAGAATTCCTCAGCCAGCGTAGCTCAGCTTGGAAACCTCTCCCTTTCCCCTCAGCATGGCTGGCTCAGGAATTCTGGGAGTTGAAGTCCACGAGTCATAAAAGAGCCAAGGTTGCCTACCCCTGAGCTAGGCAAATCTTAAAGAAGGTGACAATTACAGGCCGTCCTCAATTTACAACAGTTCATTTAATGTAGGGGTAGGCAACCTTGGCTTTTTTATGACTCGTGGACTTCAACTCCCAGAATTCCTGAGCTAGCATGAGGGAAACTATGGCCCCTTCATGACTCGTGGACTTAAGCTCCCAGAATTCCTGAGCCAGCATGGCTCAGCTTAGAAACTTCCCTTTCTCCTCAGCATGACTGGCTCAGGAATTCTGGGAGTTGAAGTCCACCAGTCATAAAAGAGCCAAGGTTGCCTACCTCTGGCCTAGGCCTAGGCCGCTTTATGACTCGTGGACTTCAACTCCCAGAATTCCTGAGCCAGCATGGCTCAGCTTGGAAACCTCTCCCTTTCCGCTCAGCATGGCTGGCTCAGGAATTCTGGGAGTTGAAGTCCAGAGTCATAAAAGAGCCAAGGTTCCCCACCCCTGCTCTAGGTTTTGGTTAAAAAAAAAAAATGAACAGATCAAGGTTAAAAAAGGTGATGAGGGATGCTTAGATCTATAGTATAGCTAATTCTCGACTTACATCAGAATTAAGCCCACAAATTTCGGTGGCTAAGCGAGGCAGCTGTTAAGTCAGTTTTGCCCCATTTGACAACTTTTTTCTTGCCACCTTTGTTAAGCAAGTCACTTGAGTTGTTAAGTGAATCATGTGGCTTCCATTGATTTTGCTGGTTGGAAACCAGCTGGTAAGGTTGCAAATGGGGATTAAATGACCCCAGGACAGTGCGACGGTCATAAATACATGGCAATTGCTAAGTGCCCGGATTTTGATCACGCGATCACCAGTTGGCTTTGATGCCTAAGGCGGGATTAGAACTCGCCATCTCCTGGTGACTGGCCCAAAGTCACCCAGCCGGCTTTCATGCCTAAGGCAGGATTAGAATTCACAGACTCCTGATGATTGGGCCAAATCACCCAGCCCGCTTTCATACCTAAGGCAGGACTAGAACTCACAGCCTTCTGGTGATTGACACAAAGTCACCCAACTGGCTTTCATGCCTAAAGTGGGACTAGAACTCACAGCCTCCTGGTGACTGGCCCAAAGTCACCCAGCTGGTTTTCATACTTAAGGCAGGACTAGAACTCGCCGTCTCCTGGTGATTGGCCCAAAGTCACCCAGCTGGCTTCCATATCTAAGGCAGAACTAGAACTCACCTCCTTTCTCGCCTGGTGCCTTAACCGCGGCTAGACCAAACTCTCCAGTTGATGGAAATGAAATGAAGGCAGGGCTTGTGCTGACATCTTGGCCAAGAATGTTTGCCAGATGGACGTGGGAAGATTCATTGCTAAACGCTGACAGCCCTTAACGCTGTTTTATAAAAATCAGCCGGGCCTCCTGTGCAGAAACATCCCAACCCATCTGTTGAACTCTTTGAAAGTGACTGGCCCGGCCTACTTTTCTTGCCCTGGTTTCCACAGACGTGACTCTGATCCTGGCTTGTCTATCTTGGCAAACCCCCCCCCCCGGTCTTTATCCCTACGTAACCCCATGGACAAGGAGACGGTCTGCTGTTGCCCTCTCTGCCGGCCCCCTCCCAGATGTTCCCCCAGCCCTAATCCTGCCAGGCTGGACCCCGTCGTAAGAGGCTTTGCCTGGCCCTGGCCCAGTGCAAGGGTTGTGCATTTGCACACAGCATTGTGGCTCTCCGGTTTCAGAGTGGCCGCCCCCCCCCCCCCGAAACTCACTGGGGAGCTTTTCCAATCTTCTTCCTTCCTGTTGCTGAAGGACCTTCGACTCTGGATAAGGCTGCCGTTTCCGTTTAGCTTTGGCTGAAACGGTGAGGGTGTTAAACTAAGAAGCAGGAGAATTTCTCTCTCGTTGCTTTTTGTTAACACACACACACACACACACACACACACACTTGCTTACATACAGTACATACATACCTATATACATACATACATACTTATATATTTATATACATACATAATTGCATACATACATAGATACTTATAAAGTTGGACCATAAGAAAGGCCGAGCGCCAAAGAATGGAGGCCTTTGAACTATGGTGCTGGAGAAGACTCCAGCGAGTCCCTTGGATTGCAAGGCGTTCAAACCGGTCAGTCCTAGAGGAGATCAACCCCAACTGCTCTTTAGAAGGCCAGATCCTGAAGTTGAAACTCAAATACTTTGGCCACCTGATGAGAAGGAAGGACTCCCTGGAGAAGGGCCTAATGTGGGGAAAGATGGAGGGCAAGAGAAGAATGGGACGACGGAGAAGGAGGTGGCTGGATGGAGTCCCTGAAGCAGTAGGTGTGAACTTAAATGGACTCCAGAAGATGGTAGAGGACAGGAAGACCTGGAGGAACGTTGTCCATGGGGTCGCGATCGATCGGACACAACTTCGCAATTAACAACAACAAAATAGATACTTATATACATAAATACACATTTGCATACTTAATATACATACATATTTATATACATACATAATTACATACGTAGATACATATACATAAATACACACATATACATACTTTTATACATACATACATAATATACATGCATACATACATACTTATATACATACATGCTTTATATACATACATACTTATATACATAGTTACATACATATATATATACTTGAAGTGGTCCTGAAAACCAACTGGGTGATTTTGGGCCAGTCACTAGGAGACGGTGAGTTCTAGTCCTACCCCAGGCATGAAAACCAACTGGGTGACTTTGGGCCAATCACCAGGAGACGGAGAGTTCTAGTCCCTCCTTAGGCATGCAAGCCAACTGGGAGCCTTTGGGCCAATCACAAGGAGATGGTGAGTTCTAATCACGTCTTGGACATGAAAGCCAGCTGGGTGACTTTGGGCCAATCACCAGGTGATGGTGAGTTCTAGTCCCACTTTAAGCATGAAAGCCAGCTGGTTGACTTTGGGCCAATCATAGGAGACGGTGAGTTCTAGTTCCGCCTTAGGCACGAAAGCCGGCTGGGTGACTTTGGACCAGCTCCTCATTCTCAGCCCAGCCCATCTCACAGGGTTGTCGTAATGTAGAAAATAGGAATACGTTTGCTGCCTCGGGTTGTTTGTGAGAATAACAAAGGCGTGATTCAAATAAATGAAATGGCATTTCTTATGCGGGTTCAATTTTGGTTCTAGGTTTTGCTGGGATTGAGTTTAGAAATTATGGCCAATTCTTTTCGGAATTCTTGGGTGTTTCTGCTCCGCCTTCACCAAAATTGCAAATTTCTTGTCCGTTACTTGCTTAAAACCTCCTCCAGGTGAAGGAACAATCACTGTTTCAGCTGGGGAGCAGAGATTTCCTCTGGACAACAGACTTACACACTTTAGTAACTGGGTGATCAAGTGGCACCGTTTTCCAGAGTGCCATATTGGATGGTCCAGCAGGAAGCCGGCCCTTATTGCACCAGGAGTCAAAGTTGGCTCGGCGTCTCTTTTGGCTGGTTTGGTTTGAATCACGTCGGATCGAAATAATTTCTTGTCTGAGTGATGCAACTTCGGTATGGAAATCACTCTGAACTCACGGAAGCAAATTAATGCCCCGACACCATGGGTGGGGTAGAAACGCATCATGCTGGCTACCTTTGTAAGTGTAAACCTGTTGCAAAACTGCAACTTCAGTTAACTCACTCTTAGAGCAACAAAGAGGATGAGGGGACTGGAGGCTAAAACATGAGGAACGGTTGCTGGAACTGGGTATGCCTAGTTTAACGAAGAGAAGGACGAGGGGGGACAGGATAGCAGTCTTCCAGTATCTCAGGGGCTGCCCCAAAGAAGAGGGAGTCAAGCTATTCTCCAAGGCGCCTGAAGGCAGGACAAGAAGCAACGGATGGAAACTAATCAAAGAGAGAAGCAACTTAGAACTAAGGAGAAACTTCCTGGCAGTTAGAACAATTAACCAGTGGAACAACCTGCCTCCAGAAGTGGTGAATGCTCCAACACTGGAAGTTTTTAAGGAGAGACTGGACAGCCATTTGTCTGAAATGGTGTAGGGTTTCCTGCCTGAGCAGGGGGTAGGACTAGATGACCTTCAAGGTCCCTTCCAACTTTATTATTATTGTTATTAACAACCTGCCTCCAGAAGCGGTGAATGCTCCAACACTGGAAGTTTTTAAGAAGAGACTGGACAGCCCTTTCTCTGGAATGGTATAGGGTCTCCTGCTCAAGCAGAGGGTTGGAGTAGATGACCTCCAAGGTCCCTTCCAACCTATAATTCTATGTTCTAAGTTTTCAGAATCCAGCTTCATGAGTCAAAGCCTTGCCCCTAAATTCTGTAGTAACCGGATCTGAAGGTCTCCTGGGGACAGAGAGGTCTTCCAGTATCCCAGGGGCTGCCCCAAAGAAGAGGGAGTCAAGCTATTCTCCAAAGGCAGGAGAAGAAGCAACGGATGGAAACTAACCAAAGAGAGAAGCAACTTGGAACTAAGGAGAAACTTCCTGAGAGTTAGAACAATTAACCAGGGGAACAGCCTGCCTCCAGAAGCTGTGAGTGCTCCATCACAGGAGGTTTTTAAGAAGAGACTGGACAGCCATTTGTCTAAAATGATATAGGGCAGTGATGGCAAACCTTTTAGAGACCGAGTGCCCAAACTGCAACCCAAAATCCACTTATGTATGGTCGGGTGCCGGGTGGGCGTGGCCTATTGGCTGGGTGTGGCCAATTGGCTGGACGTGGCCCATTGGGTGGGCGTGGCTGCCGTGATAACGGCAGACTGAGTGGGACTAAAAAGTTCAATCAATCAATTCCAACTTTGCCAGATCTTTTTTTTTTCCCGCGAGAAGCTGAAATTGATTGATTGAACCTTTTTTTTTTTTGCACACGGCGACAGAGGCCTAAAGCGAAAAGGTTTTATAAAACCCAGCTAAAGGCCTAGGACTGGGGCGACGGCGTGTGTGCCCACAGAGAGGGCTCTGCGTGCCACGTCTGGCACGGGTGCCATAGGTTCGCCATCATGGATATAGGGTTTTCTGCCTGAGCAGGGGGTTGGACTAGATGACCTCCAAGGTCCCTTCCAACTACTACTACTACTACTACTACTACTACTACTACTTCTTCTTCTTCTTCTTCTTCTTCTTCTTCTTCTTCTTCTTCTTCTTCTTCTTTTTCCTCCTCCTCCTCCTCCTCCTCTCTGCCAACCTCATTCCCTTCTACCACTGATGACATTACCTAGTTGGGTCATGAAACGTCTGCAAGAAAACCACCAAGCTCAGAGAGCACCAGGGACCCCATACTCCTTTTCTTCCTCCTCCTCCTCCTCCTCCTCCTCCTTCTCCTCTTTCCAGCAAATTTCCTCCCAGTATCTTATTCTACAAATGTCCTGTTTTTGTTTTTTGCAGGAATTGATAGTCGGTACAATGAAGGATGCTGGGAACTCGCCAACCACCTCCTCTTCGGCTTGTACAGCCAGGGCAACAATGAGTTTGAAAGATCAGGATTTCCCGAAGAAGTCCTGGACGGTAAGCCCCCCCCCCCCCATTTGAAGTCGCCGATAACGCTGGTGCTCCTCCACTCCTAACAAGTCTTCTTTTTGTGACCGCAGACGTGATCCTGCTGATTAAACCGGACAGCGTCCATCTGTACTGCAACCCTGTCAACTACAATTACCTTCTCCCTTACGTGGCGTTTTGGAGGAACTTGCACTTCCACTGCCTGACGGAAACCGAGGTGAGCGAACAAGCCACCAATGGGGGGTGTAGAACAAGGCTTGTTCAAACAGGCTCTCGGCGTGTGAAAAGTCTGCACTTCCAGGATTTCGGGGGAATTCTGGGCGCGGAAGTCCACAAACAGCTCGTACTTCTTCCAATTCCTTCCTTTTTTCCTCTTTCTCGCGCCATTTTTGCGGATAGGAAAAATCGGTTTTCCTGCTGGTAACCACCCAGATCTATAATTCCCCGTTGTCGTATCCCTCCAGCCTCAGTTTTCCATTTCCAGGGCTGCCCGGTTGTTGGCTTTCAACAATTCTCTCCAGCTGGCCTCCTCATCTGCCGTTTGGGACTTTTATTTCGGACAGCTTTTACATGTTCGCAGGGGACTTGGTGTTCCCACCAGGCTTTTAAAATTTCAATTTTGGGGGGTCCAAAACATCTTTTTGCTGTTCCTTTATCTTTCGCTCCTTTCCCAGCCTCATCCCACCAGCCCAGTGGTTCTCAACCTTTTTAATGCCGCGACCCCCAACCGGTCGTAAGTCGAGGACTACTCCACTGGTGCAGCACCGTTTGCAGGCTGGGACTTTTGGCGGGCTCAGCAGGGCAGAGACAGCCTGGACAATTCCTATTGGCTTTTGAAAGCCAAGAGAATTAGACTCTATTCAAGAGAGTCTATTCCATTGGCTTTCAAAAGCCAATAGAATAAAAGGGAGTAGCACAGCTAAGGAAATGGGGGGAAAAAAATGGCGGACTGCGTTGTTTGGGGACCCCCGTGAAAGGGTCGTTTGACCCCAAATGGGGTCCCGATCCACAGGTTGAGAACCACTGCACCAGCCCGTCGTTTCAAGTGGGCCGCCTTGGATCATGAAAAGGCAGGAACGCCATCAAATGAATTCGTCCCTGGGGTCTTTGGCACCCATGAAATAGACGGCGGGTACAATAGGCACGGATTTTAAATTGGAAGGGGCTCACGGAAAAGCCCTCCGGCGTGGCTCTGGGAAAAAAAAAAATCACAAATAGCCTGATTCCATTCAAGAGCGCCAGGGGTCTTTTCAGTTAGCACAGTGGTTCTCAACCTGTGGGTCGGGACCCCATTTGGGGTCGAACGACCATGGGGGTCGCCAAACAACGCAGTCTGCCATTTTTTCCCCTTTTCCTTAGCTGTGCTACTCCCTTTTATTCTATTGGCTTTTGAAAGCCAATAGAATAGACTCTCTTGAATAGAGTCTAATTCTATTGGCTTTCAAAAGCCAATAGGAATTGTCCAGGCTGTCTCTGCCCTGCTGAGCCCGCCAAAAGTCCCCTTCTGCAAACGGTGCTGCACCAGTTGAGTAGTCCTCGACTTACGACCGGTTGAGTAGTCCTCGACTTACGACCGGTTGGGGGTCGCGGCATTAAAAAGGTTGAGAACCACTGAGTTAGCAAGTTCTGTAAAAATGCCCTTTTTAAAAAAAAAAAAAAAAAAAAAAACCCCAACAACAAAAATTGAGCTTGGCAAAGTTTCCTATCCCGTATTTGGGCTTTGCGAATACGCACAAGCTGGATTTTAGATGCTTTTGTTCTGTTGATTGGTTTTGTGTTTTGTTTTTTTTTTAAAGAAAGGGGGGCCGGCTTGAGCTCTGCTCTGAATTTGAGGATTTCAGGGTGGGGGCACAAGGCTGTGTCTCTAACAGCCATTTGCTGGTTTTCAGTGAGGGGCACGGAGAGAGAAGCGGGAATGTGTGTCCCCCTGTTTGTCATTCAACACGGGCCAGCTTTTGAGCGCTTGCAAAAGGTATTTTGATTTTGGGATAGAAAATGTCTCGCTTACCATCTTCCACCCAGGAGAGAGAGAGAGAGAGTGAGTGAGTTTGGGGTTAGTAGTTAAGGTTGGCTGAGAAAACAAGAGGCTCTGAGTTCTAGTCCCGCCTTAGGCATGAAAGCCAGGTGAGTGACTTTGGACCAGTCCCTCCCTCTCAGCCCAACCTGCCTCAATCACCAGGAGACTGGGAGTTCTAGCCCCGCCTGAGGTATGAAAGCCAGCAAGGTGACTTTGGGTCAATCACCAGGAGACTGGGAGTTCTAGTCCTCCTGAGATATGAAAGCCAGCAGGGTGACTGTGGGCCAATCACCAGGAGACTGGGAGTTCTAGTTCCATCTTAGGCATGAAAGCCAACTGGGTGACTCTGGGCCAATTACCAGGAGACTGGGAGTTCTAGTCCTGTCTGAGGTATGAAAGCAAGCAGGGTGACTTTGGGCCAATCACCAAGAGACTGGGAGTTCTAGTCCTGTCTGAGGTATGAAAGCCAGCAGGGTGACTTTGGGCCAATCACCAGGAGACTGGGAGTTCTAGTCCCACCTGAGACATGAAAGCCAGCAGGGTGACTTTGGGCCAATCACCAGGAGACTGGGACTTCTAGTTTCATCTTAGGCATGAAAGCCAGCAGGGTGACTCTGGGCCAATCACCAGGAGACTGGGAGTTCTAGTCCTATCTGAGGTATGAAAGCCAGCAGGGTGACTCTGGGCCAATCACAAGAAGAGTGGGAGTTCTAGTTCCATCTTAGGCATGAAAGCCAGCAGGGTGACTTTGGGCCAATCACCAGGAGCCTGGGAGTTCTAGTTCCGCCTTAGTCACGAAAGCCTAAATGGGGCATAAACTCACCTAACAAATCTTTCACTGAGCCACCTAAAATTGGGGTTCAAATCTGACGATAAGTCGAGGACACCCTGTACTAGAATTTCTTATTTCGCTTGGCCGGAATTGACGATCCCAAAGTGCGGCCTTTTTAGAGCCATCAGAAGCCGTGCTTAAAGAGGTTTTTGGGTTTTTCTTGAAGGAATTAAAAGCCCTCGTAAATCATCCAGCAGGAAACCCGCCCAAATATTGACGTTGCGCTCATTATTTTTCAAAAGTTTCTTCTCCCCACCTCCTACCTTCTTGTCGTTTTTATTAGTATGAAGATGAAGAGGCTGCGGAAGAATTTAAAATTGCCAGTTTCGTGGACATGGTCCGAGATTGCAGCCGGATCGGCATTCCTTTCAGCTCCCAAGGTGGGTTTAAGACAGTGTTTCTCAACCTTGACCATTTTAAGGCATGTGGACTTCAACTCCCAGAATTCCACAGCCAGCAATGGTTTAAGAGAACCCCAAATCTTTTATTTATGGATTTATTTTTAAAGTATTGCTTTTTAACAATAACACTCTCCGGTTCCTGGTGTACGGCGTGTTATCTTGGTTTATATATTTGGAAAAAACAAACGGCACTAATAATTAATTCCAAATTTTTTAAATTTAGACTCTGACGCAGCACAATTAGTCCTCAGTTTACAACAGTTCATTTACCGACGGTTCAAAGTTACAACAGCACTGAAAAAAGCCACTTAAGGTCCACTTTTCACATTTAAGGACCGATATAGCATCCCCATAGTCACGTGATCAAAATTTGGATGCTCGGTAACTGGTTCATACTTAACGACGGATGCAGTGTCATGTCATCCCCTTTTGCGACCTTCGGACAAGCAAAATGAATGGGGGAGTCAGGTTCACTTAACAACCGTGTTACTAACAACTGCAGGGATTTGCTTAACGACAGTGGGGAGAAAGGTCATAAAATGGGGCAAAACTCACTTCACAAATGTCTTGATTCTCGACATATATTTTGGGGCTCAATTGTAGCTGTAAGTCAAGGACTACTTGAGCGTTTGTCCCCATCTGGATTTTGGTCTTCATTTTAGTGCAGGGGTCTTCAAACTTGGCCCTTTTATGACTTGTGGACTTCAATTCCCAGAATTCCTCATCCAGCGTGCCTGGTTCAGGAATTCTGGGAGTTGAAGTCCACAAGTCATAAAAGGGCCAAGTTTGAGGACCCCTGTTTTAGTGGGACTTGAAGGAAAATCACAGGCATATTGTCTCCAAAGTGAGTAATTTGAGCTCCTTCCTAATCTGCATTAATCACCCTCTGTAAAATTGAAACACAAAAGATCCCCTGTGCTTTACACATAAATCCTCTTTTTAATGCACGGAAAGAACGGATTCTTTTACTATTATTATTATTACTATGATGATGTAGCTTTACTTTTTTAAAAAACAGAAGAGTCAGCTGACGATTTCCTGTTAATGATGGGATGCCAGGATCTTAAGCAGAACAGCCTTGGCAGGGATTCTGAAGGGGAGGGGGAGAGAAACGGGTTACAGAGCCCTTGAGCTGATGCAAGAAGCTTGCAAGCCTCTTCGTTGCAATTTCTTTCTTTATTTCTTTAATGAACGTTAAACAAGAAAGCAGAACTCCGTAGGTTTTTGAGTAACTGCAGAAAGAGGGCAGAGAAGAGCAACAAAGGTGATTAAAGAACTGGAGGCTAAAACCTATGAGGAACGGTTGCTGGAATTGGGTATGTCTCATTTAATGAAGAGAAGGACGAGGGGGGACAGGATAGCAGTCTTCCAGTATCTCAGGGGCTGCCCCAAAGAAGAGGGAGTCAAGCTATTCTCCAAAGGCCCTGAAGGCAGGACAAGAAGCAATTAATGGAAATTAATCAAGGAGAGAAGCAACCTGGAACTAAGGAGAAACTTCCTGACAGTTAGAACAATTAACCAGTGGAACCACCTGCCTCCAGAAGCAGTGAATGCGCCAACATTGGAAGTTTTTAAGAAGAGACTGGACAGCCATTGGTCTGAAATACTATAGGGTTTCCTGCCTGAGCAGGCGGTTGGACTAGATGACCTCCAAGGTCCCTCTCAACTCTGTTATTCTGTTAACATGGCCAGGAAACATCCTAGAGACATGGAAAAGAAATATCTTTTAATAACAAGGACTTATTTTTTGCTTGGACAAAAGAAAACAAAAAACCCACAACCACAGCTTTCACTGGTCTTGACCTAAAACATTTCTCTCTTCCAGTGTGCCAAAACACTGCTAACAACATCTATACATTGTATGTTTTGTAGAGTTGTCTGCTGTCCCCTGGATTAAATCAGGGGTCTTCAAACTTGGCCCTTGTATGACTTGTGGATTTCAGCTCCCAGAATTCCTCAGCCAGGCACGCTGGCTGAGGAATTCTGGGAGTTGAAGTCCACTCTTAAAGTCTATATCGGGGGGTCTTCAAACTTGGCCCTTTTATGATGTGGACTTCAACTCCCAGAATCCCTCAGCCAGCGTGCCTGGCTGAGGAATTCTGGGAGCTGAAGTCCACAAGTCATCGAAGGGCCAAGTTTGAAGACCCCTGGATTAAATTCTAACTATATCCTTTCTGTCCTACTCCCTCCCTCCCCATCTTTCAGTGTGGGTGGAGTATGTGTGAAAAACAGCCATCAATCCCTTTTTTCAGTGCCGTTTTAACTTTGGACGTCACTAAACGAGGACCCCCTGCCCCCCCCCCCCAAAAAAAAACCAAGTTGCAAATCCGGGTTTGCTTTCTTCCAGGTCACCTGCAGATCTTTGACATGTTTGTGGTGGAAAAGTGGCCCATTGTGCAGGCTTTTGCGCTGGAAGGCATCGGCGGTGATGGCTTCTTCACCATGAAATATGAGGTAAGATTGGGGGGGGGGGCTGAGTTACAGCGACCCTTTCCCACCCAAGCCGATCAGAGGGATGGCTTGGGGATCAGGCCCCCCACTTTTCCAGCACCCCAGCAAACCCACTTTGCATTTGGAAAGCTTTGATCCCACGGGCGTCTCCTGTGTGTGTTGGGGGGGGAAAAATCAAGATAGAATTCAATAATAGAATAACATGAATTGGAAGGGACCTTGCAGGTCATCTAGTCCAACCCCTCAGCTGAAGCAGGAGACTCTGCACCAGGGGTCTTCAATCTTGGCAACTTTAAGACTTGTGGACTTCAACTCCCAGAATTCTTCAGCCAGGAGGAATTCTGGGAGTTGAAGTCCACAAGTCTTTAAAAGTTGCCAAGTTTGAAGACTCTTGTTTCTCTTGAATTTTGGGGCTCGGTTGTGGTGGTTACCAGTCGAGGGTTACCTGTATTTTGCACGTTGTCCCCAACAATCCGGGTCCTCATTTTAACTGACCTCGAAAGGATGAAAGGCTGAGTCGGCCTGGTGAGATTCGAGCTCCAGACTGTGGTCAGAGTTTGCCTGCAAGACTGCATTCTAACCACTGCGCCACCAGGACTCTTGCACAGAATGGTAGAAGGTCTCATGCTTGAGCAGGGGGTGGACTAGAACACCTTCAAAGTCCCTTCCAACCCTATGATTGTGTAATTCTGTTGTATGTTTCTTAATGTGCATTTCTGCTTACAAGTGTCCTCTTGTATAGACCCCCAGCGCTCTTTGGTCTGACCCAGGGGTAGGCAACCTTGGCTCTTTTATGACTCGTGGACTTCATCTCCCAGAATTCCTGAGCCAGCCATGCTGAGGGGAAAGGGAGAGGTTTCTAAGCTGAGCCATGCTGGCTCAGGAATTCTGGGAGTTGAAGTCCACGAGTCATAAAGCAGCCTAGGCCTAGGCCAGAGGTAGGCAACCTTGGCTCTTTTATGACTCGTGGACTTCAACTCCCAGAATTCCTGAGCCAGCATGGCTCAGCTTGGAACCCTCCCTTTTCCCTCAGCATGGCTGCCTCAGGAATTCTGGGAGTTGAAGTCCACATGTCATAAAAGAGCCAAGATTGCCTACCTCTGGCCTAGGCCTAGGCCGGTTTCTGACTCGTGGACTTCAACTCCCAGAATTCCTGAGCCAGCACGGCTCAGCTTGGAAACTCTCCCTTTCCCCTCAGCATGGCTGGCTCAGGAATTCTGGGAGTTGAAGTCCACCAGTCATAAAAGAGCCAAGGTTGCCTACCTCTGGTCTGACCGCTGAATTCCTGAGACCCCTTCCTCATACAATCCCATTTGCCATCCCTGCCTAGCCCCCCACCCCACACCTCACCCCCATGCCTCTTGGCCGCCTCTGACTCAGTCTTCTTTTTTGCAGCTGATGGACGTCAGTCTGGATCTCTGGAAAGCCTACAGCAAAGTGGATCCCGTTTCTTTGGAAAGCTTACTTGATGAGGTAACATGTCCAGCATTTTTTCCCTTTTTTCCCCAATCGCTTCTTAAAAACTTCCAGTATTGGAGCACGCACAACTTCTGGAGGCAGGTTGTTCCGCTGGTTAATTGTTCTCACTGTCAGTGAATTTCTCCTTAGTTCTAGGTTGCTTCTCTCCTTGATTGGTTTCCATCCGTTGCTTCTTCTCCTGCCCTCAGATGCTTTGGAGAATAGGAAGACTGCTATCATGTCCCCCCTTGTCCTTCTCTTCATTAAACTAGACATCCCCAATTCCAGCAACCGTTCCTTATATGTTTTAGCCTCCAGTCCCCTAATGATCTTTGTTGCTCTTCTCTGTACTCTTTCTAGAGTCTCAACGTCTTTTTTATTTCGCGGTGACCAAAACTGGATGCCGTATTCCAAGTGTGGCCTTACCAAGGCCTTGTAAAGTGGTAGTAACACTTCACCTGATCTTGATTCTGTCCCTCTGTCAATGCAGCCTAGCTCTGTGTTGGCCTTTTTGGCAGCTGCAGCACACGGCTGGCTCCTATTTAAGGGATCGTCCACTAGGACTCCGAGATCCCTCTCACAGTTATTGCGGGTCATTTCAAGAAAACGTACCCACCAAGTGGTCCCATGGGCTTTTGAGGAGGAAGAACAGCAGAGAGAGATGGCGGCTCATTCTAAAATGGCTTCCAGGTGGACCCTGTTTTGGAAGCACGGAGAGCGGTCGCTCCCACGTTCGTGTCCAGATGCATTTGAGAACGCATGTTTGGGGCCTGTTCGTCTCAGCTGCAATGTATGGCTGTGAAAGTTGGACCATAAGAAAGGCTGAGTGCCAAAGAATGGAGGCCTTTGAACTCTGTTGCTGGAGAAGACTCCTGCGAGTCCCTTGGACTGCAAGGCGATCCAACCGGTCAGTCCTAGAGGAGATCAACCCTAACTGCTCTTTAGAAGGCCAGATCCTGAAGCTGAAACTCAAGTACTTTGGCCACCTAATGAGAAGGAAGGGCTCACTGGAGAAGAGCCTAATGCTGGGAATGATGGAGGGCAAGAGAAGGGGACGACAGAGAAGGAGGTGGCTGGATGGAGTCCCTGAAGCAGTAGATGTGAGCTTAAATGGACTCCAGAAGATGGTAGAGGACAGGAAGGCCTGGAGGAACGTGGTCCATGGGGTCGCGATGGGTCGGACATGACTTCGCAACTAACAACAACATCCCTTGTTCTGCCAAGGGGCAGGAGGCAGTGATCAGGTGCCCAGGCAACTGGTTCTTTTGGATCCAATGAATAGTCCAGTAAATAAAGGGATTTTAAGCTTCACTGTTAGCTTAAGCAAATCGATTTAAACACATAACATAAAAAGCACACAGGTAGTCCTTGACTTGCCAATCATTCCTTTAGTGCCCCTTCAGATTTACAAGGGCACCGAACAAAGCGACTTAAGATTTTTTTCATACTTATGACCGTTGCAGCCTCCCCATGATTTCGTGATCAGAATTCGGCCACTTGGCAACTGGTTCCTATTTATGATGGTTGCAGTGTCCCAGGGTCATATAATCCCCTTGTCAACGCTGCTAACTTCAGATGTTTTTGCTTTGACAAGAGGAGAAATGCAACCATTTTCTTCTTATGTTTTACTTTTAGAGTTAGATGATGCGGGGAGGGGGAGGAATGTGCACGAGAGTTTAGGTAGACATAATAATATTGGACTTGGTGTGAGAACCAAGGTTATTGAAATAAGAGATGATAAGGATTGGCGGGGCTGGAGAACTGGAGGGAAAGCCTGCATTTCAAACTAATTGGAGAATGTGGTTTATGACTGTTAATTGGAGGAGGGAATTGTGCTTTGATGCTGTGTGCTCAGGGCAGGAGAATTCAATTTTTGGCTTCGGCTGTGTTAGTGCCGATGCTATGCTTCTCAAATAAGGAATCTTTAAGGTAAACAATGCCTCGGAAATTCTTTGAAGAGTTTCATCTGTCGGAACCATGACTCCTCTTTTGCGAAATGAGAAGCAAAATCAACGGGGAAGTCAGATTCGTTTAACAACCGTATTAATTCACTTAACTGCAGTGATTCATTTAACAGCCGTTGCAAGAAAAGTCACATAATGGGGCAAAGCTCACCTAGCTGTCTTGCTTAGAAAGGGGAATTTTGGCTGCATTGTGCTAGTAAGTCAAGGACTATACCTGGATTAAGGGGGATTTGTTTCAGATGTGCTACATAGCTTTTCAAGTTCACTGCGTGAGGAACGCTCACATCTCCATCACGTGCCACGTTGTGACTTCTTTCATGTTTGTTTTTGGGTTTGCGATGGGCTCAGGAGCTTTCATTCGAATTCCAAGAGGCTATTAAGCTTTTCGTTCTAGCTTTTCATATTCTGGAAGGTTCCCTCCCCCCCCCCAGAAACTGGGAAGAGTCGGAAACTGGTCCTCTGCTGACACCTAGTGGCTGTTCAGACCTCTGTTTTCTTTCAGCCGGCTGCGTCATATTAAAAATAATAATAGTAATAATAAAGTTGGAGGTCATCTAGTCCAACCTCCTGCTCAGGCAGGAAACCCTATACCATTTCAGACAAATGGCTGTCCAGTCTCTTCTTAAAAACCTCCAGTGATGGAGCATTCACCACTTCTGGAGGCAGAGTTTTCCACTGGTTAATTGTTCTAACTATCAGGAAGTTTCTCTTTAGTTGTAGGTTGCTTCTCTCCTTGGTTAGTTTCCATTCGTTGCTCCTTGTCCTGCCTTTAGGCGCTTTGGAGAATAGCTTGACTCCCTCTTCTTTGGGGCAACCCCTGAGATACTGGAAGACTTGCTATCATGTCCCCCCTCATCCTTCTCTTCATTAGACTATACATACCCAATTCCAGCAACCGTTCCTTATATGCTTTAGCCTCCAGTCCCCTGATCCTCTTGATTGCTCTTCTCTGCCCTCTTTCTAGAGTCTCGACATCTTTTTTACATCGTGGTGACCAAAACTGGATGACGTATTCCAAGATGCAGGCCTTACCAAGGCCTTGTAAAGTGGTATTAAATAGACCCTCAAGTGTAGATGTTTCTGCTGTGAAGCATCCTTCAGCACATTCGGGTCTGTTAGCAGAACCTCTCCAAGACGTGGGGGCGCAAATGGCATATTAATTGACCGATTATATAGGCAAGATAGTGGAGTGATCTTAAGGCTACATGTCTTTTTCCCAAACTCGAAACAAACCAGTCCTTCCTCCACCGAAATCAAATCTAGAGGGATCCAGAGTGATTGCTTTCAGCTGAGTTGTTTCTAAAAATAAGAAATAAATGATATGAAATTGCCATGTTCTTTTTTTTCCTCTCTCTCTCTCTTTTGATGTTTTATTCCTCCTTGCTGGTGTAGTGGAATCTATTTCCAGCAGCTGGTACCAACAAAAGGAGAGGTTGAGGCAATTAATTTAATTTTTTACCAGCAGTTGCTTGTGTTTAACCCCGAGTTGCTTGACTTCAGAGTTTGACAAGAAGCAGGTTGTTGTTGTTATTGTTGTTTTAAAAAAGCTTTTTTTTTTGGGGTGCAAAATGTTTTAAGCAGGTTTGGCCTCGGTCTTTCCAGCTCCATAAATGCAAATGTTTGACCTCTTCCTTCACCCTCTTGTGGGGGGTTTTAATGGTGTTGGCTGGCAGAGGGAAAGCCTGTGGGCTGATAACGAAATGTTTCTTTCTCTTCTAGGACTTGATGACTTTTGAACATCAGTGGACCAACTTCTTTGCCAATTTTGACACGGAAATTCCTTTCATTCTGGAACTCTCCGAATCTCAGACTGGAGAGGTATGGACCGAATTTAGAGAGGGAAAGAAAAATTTTACTTATCTGATTACAGGGCGTCTTGGACTTGCAAGCATTCATTCAGTGACCATTTGAACTTACAACAGCATTGAAAAAAGGGACGTAGGACCATTTTCCGGACTTACGACCTTTGCGGCATTCCCCCTGGTCACGTGATCGAAATTCAGATGCACGGCAACTGACTCGTATTTATGACGGTTGCCACGTCCTGAGGTTTCAGAATCATTTTTAGTGATCTTCTGACAAGCAAAGTCAAGGGGGGGGGCATATTTGCTTAACGACCTTGAGAATGGAATGGAATGGAATGGAATGGAATAAGTCAGGATAGGATAGGATAGGAATATAGATTATAATAAAAATACAAAATAGAATAGAAATTACAATGGAATGGAATGGAATAGAATAAGACAGGATAAGATAGGATAGGAATATAGATTATAATAAAATACAAAATAGAATAGAAATTAGAATAGAATAGAATAGAAATAGAAATAATACGATAGGATAGGATAGGATAGGATAGGATAGGATAGGATAGAATTTAGAATAGAATAGAATAGAAATAGAAATAATAAGATAGGATAGGATTAATAGGATAGGATGGAATGGAATGGAATAGAATAAGAATAGAGTAGAGTAGAATAGAATAGAATAGAAATAGAAATAGAAATAAAATTAATAGGATAGGATGGAATGGAATAGAATAAGAATAGAGTAGAGTAGAATAGAATAGAATAGAATAGAAATAGAAATAAAATTAATAGGATAGGATGGAATGGAATAGAATAAGAATAGAGTAGAGTAGAGTAGAATAGAAATAGAATAGAATTAATAGGATGGAATGGAATGGAATAGAATAAGAATAGAGTAGAGTAGAATAGAATAGAATAGAAATAGAAATAGAATTAATAGGATAGGATGGAATAGAATGGAATAGAAAATAGAGTAGAGTAGAATAGAATAGAATAGAATAGAACAGAAATAGAATTAATAGGATAGGATGGAATGGAGTGGAGTAGAGTAGAGTAAAGTAGAATAGAATAGAATTAGAATAGAATAGAATAGAATAGAAAGAATAGAATACAATAGAATAGAATAAAAAGAATAGAATAGAATAGAAAGAATAGAATAGAATAGAATAGAAAGAATAGAATAGAATAGAATAGAATAGAATAGAAAAAATAGAATAGAATTAGAATAGAATAGAATAGAATAGAAAGAATAGAATAGAATAGAATAGAATAGAATAGAATAGAATAGAATAGAATAGAAAGAATAGAATAGAATAGAAAGAATAGAATAGAATAAAGAATAGAATAGAAAGAATAGAATAGAATAGAAAGAATAGAATAGAATAAAAAGAATAGAATAGAATAGAAAGAATAGAATAGAATAGAAAGAATAGAATAGAATAGAATAGAAAGAATAGAATAGAAAGAATAGAATAGAATAGAATAAAAAGAATAGAAAGAATAGAATAGAATAGAAAGAATAGAATAGAATAGAATAAAAAGAATAGAATAGAAAGAATAGAATAGAATAGAAAGAATAGAAAGAATAGAATAGAATAAAAAGAATAGAATAGAATAGAATAGAAAGAATAGAATAGAATAGAATAGAATAGAAAGAATAGAATAGAAAGAATAGAATAGAATAGAATAGAAAGAATAGAATAGAATAGAAAGAATAGAATAGAATAAAAAGAATAGAATAGAAAGAATAGAATAGAATAGAATAGAATAAAAAGAATAGAATAGAATAGAATAGAAAGAATAGAATAGAATAGAAAGAATAGAATAGAATAGAATAGAAAGAATAGAATAGAATAGAATCGAAAGAATAGAATAGAATAGAATAGAATAGAATAGAATAGAATAGAATAGAATAGAATAAAAAGAATAGAATAGAATAGAAAGAATAGAATAGAATAGAATAGAAAGAATAGAATAGAATAGAATAGAATAGAATAAAAAGAATAGAATAGAAAGAATAGAATAGAATAGAATAGAAAGAATAGAATAGAATAGAATAGAAAGAATAGAATAGAAAGAATAGAATAGAATAGAATAGAATAGAAAGAATAGAATAGAAAGAATAGAATAGAATAGAATAGAAAGAATAGAATAGAATAGAAAGAATAGAATAGAATAGAATAAAAAGAATAGAATAGAAAGAATAGAATAGAATAGAATAGAATAAAAAGAATAGAATAGAATAGAATAGAATAGAAAGAATAGAATAGAATAGAAAGAATAGAATAGAATAGAATAGAAAGAATAGAATAGAATAGAATCGAAAGAATAGAATAGAATAGAATAGAATAAAAAGAATAGAATAGAATAGAAAGAATAGAATAGAATAGAATAGAAAGAATAGAATAGAATAAAAAGAATAGAATAGAAAGAATAGAATAGAATAGAATAGAAAGAATAGAATAGAATAAAAAGAATAGAATAGAATAGAAAGAATAGAAAGAATAGAAAGAATAGAATAGAATAAAAAGAATAGAATAGAATAGAAAGAATAGAATAGAATAGAATAAAAAGAATAGAATAGAATAGAAAGAATAGAATAGAAAGAATAGAATAGAATAGAATAAAAAGAATAGAATAGAAAGAATAGAATAGAATAGAATAGAAAGAATAGAATAGAATAGAATAAAAAGAATAGAATAGAAAGAATAGAATAGAATAGAATAAAAAGAATAGAATAGAAAGAATAGAATAGAATAGAATAGAATAGAATAGAATAGAATAGAATTAACAGCACAGAACAGAACAGAATAGGTGAACTTCCTTGTGCTTCTAATTAAGACCCAGCCAAACCATCCCCCCCCCACCCCTCGTAGCTTATAATATTGATATTTTCCCCTCCAAAGGCCACTGTTCTCTGGGGTGGCTTGCAGGAATCATTTAAAACCGTCAAACGGACCCGCAAAGTCTGAAATAGAATATTTCTCGCCGCCCAGCCGCGTGAAGCTGCTTGTGCGTTTTGAGCCTTTGAAACGAGCCTTTTCAGGCTCCCTGCTCCCTGCCAGAGCGCCAACGCGCTTTCACTTCGGGAACGAAAAAGGCATCCATCTGGCTGGGTGAAGGCGAACTGGACGCTGCCCAATGGAAAAAGACAGGGACCTGGCTGGAGGCGCGGGCGGTGCCATCTGGAGATGGCCAGAAATCTTTTTGCAAGAGCCTAAACAGCTCTTGAGAACACAACGATGTGGATCTCCCTAATTCTTTTTAACGATATCAATCTTTTTTTTTCCCCCCCTCTCTTTAGCCATTCCGAAGTTACTTCAGCCACGGGCTGATTTCGAGCCACATAACAGACAACAGGTATTTATTTATTTTTGGGTTTATTTCTGCAACTTCCTTCCCACGCAGGGTCCTATCCCCGTACGAATCTGATTTCTAGTTTTGTCCTCTAATGGGGAAAAAAAAAAAAAGGAGCCATAATTTCAGAGGAGACATTTGCCCCTTTGAGCCTTTCAAAACCGTTTCTTCTTCCATCGAACCGCCGAAGGGAGAATACTATAAAATGTAAGATTTGTCGTGCTCATTCCAGAGTCTGGTCATGTCTCATCAAGGGTAACTTTGCTTTCCCACCCGGCGACATTTCATTATCCAGTCCAGATACACAACCTTGGAAATTGATGTATAGCGGAACGAGAGACCTGACGTTATTTTGTCTGATTGCAGCTGTCATGTGTCTCTGGCACAAAAGAGGGGTCCTTGTGTTAGTTTTTAGCCAGTCATTTTATCAGAAGACTTGGGGAATTAAATTTGGGGTGGGTTTTTTTCTGAACTTAAATCAGAAAAACCACTGAATATGTTAAAAAGGCCTGTGTTTGCTTCTTGCCACTCTAATAATAATAATAATAATAATAGTCTGGATACTGGACGTGGCAGTGCCTGGAGACAGCAGAATAGACGAGAAAGAACTGGAGAAGATCACAAAATACAAAGACCTACAAATAGAAATAGAAAGACTGTGGCAAAAGCAAGCAAGGGTAGTACCAATAGTAATAGGCTCCTTGGGTGCAATCCCAAAACAACTGGAGCACCACTTGAACACCATTGGCATTGACAAATTCACTCTTAGTCAATTGCAAAAGGCAGCCTTACTAGGAACTGCTTCCATCCTGTGACGATATCTGTAATGCCATCAAACATCCACATCTGCCTATCCCAGGTCCTGGCTAAGGACTCGATAGGTAGACAAAATGCCAAATCCAGGCTGAACATCTGGCTGACTGTGTGATGATCCGTAATAATACTAATAACAGCAATACTAATACTAATACTAATAATATAATAATAATATAATAATAGTAATAATAATAATAAAAAGTTGGAAGGTACCTTTGAGGTCATCTAGTCCAACCCCCTGCTCAGGCAGGAAACCCTATACCATTTCGGACAAATGGCTGTCCAGTCTTTTCTTAAAAACCTCCAGTGTTGGAGCATTCACCGCTTCTGGAGGCAGATGGTTCCACTGGTTAATTGTTCTCACTGTCAGGAAGTTTCTCCTGAGTTCCAGGTTGCTTTCTCTATAGAATGGAATGAAATGGAAATTGAAATAGAACAGTTGGAAAGGACCTTGGAGGTCATCTAGTCCAACCCCCTGCTCAGGCAGGAAACCCTACACCATTTCGGACAAATGGCTGTCCAGTCTCTTCTTAAAAACTTCCAGTGTTGGAGCATTCACCGCTTCTGGAGGCAGGTTGTTCCACTGGTTAATTGTTCTCACTGTCAGGAAGTTTCTCCTTAGTTCTAGGAGAATAATCGCCTCATAATATTTTTCCCATTAAGAATGCACATTTGGTTTTCCATCGCCTTTTGAGGATGTACAGGTCGTCCTCAACTTAACGACCGATCACTTAACAAATGTTCAAAGTTACAGTGGATCCCAAAAACGGGCCTTCATGACCCATAGGCAGAGTTCTGATGGCTGGAGAGCATAGTCATGTGCTTACATTTTGCCTACTTTCAGCATCCCAGGGTCATGTAGACCAGAGGTCCCCAACCTTCTTGGTTTGGCAGCCCGGAAAAGGGAGGCAGGCAATGTTATGCGTGCGTGCGCACGCACAAGTGGACCGCGCGAGAGAGCATGCACACCTGCAAATGGGCCGTGGACGAGGGCATGCACATGCACCGGCGAGATGCTCAGTGTGGCGCTAATGCCAGAGATGGTTGGGGAATCTCTTCCTTAGTGCTTTCAAAGCAGCGACCACAGCCAGACTTTCAATAGCACGGAAGTGTCGTCATTTGCTCTTTGTGTGTGTGTGTGTGTGTGTGTGTGTGTGTGTGTGATCAGTCCCAGCAGGCAACCGTTTGCGCTCTTTGGCACCCACTCATCCAGAGAAAACCTGAATTCGGGCAATTTCAGTTTCCCCTCGGAAGGACACCTGCTCCGCAACACGGGCCTGGCTGGCAGCATCGCCAAACACATGGTAAGCCTAATCGTGCATGAAATTTTAAGCAGCCGCTGGGGTCATTGCGTCTCGTGGCCTGGGGAATTCTGGGAGTTGAACTTTGCTGTTCTCCAAGCTGCCAAGCTTCGGAAACCCAGCCCTGGGAGGGAATGGAGTCGTTCTGGTCATAAACCTGAGCTGTGACAGACAGATTAGATGATAGAGATTGGAGAGCGAGATTAGACAGACAGACAGACATAGATTTGATAGATGTTAGAGATTGGAGCGAGATTAGATAGACAGACAGACAGACATAGATTTGATAGATTAACATCTATCAAATCTATTGGAGAGAGATTAGACAGAGAGAGAGAGAGAGAGAGAGAGAGAGAGATAGATAGGACGGACAGACAGACATAGATTTGATAGATGTTAGAGATTGGAGAGATAGATAGATAGATAGATAGATAGATAGATAGATAGATAGATAGATAGATAGATAGATAGATAGATAGACACAGATAGATAGATAGATAGATAGATAGACAGAGATAGATAGATAGATAGATAGATAGATAGATAGATAGATAGATAGATAGATAGATAGATAGATAGATAGATAAGACAGATGGACAGACAGATAGATGATATATAGAGAGAGATATTAGATGTTTGAATTAGAGAGAGAAAGAGATGGATGGATGGATAGATGGGAATGGATGGATGGATGGAGAGAGAGAGAGATGGATGGACAGACAGATAGGCAGGCAGGCAGGTGTTGAGGCCCTCATTGACCAGTCCATTTTGTGTTTACCCACAACAGGCCGTGCAGTGTGTCTCCCCCAAGGGCCCCCTGGCATGCTCCAGGACCTATTTCTTCGGTGCCACCCACACTCCTTACCTCGGTAAGTCCAGCCGCCAAACCAGGACTCCTCACCTGCCTGGTTCTTCAGCATCCCCCATAATAGGCAGCCCTTAAAAATGCCCGTAAATTCAGACTACTATGGGGCAAAATGCAGACCAGGGGAGACGATAGCAACTCCCTCTTGGCCTTTTTTACACACACACACCCCACTTCCAGATCCTTCTAGATCAGTGATTCTCAACCTTTTTAATGCCGCGACCCCCCCCAACCGGTTGTAAATCGAGGACTACTCAACTGATTGTAAGTCGAGGACTACTCAACTGGTGCAGCACCGTTTGCAGAATGGGACTTTTGGCGGGCTCAGCAGGGCAGAGACAGCCTGGCCAATTCCTATTGGCTTTTGAAAGCCAATAGAATTAGACTCTATTCAAGAGAGTCTATTCTATTGGCTTTCAAAAGCCAATAGAATAAAAGGGAGTAGCACAGCTAAGGAAAAGGGGGAAAAAAATGGCGGACTGCGTTGTTTGGCGACCCCCGTGAAATGGTCGTTCGACCCCAAATGGGGTCCCGACCCACAGGTTGAGAACCACTGCTCTAGAAACAGCTAATAAACCTGTATTGGTCGCTCTGTGCTATATATCCCAAGTTCACCATGCTTAAAGTGCACACAGGAAGTCCTCAACGTACGACCGCAACATAGCCCGACACTTCTGTCGCTAAGCGAGACATTGGTTAAGCGAGCTCTTCCCCATTGTACGACCTTTCCTGCCGCAGTTGTTAAGTGAATCACTGCAGCTGTTAAATTAGTTCCTTGGTCGTTAAGTGAATCCGGCTTCTCCATTGACTTGGCTTGTCAGAAGGTCGCAAAAAGGGGTCACGTGACTCCCCAGGGACGCGGCCACCGTCGTAAACGTGAGCCAGCCTTCCAAATGCTGTTCACGTGACCGGCGGGCTGCTGCGATGGCTATAAACGCTCGGACGTCACTTTTTTCAGTGCCCCTTGTAAGTTTGCACGGTCCCTAAATGAACCGTCATAAGTCGGGGACTACCGGTGTATATCCTAAATTCAAAATGCTAAACGTGCATGGGAGAAATTTCAGTGTGTTTCAACAATTGTATAAAATCATCGAAAATAGCGAAGGAGAAATTAACTGCGTTTCTCTATTTGTGTCAAAGGGAATGGCGATGGATTGGAAAAGAAAACCGAAGACGTGTAAGTCTTTAAAAAATGTCCTTTCATGCTTCTGCGGTCCTTCCTAAGCGCTTCTTGCCTTAACAGAACAACCCAGAGTGTGTGCCAGTTGTGATTGTACTCCCTACACAATTGCAGTTTGAAATGCTTTATTTCCTTTTTTTAAAAAAAAAATGTTTTACTGATTTTCTAGTTTTCCATTTAAGTATTTAAAAAACAACGTGGCAGCTGAGTTAATCGATAATTCAATGACATACAAGTATCTTTAGCACAAAGTCTCAAACTACTACATTAAGTATTTCCTCTCTTTTCCCCTTAGTATTTACTGTCTCCTGTTTAAACTAATACAATTCTTACTATATCAATTAAATAAAAATAACGTTCTTACATTTATCAATAATTTTTATCCTGGTTATTTAAACATTCGGTCTTTATAGACAATCAATGTCCTAATTAGTTTTTCCCAATTTTTAGTTTCCCGTTAATATTTAAATTTAACATTTAACGTTTATAATTTCCAAGTTTTGAGTAACCAAAGTTCCCTTTATCACAATTCATCACAAAGCCTAACGTTCAGAATACACATCTTACCTATTTGGATATATTCTATTGAATGCTTTATTTCTAGAAACTTTGATTTCCATCTAAAATCAAGAGTTCTCCCAATAAGCTTGTTGATTTGCATCAGCTTCTTCCCTTTTTTTTTTAACCATTGGCATCTAGTTACCAAGATTTACGCTATGTCTTTTTTAAAATCTTAATCTTTACCGAAGCATTGTTAACAAGATAAAAGAATTTGCAAATATTAGAAAAGAAAGGATGAAAATAAAGACTAGTAGATGAGAAAGAAAATAAGAATAGAAATAAGAGGTAGGGAAGGAAAAGAAAAAAAGGAAGGAAGGAAGGAAGAGAGGGAAGGAGGGAAGGAGAGGAAAGGGAAGGGAAGGAAAGGAAGAAAGGGAGGAAAAACAAAGGAAAGGGAAGAAAGAAGAGAGGGAGGGAAGGAAAAGAAAGGGAAGGGAAGAAAGAAGAGAGAAAGGGAAGCGAAGGCTTCCAGGCGTTGTGACAGCAGTCATAATTGTATTTATATTTTATCTTTATTTTATCTCTCTAAAGTTACATCAGTTTCCTTCTTTCTGCAAACGCCCCTTGAAATCCATAAATGGCAACCATTATTTGTTCTTTCTTCAGGGTCTTTTCTTTAAAAAAAAAAACGATCACTGTAAAGCAGTGGTGGCGAACCTTTGAGAGACCGAGTGCCCCAAAACCGCCCCCCCCCACCCCTGTCCCTGCTCCGATGTGCCCACTGGGCCACCCATCACCTCCTTGGCCCACCACAGACACCCAGGTAGCCCAGCAGCGCCATGGCGGCCACGCCTTCCGCCTGTGTCCCACAGCAGCATCTACGTGCGATGGGGCGCAAGGGCGGAGTCTTGTCCCCGTTGCCCGGCTACCATGTCCTTGGCTGCGCTGCTTCATGTTGGCCATGCCCAGGGGCGACTCTCCTCCGGGGGGGGGCTGCTGGTGAGGAGGGGGCCGTGGGAGGAGGCGGGGCTGGGGCGACGGTGCGTGTGCCCACAGAGAGGGCTCCGAATGCCACCTCTGGCACCCGTGCCATAGGTTCGCCACCACTGCTGTAAAGGAACTTGGGATTGTGTGAGGTTAAAAATCTTAAAATAACTTTCGTCACTAATGTTGCATTTCTTTTTTTTTTCTTTTCTTTTCTTTCTTTTTAGCAAACTTTTATCTCAGATCTATTTCGCTGTGGTGGAGGCTGTCCTGGCCGGCATAGAGACCTTTTCAAAAACGTCCAATGTTACCAGGGTGTGTGTTTTTCTTTTTTTTTCAAAACGGAAAGCTTGCGATTAGCCTTCGGTCCAGGTAGTCCTCGACTTAACAGCGGTTCATTTAGGGACCGTTCAAAGTCACGACGGCACTGAGGAAAAGAGAAAAAGTTTCACACGTGCTATTTCAGCCTCCCCGTGGACCCGTGATCAAAATTCAGACACTTGGCAACTGGCTTGTACTTACGACGGTTGCAGCGTCCCCCCCCCCGGATCACGTGATCCCCTTTTGCCACCTTCTGGCGAGCAAAGTCAACGGAGGAAGCTGGATTCGCTGAACAACTGCATGATTTGTGATGACCGAGGCCATGCAGTCAGCTGGCAATCCAAACTGCTCTTCAATTGCTCCAAATTTTCCCCAAATGCTCCCACGTTTCTGGCAAGCCTCCAAACACAGGAAGACACACACACCTTCGGCCGCCTCTGGCTGCAAGTAGTTTCACCTACAGTCTGATTAGGAGAGGAATTTACTCAAGGCCCCAGAGATAACAAGGAATGACACATACATCCAAAATAGGATCCAATTCTGTGTGAATACAAGCTTGTCTGAGCAGTTTCAGAAAGGAAGCCAAAATACAATCCGAGGTCTTTGAACATCCAAGCAACGTTGTCAGCCAGTCCAAGGGTCAGAGTTTCCGGGTTTCCAAGCAGAAATCACAACACAGAACAAGAGATCAGCAACAACACACATACAACTCCAAGGAATCAGTGTTTGTTCCCGATAAATGCCTCTCTCCACAGCGTCCCCTTAAGTCTCAGTCTCCAGGTGTGCCTTGTGGAGAGGGGCAGGACGTTCTCCTCCCAAGTAGTTGAGCCGGCCTGCGTTGTTCCATCCTCCTCTCCACTCTCCGTGCTCTAGGATCAGGTGGGGATGGCCCTTGCTCATTGCCTGAACTCTGTCTCTCCATCCTGTCCCAATCCTGAAGGGTCCTGGCCTGCCTCGGCCTACTCTTCCCCACATTCCTCTGAAGCTACAGACCCCTGTCCCTCGGCCTCCGTAGGGTCCCGTTCCAGCTGATTTTCCTCCGCAGATTCAGGCTCCGATGGAGGCATGACAAGGTCCCTTAACAACTATTGGGGAAAAAGGTGGCAAAATGAGGCTGAGTCCCTGCACAACTGTCTTGCTTAGCAACAGAAGCCTCGGGCTCAATTTTGGTTGTACGTCAAGGGCCACCTCTGTGGTGCAACCTGCTTCATTCCCCTGTCTGATGTGCCTGTGTGTAATTTTTGGGAGAACAGCCTGGATTGGGTTTGATTGTTTTTTTTTTCTTCCCCTCATCCCTTTCTCTTCTCAGGCGAAAGAAGGAGCCGAGAAAGTGTTTTTCAAAATGCTCGAGGCCTTTGGACTTTCCTGCTTTAAAACTCCACTACGGTACGTCTCTCCGTTTCGTCGTTCTTAGCGTTTTTTCTACGCAACTGGGATTGTGTAGAGACCCAGAATCCCCAACTTTTTTGGTTTGGCGGCCCGCAAATTCAGATTTTGGCTTAATGTCGTGGTTCCGACAGACGAAACTCTTCAAAGAACTTCAAGGCATCGTTTACCGTAAAGGTTCTTTATTCGAGTGGCATAGCATCGGCACGTACATAAGCGAAGCCAAAATCTGAATTCGCCTCCCCTGAGCACATAGCATCAAAGCACAATTCCCTCCTCCAATTAACGGTCATAAATCACATTCTCCAATTAGTTTGAATTGCAGGCTTCCCCTCCAGTTCTCCACCCCGCCATTCCTTATCATCTCTTATTTCAAAAACCCTGGGTTCACACACTGTTACAATATTGTTATGTCTAACTAACTCCCATGCACATTCCTCCTCTCCCCCCCCCCCCAGAATCTAATTCTGACTCTAAGAGTAAAGCATAAGAGAGAAAAGGGCTGCATCTCCATATGTTGTCAAAGCAAGAACATCTGATGTTAGTGTCAACGCTGCAAATATTGTATATTCTTGCTTTTGACAATATGTAGAATTGTCTGGTAATTATGGGGTTAATACAGAGCAGAAGGGGGATTGGGGGTAAAGCCCGGGAATTGGATAATGTGAGATATGATGGCTAATTTAGGGAGGGAACGTGCTGATAATTTAATTGCTCAGAGGAAGAGAACTTAGATCCTAGCATCCCTCCATTGTGCCTGTGCCGACATTTTGTAACAATAAAAGATTTTTAGGAAAATAAATGCCTGGAAGTTCTTTGGAATGTTTCATTAGCCGGAACCACAACAGTTGGCAGCATTGACATCGGCAGTGTTATGCGAGTGCATGCACACCTGGAAAAGGGCCGTGTGCAAGCACGCGGGGATGGGCAAACGGCCACATGAGTGTGAGTGCCACAAATGGGCAGCGCTAGCACCGGCGGGATGCTTGCTGCAGGGCAGCGCCAGCAGTGGCGAGATGCTTGGTGTGGCGCTAGTGCCGGAGGGACGCTCAGGGCAGTGCAGTGCTAGCACTGGTGGAACGCTTGGAGCGGCACTACTGCCAGTGGGACTCTTGGTGGTGTGGCGGTAACGCTGGCGGGATGTTCAAGGTGGCGCTAGTGCCGGCAGGGCACTTGGGGTGGGGTGGCGCTAATGCCATTGGGATGCTCAAGGTGGCGCTAGTGCCAGCGGGACGCTCAGAGCTGGATGGTGCTAGCACCGAGGGACGCTTGCAGTGGCGGTACGCGAATGTGGGGGGTGAGTCACACACACGCGTGCACTGGCTGTGCCTTCCCACGGCCCCATGGCCATGGCTCGGTAGTGGGCCCACAGGTTGAGGGCCCCTAAGCGTAATCAATCGGTTCATGCCGGGATGAATTTTTTGAAAACATGGAATGACTCTTCTTGAATTCTCTGCACTACAAATAGTTTGTTTAGAGACCGTTCAGTTACAACGCCATCGAAAGGACTTGGGACCGTTTTTCACACTTAACGACCGATGTGGCCTCCCTGAAATCACGCGATCAGAATTTGGAGACGTGGCCACGGGATCATACTTAACGACCGTGGCAGCGTCCCCGGGGTCACGAGACCCTCTTTGGCGATCTTCCGGCCAGCAAAGTCAAGGGGAAAGCGACTTAGTAACCGCATTAGTAACAACTCCAGTGACTCACTTAACAACCATGGGAAGAAATGGGGCAAAATTAATTTTGGGCTCCACTGTGGTCATAAATCGAGGACTACCTGTGGTTTGTTCCTCCGATTGGCCTGTAAAACATGAAGTTTAGTTTTAACAGGAGAATCCGTTTAACTTCAGCGTTTCATTTATTTTCCTCTTTTTTTTTTCAATTTCTCCTTATTTTGTACAGCACCAAAATAGATTTCTGGATTCAGGCTGTGAACAAGCAAGGGAGGTGAGTGCTTCCCTTCTCTTCGGGTTGAAGCTGTGTGATGTGAGAGCCTGTAGTCATGTTTGTTGCTATTATCATGATTAGATTTTTTTTTATCCCACCATTTTGTATATATCTAAATCTACGTAAAGACTCCTGCCTCCTTTTTTTCCCACAGCAATGATCCTGCGAGGTGGGTTGGGCTGAGAAACAGGGACTGGTCCAGGTAGCTTTCAGGCCTAAGGCGGGACTGGAACCTATTTTGCCCACAGCCACAGCCCTGTGAGGTGGACTGGGCTGAGAGAGAGAGAGTCACCCAGTCAGCTTTCAGGCCTAAGGCAGGACTAGAACTCACGGTCTCCTGGTGATTGGCTCAAAGAGACCCAGCCAGCTCTCATGCCTAAGGCGGGACTAGAACTCACTGTCTCCTGGTGATTGGCCCACAGTCACCCAGCTAGCTTTCATTCCTAAGGCGGGACTAGAACTCACCCTCTCCTAGTGATTGGCTCAAGTCACCCAGCTGGCTTTCATACCTAAGGCGGGACTAGAACTCACCGTCTCCTGGTGATTGGCCCAAAGTCACCCAGCTGGCTTTCATGCCTAAGGCGGGACTAGAACTCACCACCTCCTGGTGATTGGCCCAAAGTCACCCACTGGCTTTCATGCCTAAGGCGGGACTAGAACTCACCATCTCCTGGTGATTGGCCCAAGTCACCCAGCTGCCTTTCATACTAAGGCGGGACCAGAACTCACCCTCTCCTGGCGATTGGTCCAAAGTCACCCAGCCGGCTTTCATGCCTAAGGTGGGACTAGAACTCACTGCCTCCCAGTTTCGAGGCCTGTATCTTAACCACTAGGCCAAACTGCCTTTCACGGGAACAGAGAAGATTCTGTTTACATTCCGACATAACAATGCTTAAACCATGATACAAAGTTCAAACTCAAATGGCTTAATGCAGTGGTTCTCAACCTGTGGGTCAGGACCCCATTTGGGGTCGATCGACCATTTCACGGGGGTCGCCAAGCAAGGCTGTCCGCCATTTTTTTCCCCCTTTTCCGGCGGGTGCCTTACCTCCCTTGGGCTGGGCCAGCTGGTGGCCCAGCCGGTGGTCGGCCTGCTCCCTCTCTGCCGCTTGCCAGCTACGCCTCGGCCAGTGCAGGGGGCAGCACCACGCATGCGTGGCGCTCCCGGGCAGGGAAAGTCCTCGACTTACGACCGGTTGGGTAGTCCTCGACTTACGACCGGTTTAGTCCTCGACTTACGACCGGTTTAGTCCTCGACTTAACGACCGGTTGGGGGCCGCGGCATTAAAAAGGTTGAGAACCACTGGCTTAATGGAAAATGAAGGCATCACGAATAACCTTTTTCTGCACATCCTGGGCCTTGGCCAGCCCTCGTCCCCGAGGGGCATAAAGCAAGCAGCAGTTGAGGCAAGCAGAGATTTTTTTTTTTTGAGCTGCCAGTCCAGCATAAGGCAATATTTAGTATTCTGTGCATGAAGATGCAGGTCACGGAGGGCAAATTATCACATCTGCTTGGCTGTTTATGTTGCTTGTCTGCTTCTGCGGGCAGCACTTTTGACGCCGGAGTCTCTCGTTGGAAAGGAGCGCCCTGCAAACACACCTGTTGTGTTTAATCATGCGTGAGAGAAGGGAGGGAGCCCGGGAAAGAATGGAGTGGGAGGGAGGACACACGTACCGAAGAGAGAGAAGATGAGTCCGTCGGAAGCTTTTCCTTGTGGGCTGAAAACCCACAACAGCCCTTTGGGGTAGAGCAGATCCAGAAAGCCACTGCCATGTCTGCGGGAAGAAGAAAGGCCTTGACAGACAGAAGGGAGAGCTGGAGATCAGAATCAGAATCAGACTAGAGCTGGAAGGGACCTTGGAGGTCTTCTAGTCCAGCCCCCTGCACAAGCAGGAGACCTTATATATATCAGATAGGGTCTCCAGAAGTTGCTTCCACAAGTTGGGAATGCGCCAACATTGGGAGTTTTTCAGAAGAGACTGGACAAGTATTTGTCTGAAATGGTATAGGCCAGGGTTTCTGCCTGAGCAGGGGGTTGGACTAGATGACCTTCGGGGTCCCTTCCGACTATTCTATTCTATTCTATTCCTATTCTATTAATTCTATTTCTATTCTATTTCTATTCTATTTCTATTCTATTAATTTTATTTCTATCCTATTCCTATTAATTCTATTTCTATTCTATTAATTCTATTTCTATTCTATTCTATTAATTCTATTTCTATTCCTATTCTATTAATTCTATTTCTATTCTATTTCTATTAATTCTATTTCTATTCTATTCTATTCTATTAATTCTATTTCTATTCTATTCTATTAATTCTATTTCTATTCCTATTCTATTAATTCTATTTCTATTCTATTTCTATTAATTCTATTTCTATTCTATTCCTATTAATTCTATTTCTATTCTATTCTATTAATTCTATTTCTATTCTATTCCTATTCTATTAATTCTATTTCTATTCCTATTCTATTAATTCTATTTCCTATTCTATTCTATTAATTCTATTTCTATTCTATTCTATTAATTCTATTTCTATTCTATTCTATTTTATTCTATTAATTCTATTTCTATTCCTATTCTATTAATTCTATTTCCTTTCTATTCTATTCTATTCTCTGAAATGGTATAGGATTTCCTGTCTGAGCAGGGGGTTGGACTAGATGACCTCATTACTACTACTACTACTACTATTATTATTATTATGGATCATCGCACAGTCGGCCAGATGTTCAGACTGGATTTGGCATTTTGTCTACCTATCGAGTCCTTACCCAGGACCTGGGATAGGCAGATGTGGATGTTTGATGGTATTACAGGTATCGTCGCAGGATGGAAGCAGTTCCTAATAAGGCCGCCTTTTGCAATTGACTAATAGCGAATTTGTCAATGCCAGTGGTGTTCAAATGGTGCTCCAGTTGTTTTGGGATTGCACCCAAGGAGCCTATCACTATTGGTACTACCCTTGCTTGCTTTTGCCACAATCTTTCTATTTGTAGGTTTTTGTATTTTGTTATCTTCTCCAGCTCTTTCTCTTCTATTCTGCTGTCTCCAGGCACTGCCACGTCCACTATCCAGACTTTTTTGTCTTTCTTATCGACAATTGTTAAGTCTGGGGTGTTATGTTGCAGGTGCTTGTCTGTTTGAATTCTGAAGTCCCAGAGCAGTTTAATTTTATCATTTTCTATGACTTTCTCTATTTTATGATCCCACCAGTTTTTGCTTACAGGCAAATGATATTTTTTGCAGATCTTCCAATGCATCATTGTTGCTACTTTGTCATGCCGCTGCTTGTAGTCAGTCTGTGCAATCTTCTTGCAGCAGTTTACCAAGTGGTCCACTGTTTCTTCAGCTTCTTTGCATAGGCGGCACTTACTGTCTGTTGTTGTCTTCTCAATTTTGACTTTATATGCATTTGTCCTTAAGGCTTGGTCTTGTGCAGCCAGAATTAGTCCCTCGGTCTCTTTCTTCAATCTTCCTGCTCTTAGCCATTGCCAGGTCTTGTTATTATCTGCTTTCCCAGCTATTTTTTTAATATATTGGCCATGTAGTGCTTTGTTTTCCCATGCCTCTATTCTGTTCTTCATTTGGTCTTTCTTGTAGGCCAGTTTGGTCTCTCCAGTAGTCAGTAAGCCTTCCTGATATACTAATTTCAGTGCATCTTCATCATTGTTCTTCAGATATTCTTCCAAAGCCATTTTTTCTTCTTCAACCATCTGATGTACTTGTAGCATTCCACGCCCACCTATTTGCCTTGGTAGATAAAGTCTGTCAATGTCACTGCGTGGATGAAGGGCGTGATTCATTGTCATTATTTTTCTGGTCTTCCTATCCATTGCTTTTAGTTCTGCTTGAGTCCAGTCCACTATTCCAGCTGTGTACCTAATGACTGGGATTGCCCAGGTGTTAATTGCCTTTATGGTATTTCCTCCATTGAGTTTGGACTTTAAGATCTTCTTCACTCTCTTGATGTATTCACCTCTAACCTTTTCCTTGACTTCAGTGTGCTTGATGTTGTCAGCTTGAAGGATACCCAAGTATTTGTAGTACTCTTCCTCATCCAGACTCTTAATGTTATTTTCGTGGGGCATCTTGATTCCTTCAGTTTTCACTATTTTTCCTTGTTTGATAGCAAGTGTGGCACATTTGTCCAAGCCAAACTCCATTACAATATCTTGGCTATATATACGGACAGTGTTGAGCAGCGATTCTATTTCAGATGATGTTTTTCCATACAGCTTCAGATTATCCATGTAAAGGAGATGGGATAGTCTGGCAGATGTTTTTGATGTTTGATAGCCATGTCCTGAGTTATTCAGTATTGTTGACAGAGGAAACAGTGCAATGACAAATAGTAATGGTGATAATGAATCTCCTTGAAATATTCCTCTCTTGATATTAACCTCTCCCAGTCTCTCACCATTGATCTGCAACTGTGTCTTCCATTGTGCCATCGATCTTTGCACAAATTTTCTGATGTTTCTACTGACTCCTGTTATTTCTAGGCACTTGATTATCCAGTCATGTGGCAGAGAGTCAAATGCCTTTTTATAGTCAATCCATGCCACATTCAGGTTGGTCTTCCTTTTCTTGCAGTTTTCCAAGATCATTTTGTCTATTAGGAGTTGATCTTTTGTTCCTCTGCTATTGGGGCGGTTTCCTTTCTGCTCAGGTGGAAAGAGATTAGTTTCAACTAGATGCTGTTGTACTGCATCAGCTACCACACCAGTTAGTAATTTGAAAGTTGTTGGTAAGCAGGTAATTGGCCTGTAGTTACCTGGTGTTGCCCCTTTTGCTGGATTTTTCATTATTAGGTAGGTTTTCCCAGTTGTTAGCCACTTTTCAATTTCTCCACCTTGTAGTATATTGTTGAACTGCTTGGCAATGAGTGGGTGTATAACAGTTAGATGTTTCAACCAAAACCCATGCAGTTCATCTTCACCTGGTGCTGACCAATTTTTGATTTTCTTTGCTCTTTTTTCTACCATTTTTGTTGTTATTACTAGTTCTTTCATTTCAACTTCTGTTTTATTTGCCTCCACCTCTTTTAACCAAGCCGCATCCTTGTTGTATTTCTTTGGGTTATCCCATATCTGCTTCCAGAATTGCACTGTTTCTTCCTTGTCAGGTACTGACTGATTCCTTGCAGTTTCTCCATTGATGGATTGGTAGAAACGTTTCTGATTGGATTGAAATTGGAGGTTCTGCCTATAGTTTGCAATTCGAGCTTCATATCTACTGATTTTCCTGGCTATAGCTGTTATTTGTTGCTTTATTATTTCCAGTGCTTCCTTGAACTTCCTTGTTTCTAAGTGGTATTTCTTGATTAGGTATTCTTTGGTCTTCTTGTTCTTCAGCTTCTTTTCTTTCATCTGTTCTAGCTTGCTTGCATGTGATCTTAACTTGCTGATCTTATTTTCTAGTCTAACCTTCCATTTTTCTGGTGCACTGTTTGTTTGTTTTTCTTCTTTGTTGATTTTGCATCCCAGGTATTCTGTTATAACTGCAGCTGTACTGTACATTAGTTGGTTTGTTTCTTGCAGTGAATTGGTGCTTATACTTGCTATTGCAGTATTTGCATCTTTTAATGCTTGTGCTAGCTGTTTCTTTGAAACAAGCTTCAATGCAGGCAGCCTTATTCTGTTGTTTTTGTGCTGTTCTAGGTGCTCAGTTATTCTTTGTTTCAATTCTTTTATTTCTTTAGTTAGAGGGTTTTGTTCTTCCTGAGGAAGAGGTACCTGGTTTCCAAATGAGAACAGTTGTATATCTCTACTGGATTCTTTCACTGCAAACTCCCCCTGGTTTGCCTCTATATTCTGAATTACTTCTTGTAAGGCTTTGATTTCTTTGCCCTGGGTAAATCTTTGCAGTTCGTCCAATTCTGTTTCTGTGAATACTTTATTTCGTGTTATAAATCGGCGTTGATCTGCTAGTCTCTGTTCTGTTATTTCTGATTCTGGATGTTGTTCTTTCCAGAACTGGTGCATTCGTTTTAGATATCCTCTTCTTTTTGGACTTGATCTGTAGTAACAGATCATTATTTCTTTGTTTTCCATCACTGTGTATCTGCGACAGGTAAACACCTTTTCTTCCAGTAGTTCTGCAGCTGCTGGCCCTGGTTGCTCAACCAATAGTCCTGAGTCCTGTAACCCATTTTTCACCAGATATCCAGGAACTCTGATATCTAGCGCGGACCTTGTTAACCCGGGCGACATCCGAGCCGGTATGGCATTCTGAAATTTACGTCTCACAATATTTCTTATGGGAGAGACACTCTTTGTCTGACTCCTCTGATGAGACCTGTCCAGTATGGTTGAACCTCTGGCATAGCTCTCATCTTAATAATAATAAATATTATTATTATTATTATTATAGAGGAGGCAACCGTCATGTAAAAAGAGTTAGCATTCTCGTCCCACAGAAAGAAAAAGAAGCGTGGGAATCATGAGAAAGGACCCTTCCTAGTTTTCTGGAAAGCAAGGCAAAAAAGACCCAGTTTGGTATAGCGGTGAGCTAAAAAATGGGAGATGGTGAGTTCTAGTTCGACCTTAGGCCCGGAAACTGATTGGGTGACTTGAGGCCAGTCACCAGGAGATGGTGAGTTATAGTTCCACCTTAGGCGTACAAGTCATCTGGGTGTCTTTGGCCAGTCGCCAGGAGACGGCGAGTTCTAGTTCTGTTCTACTTTCCAATGCTAAAAGTTGTTGTTTTTTTTCTTTATTTCTGCCCAACTTACGCCATTGGGGTTGCATGTGGGAGACGCGCCCCGTGATCTGGCTCGCCCTGCAACGACAGCGTCCTAAAATCTTATTTTCTTCCCCTGCAGAATTATTCCCGTGGATAACAAAGACAGCCTGTACCTGGTTAAAACTGTGAGTATTTTTTCTGCCGGCTGCAGAATGACCTGCATTTGAAAACACGCCGAGGGGTGTTTTTCCTTGCAATCTTGGACCGCGGGCGAAACCGGAGGCACTTAAACAGCCGTGTGACTAATTTAATCACCGCAGCGATTCACTTAAAACGGCTCCGGCGGGGACAGGTCACAAAATGGGGCAAAACGACAACCGTCTCGCTTAGCGACGGAAACGTTGGCTTCCACTGTGGCTGCAGGTCAAGGACCGCAAGTCCCTTTTCTCCATGCCGTTGTAACTTTGAACGGTCACAAAAGGAACTCTTGTAAGTCGGGAGCTGCAGTCCGCTTTGTGACGGTTTCAGGTTACGACGGCACTGAAAAAAACATGCCTTGGAACCGTTTGCCACCCTTAAATCACCCTTGCAGCATTAAAATCCAGGCCCTTGGCAACTGACTCGTGTTTATGATGGTCGCCGTGTCCCCTTTTGCGACCTTTTAGTAAGCAAGGTCGGTGGGGGAGCCGGCTCCTCTAAACAACCTTGTTACTAACTTGACAACTGCAGGGTGTCGCTTCGCAGTTGCGGCAGGGAAGGTGATCAAGTGGGGCAAAGCTCACTCCGCGACCGTCTCACTGAGCCACGGAGAGTTCGGGCTCCCTTGTGGTCGTAAGTCGAGGACTGCCTCTAACGCGCTTTCCTCCCGCTTGGCTGCAGGTGTCCATGGCCGCGTACGACATCCCCGACCTGCTGACCGGGAGAGGCTGCTTGGGCTCGGTGGTCTTCTCCGAGTCCTTCCTGACGTCGCAGATTCTCGTGAAGGAAAAAGGTTCTCTGGGGAGAAACGAGCCTCGTTTTAACTTTCAGGATGGCTCTCCAAGAGGGCCGAAGGGGGTGGTGTGAAATGGGGGGGGGTCCTTGGTCCCTCTGGGCTGGGTGGTTCGCTTGCACTGGCACTGATGGTGTTACCTAGCTGGGCCATGAAACGTCTGCAAGGAAACTGCCCAGCTCAGAGAGAACCCAGGATGCCACAGTCCCTTTTTTCTTCCTCCTCCTCCTCCTCCTCCTCCTCCTCCTCCTCCTCCTCCCTCACCATTACCTTCTAGCACTGATGATGTTATCTAGTTGGGCCATGAAACGTTTGCAAGGAATCCACCCAGCTCAGAGAGCACCAAGGATCCCACAGTCCCTTTTTTCCTCCTCCTCCCCCTCCTCCTCCTCCTCCTCCTCCTCCTCCTCCTCCTCTTCCTCCTCCCTCACCATTACCTTCTAGCACTGATGATGTTATCTAGTTGGGCCATGAAACGTTTGCAAGGAAACCACCCAGCTCAGAGAGCACCAAGGATCCCACAGTCCCTTTTTTTCCCCACCACCACCACCTCCTCCTCTTCCTCCTCTTCCTTCTCCTCCTCCTCCTCCCTCTGCAAACTACACACCCTTCTACCACTGATGGTATTACCTAGATGGTTAACGAAATGACTTGCAAAAACACAACCAAGCTCAGAGCACCAAGGACCCATAGTCCGTTTTTTCCTCCTCCTCCTCCTCCTCCTCTCTCTCTGTCTCTCTCTCTTTCTCTCTCTCTCTCTCTGTCTCCCTCCCTCCCTCCTCCCCCTCCTCTCTCTGCAAACTCCACACCCTTTTACCACTGATGCATTACAGTTGGTTACGAAATGTCTTGCAAGAACACAACGAAGCTCAGAGCACCAAGGACCCATAGTCCATTTTTCCTTCTCCTCCTCCTCCTCCTCCTCCTCCTCCTCCTCCTCCTCCTCCTCCTCCTCCTCCTCCTCCTCCTCCTCCTCCTCCCCCCCCCTCTCTCTCTGCAAACTCCACACCCTTCTACCATTGATGGCATTACCTAGTTGGTTAACGAAATGTCTTGCAAGAACACAACCAAACTCAGAGCACCAAGGACCCATAGTTTGTTTTTTCCTCCTCCTCCTCCTCCTCCTCCTCCTTCTGCTCTCTCTCTCTCTCTCTCTCTCTCCAAACTCCACACCCTTCTACCATTGACAGCATTACCTAGTTGGTTAACAAAACGTCGTGCAAGAACACAACCAAGCTCAGAGAGCACCAACGACCCACAGTCCTTTTTTTGCCTCCTCCTCCTCCTCTTCCCCCCCCAACCCCATTCCCTTCTAGCACTGCTTTTCTTTTCTTTTATATATTTTATTTTATTACCTATTTTGAAAGCTTGGGCAGCTTACAAAAAGAAAACCACCCTACCCAATCCAATAAGGCCGCCACCCCACTGCTGACAACCATCAGACCAACCCCTTGATGGGCTCCCTCCCCCCTTCTGCCACTGATGGCCTTACCTAGTTGGTTAGCGAAATGTCTCGCAAGAACCACAACCCCGCTCCGAGACCACCAAGGACCCCCACAGTAGCTTCACTTTCCAGGGCTGCCTTCAGAGGGGGTCCAGCCACTCAGCCTCTCCCTTTCCATCCTCCTGCAGATGGCAGCCTCAGCACAGAATCCAGCTACATCATCCTCACCGGGGTGATCCCAAGATCGGCGTCTTGGCTGGTAAGTGGACCTTGACTACTACTCCCCCCCTCCTCCCTTCCTTTGCAAAATGAATGTAGAAAACAGATTACGGAGCTGTTTTTCTAAGCCAGTCCAAAAGCCAGGAGGAAAAAAAAAAAGTTCTTTTGTGACGGTTTGCAGGTCGCGGAAAACACAAAAGGGTGAATTCTCTCTCTTGGGAGCGTGTGTTCCTTTGATATTTTTCCAGGCACGGCGGGTCAGATAAGAGCCAAGAGTCGCGAGGAAGTGCTGATGGGGCTGCGGGCGGCTGAGGTGGAGAATCTGGGCTTGACAAAACACGGCGCCCTTATCCCAAATAGGGGCCTTTTTTTTAGTTTAGAAGTGCGCTTTGTGCAAAGAAAAACACCATCACACCACATTTTATGTTTGTTTTGATTGATTGATTTCGGTGCCGCTGAGTCAGTCTTGATTCCTAGCGATGGCCTTGAGTGGTCCCTGCGGTTCTCTTGGTGGAATTTCAGCCAGCCTTAGGCTTTCATCCCTGAGGCAGGACTAGAACTCACCGTCTCCAGGTGATTGGCCCAAAGTTATCCACCTGCCTTTCATGCCTAAGGCGGGATTAGAACTCACCACCTCCAGGTGATTGGCCCAAAGTTATTCACCTGCCTTTCATGCCTAAGGCGGGACTTGAACTCACCATCCACCCGGTTTCTAGCCTGGTGCCTTTAACTGCTACCCCAAACTGGCTCACTTTCTGTTTATATTGTTATGTTATATGTTATATATAAGATATATGATATATTTATTATATTCTATTGTATCATATTGTATCGTATCAATCATATATCATATATATGATATAGGCTATTATATTATGTTATATTGTTATGTTATATTGTTATTATATATATGATATGTGATACGACATGACATGATATTTATTATATTATATTTATTATATTATATTTTTGCTTAAGTATTTTAGGCCCTTAAAGTCTTGATCTCTTTCTTCTAAATGGCATTGCAAGGGCGTTAAGTTGCCAGCTTGCAGAGAGGGGCTTCCAGGATGGAGAACAGAACACCCAACGTTGAATGCAGGATTTTCATCCGTAAACCAGAATTGAAAGCTGTTGTTTTGTTTTGCTTCCAGGTTGAAGAGAATGAAGTGAAGCTGTCCGAACGGGCGCAGCAAATCCTGAAGGTTCGTCTCAAAACTTGGCGTTTTTCTTCTAGTTTTGGCATGGCAAGATTCAGGGTTGCCAACTACTAGCCAGCATTAAATATTGTCAGATGGTTAGTTTTGCTCATCTCTTAGTTTGGTGTTTCTCGACCTGGGCAACTTTTCAGACGGTGGACTTCAACTCCCAGAATCTGGGAGATGATGATGATGATGATAAAGTTGGAAGGGACCTTAGAGGTCATCTAGTCCAACCCCCTGCTCAGGCAGAAAACCCTATAGCATTTCGGACAAATGGCTGTCCAGTCTCTTCTTCAAAACTTCCAGTGTTGGAGAAGGGAAGGAGGGAGGGAAGGGAGGGAGGAAGGAAGGAAGGAAGGATAACAGAATAACAGAGTTGGAAGCGATCTTAGAGGTCATCTAGTCCAACCCCCTTTTCAGGCAGGAAACCCTACATCATTTCAGACAAATGGCTGTCCAGTCTCTTCTTAAAAACTTCCAGTGTTGGCGCATTCACCGCTTCTGGAGGCAGGTTGTTCCACCGGTTAATTGTTCTGACTGTCAGGAAGTTTCTCCTTAGTTCCAGGTTGCTTCTCTCCTTGATGAGTTTCCATCCGTTGCTTCTTCTCCTGCCTTCAGGTGCTTTGGAGAATAGCTTGACTCCCTCTTCTTTGGGGCAGCCTCTGAGATACTGGAAGGTTGCTATCCTGTCCACCATCTTAACAGTTGCCCAGGTTGAGAAAAATTGTACTCCAGATGGCCTTTGACTTACAACTGATTGCTTAGTGGCCATTTGGAATTATGACAGATCCAGAAAACCATACTTACGACCCAGATTCAAAGTTTTGACACCCAGCCTTCCCCCCCCCCCACACTGCCATATGATCGCATTTTGGGTGCTTGCTCACCCACCTGCCTTTATGACCATGTGCAGCCTCCTGCGGTCACAGGAGCACCATTTATTGCTCCACACCGGTATCTACTTCCAATTTCCGACAAAAAATCGCCCATTACTGACTATGAGTTCCCTTCACAACCTCCACGTTCTCTTCCACGACCGTAGATTCGCTTAATGACCTCTGCAAGAAATGTTGTGAAATTAGCCCCATCGCCGTGGTGATCCGCTTAACCGCCGGCACGATTTACAACTATAATTCCAGGCTCAGTTACAGTCATAAAGTTGAGGACGACCTGCGTTTCTGCCTCTTGGTACAGAGAGAGGTCAGCACCATGGACAGCATCATCCTTGGCCAACGTCCTACAATGAGACAGGAGGCAGTTTTAAGCTTCCCATTTAAATCCCTTTGCCATCCAAGTGGCAGTTTTTCTGAAGGACATCAACTGCCAGTGTCAATAAAAGAAACTCCTGCAACATTTTTTTTGTATAGATTTTATTAGTTTTTATATAGGGTTAGGAGTAAGGTGGGGTCGAGTTGCAGTTGGGATTTAGGTCAGGATTAAGATTAAGGTTGGGGTTTGGGTTTTCCCAAGTAACATTCTCCATATTTAGCAAACCGCGTAGTGTCTGGGTTCATGTCTTTAACAAACAATAATAAAAAATAGTTAACGATCATAAACAATATGTTAATTAATCGCTCAATAGCCTTCTCCTTGCTAATATGTATTCAGAATTACATGTCACGTTCCTTTCTCTCCAATTCGTCTTTCTAGCCATTGATAGAAATTATCCCATGTTCTAAAGTACACCGAGTCTTCTTTCCCTTTTATCTTTAAAGTCAGTCTATCCATTTCTGCACGCTCAGTGTGCCTGGCTGAGGAATTCTGGGAGTTGAAGTCCACAAGTCATAAAAGGGCCAAGTTTGAAGACCCCTGATATAGACTTTAAGAGGAGTGGACTTAATTCCCAGAGTTCCTCAGCCAGCGTGCCTGGCTGAGGAATTCTGGGAGTTGAAGTCCACCAGTCATAAAAGGGCCAAGTTTGAAGACCCCTGATATAGACTTTAAGAGGAGTGGACTTCAACTCCCAGAATTCCTCAGCCAGCGTGCCTGGCTGAGGAATTCTGGGAGTTGAAGTCCACCAGTCATAAAAGGGCCAAGTTTGAAGACCCCTGTCCTAAAGCATCGGTGTTATTGGCCTCTCATGAAAAAGCTGATAACATGCTTCAGAAACTGTTTTTCTGTTCTGCTTTTTTAGAAAGAAGACTCTTTCTTGGGGACCCCCCTGACTGGAGGCGACGGAGCATATATTGCTGCTAATAATTCTCTCTGTAGACCGGAGGAAGGTAAGCAATCAAAAATTTCCACAGCACCACACGTCAAAGGGAACCATTTTTCTTTGGAGATCCACTTTTCTAAGGCAGATATTGCAGCTGGGGAACCATAGCCTTGATAGCACACACCCTTGTCGTCAGTGTGGCGTATCTCCCTTATTAATATACTGCCTAGGCTTCTCATCACCTCCCTAGTAATGCCAGCTATTTTAGTTTTATTTATCTACTTATTAAATTTGTATCCTGCCCATCTCACCGTTGAGAAACTCTGGGCGAATAAGAAATAAAATAAGATAAATCAAGAAGAGAGTGGACTGCCATTTATCCGGAATGGTATCGGGTCTCCTGCTTGAGCAGGGGGTTGGACTAGATGACCTCCAAGGTCCCTTCCAGTTCTTTTATTCCATTTTCTAAAGTTTGATTTATTTCACAGCCTCAGTGAATGTTTGAATTTAAGGAGGTTAAAATCTACCACCTGCGCAATTAGTAGTTCTAAGTCGAGGTAGTTCTCGACTTACAGCCAGCTTGTTTAGTGACCGTTTGAAGTAATACAGGCTAAAAAAAGTGACTCGTGACCATTTTTCACACTTAGCGACCGTTGCAGCATCCCCACGTTCACTTGATCAAAAGTCAGACGCTTGGCAACTGACTCGTATTTATGACGGTCGCAGCGTCCCCCGGGGTCAGGCAATCCTCTTTTGCGACTTTCTGACGAGCAAAATGGGGGAAGCCAGATTCACTTAACAACCGTGTTATTCACTTAACGACTTCAATGATTCACCTAACAGCTGTGTCAAGGAAGGGCCAAGTAAAATGGGGCGAAGCTCACTTCACCACCGTCTCGCTTAGCAACAGAAATGTTTGGGCTCCATTGTGGTCGTAATTCGAGGACTACTTTTACTTTACACAGAGTTTTAATTGCAGGTTGTAATTGTAGATTGCGTTTGAAGCAGCCTTTCGATAGCTTTAATATCTGGGGTCTCAGTATCATCTTGGTCATTGGTGATATGTTGCTGTTAGTTGCGAAATGGTGTCCGACCCATCGCGACCCCATGGACCACGTTCCTCCAGGCCTTCCTGTCTTCTACCATCTTCTGGAGTCCATTTAAGCTCACGCCTCCTGCTTCAGGGACTCCATCCAGCCACCTCCTTCTCTGTCGTCCCCTTCTTCTGTTGCCCTCCATCTTTCCCAGCATTAGGCCCTTCTCTAGTGAGTCCTTCCTTCTCATTAGGTGGCCAAAGGACTTGAGTTTCCACTTCAGGATCTGGCCTTCTAAAGACCAGTCAGGGTTGATCTCCTCTAGGACTGACCGGTTGGATCGCCTTGCAGTCCAGGGGACTCGCAGGAGTCTTCTCCAGCACCATAGTTCAAAGGCCTCCATTCTTTGGCGCTCAGCCTTTCTTATGGTCCAGCTTTCACGGCCGTACATTGCAACTGGGAAAACCTTGGCCTGGACTATGTGCACTTTTGTTGGCAGGGTGACGTCTCTGCTTTTTAGTATGCTGTCTAGATTTGCCATAACCTGGTTTTTATTTTTCTTTGCAGGAAAGCTTCATTTCTTTTCCGAGGGCCTTTTGTTTTGTCACCCCCACCACGGGAGCATTACGATCTCCAAGGCACACATGGCGTCCATTCAGTTCTACGACGGGGTGAGTGCCTGCCAGCCTGCTTGTACAAAGTAGGACGTGAGGGACAGTGCGGTCTAGTGGTTAGAGCGCCAGGTTAGGAACCAGGAGACTGGGAGTTCTAGCAAGATAGCAAGACAAGCCAGTTTAGTTTACTGAGGAAAGCATTAGGCTAGAAACTAGGAGACCGTGAGTTCTAGTCCTGCTTTAGACCTGGCAAGCTAGTTGGGTGATTTGGGGCCAACTACCAGGAGACCGTGAAATGTAGTCCTGCCTAAACCATGAATATCAACTGTGTGACTTTGGGCCAGTCACCAGGAGACGGTGAATTCTAGTCCCATTTTAGGCATGAAAACTGACTGGGTCCATAACCAGGCGATGGAGAGTTCTAGTCTTGCCTTAGGCGTGAAAGCCGGCTGGGTGACTTTGGACCAATCCCTCTCTCTCTCTCTCAGCTCATCCCACCTCGCAGGGTTGTCATTATGGGGAATATAGGAGGAGGAAAGTGTGTTGGTAGCTTCACCCCCCCGACTTACCTATAAAGTAATACAGATTAAAAAATAATCTAATCTAAATATTCCATAAAAGCAAAAGGGCTTTCTCTCATCTTCGCAGCCCGTTTGGAAATTATAACCCTCCAGCTACAAATCCTCATTATATTACATTACGTTGCATTATATCTGCTTTTCTCTCCCTCGATTTCCCACGCGAACACTTGAAATAGGGCCTTTTACAAGAACTGTGGGAAAGAAATAGGAAACTCACTCTAGCTACCTCGTGCAAGGAAAATCTAGTAATAGTAATAGTAGCAAAGTTGGAAGGGACCTTGGAGGTCATCTAGTCCAACCCCCTGCTCGGGCAGGAAACCCTACACCATTTCGGACAAATGGCTGTCCAGTCTCTTCTTAAAAACTTCCAGTGTTGGAGCATTTACTGCTTCTGGAGGCAAGCTGTTCCACTGATTAATTGTTCTCACTGTCAGGAAGTTTCTCCTTAGTTCTAGGTTGCTTCTCTCCTTGATTAGTTTCCACCCGTTGCTTCTTGTCCTGCCTTCAGGGGCTTTGGAAAATAGCTTAATTCCCTCTTCTTTATGGCAGCCCCTGAGATATTGGAATACTGCTATCATGTCCCCCCTTGTCCTTCTCTTCGTTAAACTAGACATACCCAATTCTCGTAACCGTTCCTTATATGTTTTAGCCTCCAGTCCCCTAATCATCTTTGTTGCTCTTCTCTGTACTCTTTCTAGAGTCTCAACATCTTTTTTACATCGTGGTGACCAAAACTGGATGCAGTATTCCAAGTGTGGCCTTACCAAGGCATTGAAGAGTGGTATTAATACTTCACGTGATCTTGATTCTATCCCTCTGTTAATGCAGCCTAGCACTGTGTTGGCCTTTTTGGCAGCTGCCGCACACTGCTGGCTCATATTTAAGTGATTGTCTACTAGGACTCCGAGGTCCCTCTCACAGTTACTACTATTGAGCATGGTGCCACCTATGCTGTACTTGTGCATTTGGTTTTTCTTGCCTAAATGTAGAACCTTGCTTTTTTCACCATTGAATTTCATTTTGTTAGTTAGTGCCCAGTGTTCAAGTCTGTCCAGATCCTTCTGTATCTGAAGTCTGTCTTCTGGAGTGTTGGCTATTCCTGCCAGCTTGGTGTCATCTGCAAATTTGATGAGTTCCCCATCTATCCCTTCATCCAAATCGTTGATGAAGATGTTGAAGAGTACTGGGCCCAGAACAGAGCCCTGGGGCACCCCACTACACACTTCCCTCCATATAGATGCAGTTCCATTGAGGACCACTCGCTGAGTACGGCCGGTCAGCCAGCTACGGATCCATCTGGTGGTGGTTCTGTCTACCCCACATTTTTCTATCTTGTCAAGTAGTAGGTTGTGATCTACTTTATCAAATGCCTTACTGAAGTCCAAGTAAATTATGTCCACAGCATTCCTCTGATCCACTAATTTTGTCACTTGGTCAAAGAATGCAATAAGATTTGTCTGGCATGATCTATTTTTGACAAACCCATGTTGGCTTTTAGTAATGACTTTGTTTGCCTCTAGGTGTTCGTTGATTCGTTGTTTGATTATCTTTTCCAGGATCTTCCCAGGTATTGAGGTCAGGCTGATAGGTCTGTAATTTCCTGGATCCATTTTTTTTCCTTTTTTGAGGATGGGAACTACATCAGCTCTTTTCCAGTCCTCTGGTAGTTCTCCTGTGTTCCAGGATCTTTGAAAAATATAGTTCAGTGGCTCCGATATCACATCTGCCAGTTCCTTGAGAACTCTGGGGTGTAATCCGTCTGGTCCTGGCGATTTGAACTCATCTAGGCTGGACAGGTGCTCACTAACGATTTTCTTGAGCGCTTCCCCTCCCGCAAGGCTAGCTAAAATGGGTTCAAATATCTCACCTTTATGCTGGAAATGTAAAATAGCAATTGGATCATATTACCTATAAGGAACGGTTGCTAGAATTGGGTATGTCTAGTTTAATGAAGAGAAGGACAAGGGGGGACAGGATAGCAGTATTCCAATATCTCAGGGGCTGCCATAAAGAAGAGGGAGTCAAGCTATTTTCCAAAGCACCTGAAGGCAGGACAAGAAGCAATGGATGGAAACTAATCAAGGAGAGAAGCAACCTAGAACTAAGGAGAAACTTCCTGACAGTGAGAACAATTAATTAATCAGTGGAACAACCTGTCTCCAGAAGTAGTAAATGCTCCAACACTGGAAGTTTTTAAGAAGAGACTGGACAGCCATTTGTCTGTAATGGTGTAGGGTTTCCTGCTTGAGCAGGGGGTTAGACTGGATGACCTCCAAGGTTCCTTCCAACTTTACTATTATTATTATTATTATTACCATATGTGGTGGAAATGCTCAAAGGCCCGTGAGTATTGGAATAGGATACAAAGTTGGCTGAAAGATATATTAATATTTGACTTAGAGTTAAAACCTGAACTCTTGTTGTTGGAAATAACTACAGAGAAATACAATAAGGGAACAATCTATTTGCTGTTACACATCTTGAGTGCAGCTAGGCTGGCCTTCGCGCAAAAATGGAAGAGCAAAGAAATTCCCACAGAGGAAGAGACACTGTATAAAATATTATCATGTGTGGAAATGGACAGGCTCATAATGGTACTGAAAGACAAATGTGGATCAATTTATTTCGAAACCTGGGATAAATTTTACCGCTGGAGGGATTTGTGGAGGACGGTTGGGATTGAAGATTAGCGTTAAGATAGAAATATATGTTATTTTAGAATAAGTACTGTATAAAAAACTTAGATGTATAATTATAGATGAAGAATCGATTGTAGAATGTGGAACAACTTGATAAGAATGTATATGCTGGAATGTCACGTTACATCCAATGTTTTTTAATTGTATTATAAATAAATTTTTGTAATTAAAAAAAAGAAAAAGAAAAATAAATAGGGCCTTATAAATAGTCACCCGAAGCCTCAGATCTGGGGCTTCTCCCTGGAAATTAGGAACCAGATCCACAAAGCTTCCCTCTTGATCCCATCCGGTTTTCTAGAGGAGAGGAACCGAGGCAGGCTCCTTATTCTAGAGCGCCATCCAGAACTTAGGATCAAAGCTTTAGCTAGGATGAAAGTCGCTTCGGGAGAGGGACTTAACCATGGTTAAAGTATGAGGACCAGACGGGAACTGGGGCAATTTATCTATTTGTTAAGACTTATGTGGCATTTCAGGTAGAACTGGACTGATTTTAAAAGTTGGCATCTTTAAAATGCGTGGACTTCAATTCCCAGAATCCTCCAGTCAGCATATCTATGTATTTTGTGTGTGTGTGAGAGAGGGGGGAGGTATTTGTGTGTGTGTGTGTGTGTGTGTGTGTGTGTAAGCAAGAGAGAGATTTGTCTGTGTGTGTATGTGTGAAAGAGAGAGACGTTTGGGTGGGTGGGTGAGAGAGACAGAGAGGTATTGTGTGTAAGCGAGAGATTTGTCTCTGTGTGTGTGTGTGTGAGAGAGAGAGACGTTTGGATGTGTGTATGATAGAGAGAGACAGATGTTTGTGTGTGAAAAAGATGTGGGGTGGGTGTTTGTGAGAGATGTTCACATAAGAGAGACACATGTGTTTGTGTGAGAGAGAGAGAGACTGAGAGATGTTTGTGTATGGGAGGTGTGTGTGTGAGAGGTGTTCGTGTGAAAGACAGAAGTGTATGTTTGTGAGAAATGGGTGTGTGAGAGAGAGGTGTGAGTTTGCATCAGAGAGAGAGAGAGAGACCAGTGTGTTTATGTGTGTGAGAAAGAGGTGTATTTGTGTGTGAGAGAGACATTTGTGTTTGTGTGTGTGTGAGAGAGATTGTGAGACTGTTTGTGTGAGAGTTGTTTGCGTTTGTGTGTGTGAGATTATGTGACAGAATTTGCGTGAGATGTGTGTGTTTGTGAGAGAGATATGTGTATGTGAGAGACACGGTGTGTGTGTGAGAGAGACATGTATTTGTGAGAGAGACACGTGTGCGAGAGAGGTGTGTGTGTGAGAATAAACTGTGTATGAGAGACACACTCTCACACACTCCAATGTGTCTGGGGTGACTGGGGGATTCTGGGAATTGAAGTCCACCCCTGTTAAAAGTTGCCACATTTGAAACCCACCAGCCTAGCTGACCCTCGCATCCTTCCCCATTTCTCCTCTTCTATCCTCCAAAACAGTGGTTTTCAACCTTTTTAATGCCGCGACCTCCCAACCGGTCGTAAGTCGAGGACTACTCAACCAGTCGTAAGTCGAGGACTACTCAACTGGTGCAGCCCCCTTTGCAGAATGGGACTTTTGGCGGGCTCAGCAGGGCAGAGACAGCCTGGACAATTCCTATTGGCTTTTGAAAGCCAATAGAATTAGACTCTATTCAAGAGAGTCTCTTCTATTGGCTTTCAAAAGCCAATAGAATAAAAGGGAGTAGCACAGCTAAGGAAAAGGGGAAAAAAATGGCAGACTGCGTTGTTTGGCGACCCCCGTGAAAGGGTCGTTCGACCCCAAGTGGGGTCCCGACCCACAGGTTGAGAACCACTGCTCCCAAAAACCCCATATGTTACCCTCCGGGCCTTATGACCCATTAATCCTACCCTGCTCCCCACCCCTCCTTAGCCCCACAACCCAACAACGCTGTGCTGTGTGTGTGTGTGTGTGTGTGCCTGATCCCGCACAGCCAGCGCATCAGCTGAAGGGGCTGCGCGGCTGCTATCGTGGCAGGCCTCAGCTGGGCTGCAAATTCTTTTCCACAGCCAGCCTTCATTCTCTGCGAAGGGCCTGTTCACTCTGATTAAATCTGCAAAAAAACCAAACAAACCAAAGACAAAGCTTTTTGGGTTTCCTCCCCCCTTCCTGCTCCACTCCCCTCTTTGTAAGTCTTTTTTTTAAAAAAAAAATTTTGGTTTTCTAATATCATGACTACATAATTGAAAAGCAACGTGGCGACTGAGTTACAACAATTCAACTGCATACAGATATCGTTAATACAAATCTCAAACCAACACCGTAAATATTTCCTCTCTCTTTACCTCTTAATACACACTGTCTTGTATTTGCGTCAATGCAATTTTTATTCCAACCATCACCGAGAAACAACTTGATTACATTTTATCCATAGTTTTTAATTTATATCTATCTCATTTATGTTAACACGCCATCTTTTGGACGATCGATGGCCCGATGACTTCCCCCCCCCCCAATTTTAATTTTCCATTATTTAAATTTAACGTTTAGTATTTTTCCGCTTCCAGATTATAAATGACCCCAATTCCCTTTGTCACGATTCCTCAAGAAATCTACTGTTCAAGATGATAATAATAAAGTTGGAAGGGACCTTGGAGGTCATCTAGTCCAACCCCCTGCTCAGGCAGGAAACCCTATACCATTTCGGACAAATGGCTGTCCAGTCTCTTCTTAAAAAACGTCCAGTGTTGGAACATTCACCGCTTCTGGAGGCAGGCTGTTCCACTGGCTAATTGTTCTAAAGATATATGTCTTATCTATTTACGTTCTCTAATTAAATCTGCAAAAAAAAAAAAAAAAACCCAAAGCCAAAACTTTTGGGGGTCCCCCCCCCCTTTCAGTTCTTCTCCTGCTCCACTCCCCTCTTTGTAAGTCTTGCAAACCGGCTGGGTCTTTGACCTCCTTTTCCCTATTGTTCAGTTTCAAGACCTTCATTTTTTATTATTTTTTATTTTTGTGTGTGTGTGTGCGGCTATTTATGGGACCCTCTTGTCACTCCTGAAACATGGCCAGATATATTTTTTTTTCTTTTTCTTTGTCCAAAGCAAAAAAAAATCCTTGAAAGGGAATTCGTATTGTTTTACCCCGAGGCCGGCAAGGGGTGAGGCCGAAGAGCTAAGAATAACACACAAAAAGGAAAAGAACGGGTCCATTGGGTTTGGGGACATCTATAATAAAAGAAAGGGAAAAGATAAGCGGTTCGAATGCCATGGAAATGAGTACACAAGGGTGTGTTTTTCTCTTCAAGGCCTCCTTTATTTATTTGTTTGCTTTCCACATTGAGAGGCATCTAGGAAAAGACGTGGGGCTTCAGCCAGCCGAGTTTACGAGCCAGGCTCTTGAATATTTCAGATTTCAGCTGAACTCTTCCTATCACCTGGAATGAGTTAGACCAGTGGTGGCGAACCTATGGCACGCGTGCCAGAGGCGGCACTCAGAGCCGTCTCTGTGGGCACCCGTGCCATGCGCCGAAGATGGCAACTGTCCCTCTTCAACCAGCCGCCCGCTAACTTGCCGAGGTCCCACGTGGCCGGATGCATCCCTGCACGGCTGGTTTCCCTCCCCCCCATCCCATCCCTCCTGGCCTTGCATGCTCCCCTTTTCTCCGGCACGACCCACTGCATCGCCTCCTCAGCTGTCGGCCGTCCGTCCATCTCAGAGGCGGCTTCTTTGAACTGCTGGTGGGCGGGCTGCGAGCTCCAGAGTGCGCCGGTGGAGGGGCTGGCAGGCTTTGGCTGCTGACGGACACTGTCGGCCCCTATGCGCTCACTGGCCTCTGTGTGCACGGGGGGGGGCAATGGTATCAGGCAGCAGCCGCCCCATGGCAATGGCACCCCCGCCCTGCCGTGCCTCACCCTGCAGAACGAGCCTCCTGCCCACCACCCCACCTACCAGAGACCCCCTGGATCTCCCCCAAATCTGTCCATCCCCCACAGGCGTCCCTCCCCACGAGCATCGTTGAGGTGACCATGCCCACCTTGGCCACACCCACCCAATCTGCCATGAGCACCACAGCTGCGCCCACCCCGTGGGCCACGCCCACCTGGTCACCCGGCGATAAATAAGTGGGTTTTGGGTTGCAGTTTGGGCACTCGGTCTCTCAAAGGTTCGCCGTCACTGAGCTAGACGTTGTAGAACGGATGTTGTTACCGAGTTGGGTAGTGGAACATCAACTTAATGCATCTTGGAGGTTCGGCCCCGGGATGCCGACGACAGAGCATCAGAAAAAGGACAGAGATTGCAAACGTCCTCCTGGCTTAATTCGGCGTCCTTTGTTATATCAAAAGGTCTTACCTGTAATTTTTTTCCCCCTGGTCTTCTTCGTTGTGTGTTAGGATTCCACCAGTGTGGTTGCCGCGCTTTTTATAGAATACAAGCCTTCCCTGCTTCCTCATTTGCCAGTCCAACTGCACACCCCAAACAACGTCCTGATGATTGCGCTCTTCCCCAAATCGACCCTGTATAAAGCTTTCTACTCCCAGGTAAACATCAGCCGTGCTCTGGGTTGGGCTTAGCTTATATGTATGTTAGGCCAGGGTTTTTCAACCTTTTCACCCATTGTGCCACTTTTAGGATAGGGCAACATCCGAGTACCACCAGTCGCCTAGCAAGGTGTCAAAAATTTGATGACCAAAAAAAAAAAAAGGAAAAAGTGATAAAATACAGGTAGTCCTCGACTTACAACAGTTCGCTCAGTGCCTGTTCGAAGTTACAGTGACACTGAAAAAAGTGCCGAGCAAGACACCTGTCTGCCCGCCCGGCCGTGCTCTTCCTCCTGTCCGAGGTTTTCATTGTTGTGAGCATTTCTGTTGAGGACTGGCAGCTGGGGTGGGATGGGGGGGGGTTTGGTTTTTATTCCTCCCCGTCTGCTGGCTGGTTGCAGCAGGTTTTGGTCCCTTCACATGACCCTGGGACACTGTGACCGTCACAAATATGAATCGGTTGCCAAGCATCCAAATGTAAATCACAAGACCCTGGAGAGGCTGCAACATTCCAGCTGATTGGTGCTTCTTCAGGGCTCAGAGGAAGCGCCAGGATCAATGCTGAGGTCCAGCTGATTGGTGCTTCTTCTGGGCTCAGCGGAAGCCCCAGGATCAGTGCTGCTTTCCAGCTGATTGGTGCTTCTTCAGGGCTCAGCGGAAGCCCCAGGATCAGTGCTGCTTTCCAGCTGATTGGTGCTTCTTCAGGGCTCAGCAGAAGCGCCAGGATCAGCACCAAGTTCCAGATGGAGCCTGGCGCTGATCCTGGCGCTTCCGCTGAGCCCTGACAATCCCGAAGAAGTGCTGATCAGCTGGAAAGCGGCACTGATCCTGGTGCTTCCGCTGAGCCCTGACAGCCCTGCAGCTCCAGCCGTCTCTCGCTCAGGCTTGTGCGGTGCTGCCACCGGTTCAGCTCATTCCCCTCCCCCACTACCCCTTTTCTAGGATGGTTGCGTACCACCTGCCAGATACCAACGTAGCACAGGCGGTACCCGTAGCACTGGTTGAAAAGCCTTGTCTTAGTTACATTCCATCTTCCTAGGCACTCCATATCCTGTCACTAGTTTTTACCCAATTTTTAATTTCTCATCAATATTCCAATTTAACCTTTAATAGTTATAATGTTCAAGCCTTAGGTAATCAAGATTTCCCCTAAATTTAACCTGCTTTTGAATTTTTGACAGCTCTTCTTCCCTGTAGTAACAGGACGGAATTTTGGGTGCTTGGCAACCAGCTGCATTTACTGTCGTTGGTCACTTGGCTGCATTTTTATGTCATTTTTGCTGAAAATGGGAATTTACTTCTGGGTTTTCGGCAAAACCAGCCCCTAGCAAACAGTTACTTTGCTTAACGACTGCCGGGGTTGCGTAACAACTGCAACAGTCACTTTACGACCGAGGCATTCGCTGAACGACCACCGCAGACAAGGTAGATAAATCAGGCTGGTCATCTGTGTGACCCACTTTGTGACCATGGACAGGTTCCATTCTGGTTGTAAGTCGAGGACTGCCTGTCAGAGGTGAGAAAAATCAAATTAATCCAGAGTTTGTCCACCTCCCTTGCTAAGAAGTGAAAAGAACTGAATTATCGTAAGACCCAAGGAAGAAAAATGATGGCTCATCCATTAAAAACGGCATTTTTTTTAAAAAAAAATTCAAACGCGTTAATTGATCTCTTGTAGCGTTTATGAGCACAGCAATGACCAGCCTTGGCAACGTCAGCAAGCACAATTCATAATTGTTAAAGGATACTGATAGAGAGGATTTTTAATTACATTTTAGTACCCGGCATTTTTTTTTTATTATTCTTTTTTTTTTTATTATTGAAGATTTTTATAAATTTTTACAAAAAAAACAAAAGAATAACAATACAACAACAACATAGACAAAAAACTAAACAAAACAAAACAACCCTTCCCCTACCCCCCCAAAACACCCACTCCCTCCCCCCCCCCGGAGCTTCCCAGTGAGTACCCGGCATTTTATCAGCAAGCAACGGGAGCGGGGGGGGGGGTTCACCCTCCTGAACAACTTCCATCTTCAAGCTTCGTTTAGGCTGTAAATATGCCTTATGAAATTGTGTGAGTTAAACTTTCTTTGTCATTGTAGGTCTTTTCTGCCTGGCAACGTCAGGGAAATTCCGGAGTAACGTTAAAAATGATCCAGGACAATGGCCTCTCTGCAGAACAGGAGAGATTGTAAGTTTATAATTCCAATTCTAGTATTGCACAAGCAGCATTGGGGAGAAAATGGAGGGCGGGGGGGGGGTCAATGGGGGAAACACTTGAGATAAAGATCTGATGTTCTCGTAGACTTACCCCATGTTGAACATTAGTGTTTAAGCCAGGGGTGTCCAACCTTGGTCATTTTAAGACCCATGGACTTCAATTCCCAGAATTCCCCAGCCAGCCGGCTTTAAGACTCGTGGACTTCAATTCCCAGAATTCCCCAGCCAGCCATCTTTAAGACTCGTGGACTTCAATTCCCAGAATTCTCCAGCCAGCCGGCTTTAAGACTCGTGGACTTCAATTCCCAGAATTCCCCAGCCAGCCAACTTTAAGACCTGTGGACTTTAATTTCAGGAGTTGAAATCCACAGGTCTTAAAGTGGCCAAGATTTATTGGTTCAAGGCATTGCGACCTACTTGTGTCTTTACAGTTTTGTGTTGACATGCTTTCTAAAGGCTCAATGATTTATTTGTTTCCTTTCTAGACATTCCAACATACAGAAGCTCTTTGAAGTCTTGTCTTACCCCGCTGGAGAACGATGGAGCCAACTACGACTGCTTACCAACCTCCCGGATCTGGCCAGGTGAGGACTTCCCACAATTCTTTTGTGCTGAACCAAATCCAGATTGTCCCACTAAGGTCCCGTCGTGTCATTTTTAATTGTACAATGGGTGGATCATCTCTGGCCCTCCCTCTGGGGCTGAGCTGCAATTTCCCAGCATCCTTGCCATTGTCTATGGCAGTGGTTCTCAACCTTTTTAATGCCGCGACCCCCAACTGGTCGTAAGTCGAGGACTACTCAACCGGTTGTAAGTCGAGGACTACTCAACTGGTGCAGCACCGTTTGCAGACTGGGACTTTTGGCGGGCTCAGCAGGGTAGAGACAGCCTGGACAATTCCTATTGGCTTTGAAAGCCAATAGAATTAGACTCTATTCAAGAGAGTCTATTCTATTGGCTTTCAAAAGCCAATAGAATAAAAAGGAGTAGCACAGCTAAGGAAAAGGGGGGAAAAAATGGCGGACTGCGTTGTTTGGCGACCCCCGTGAAATGGTCGTTCGACCCCAAATGGGGTCCCGACCCACAGGTTGAGAACCACTGCATTATGTAATGATCACCTCCGGTTCAAATACTATTGAGGTAGGAATGGGGCAGTTCAAGTGGTCAGGATGCTGGGCAGGAGATTAGCAAGAACATGTTCGGGATCCAAAAACTGCCTTGGGGCAGGGTTGAGCCTTTGTCCTTCCCTCCAGCTCCCATGGGGGACATAAAAAGAGCCCCCAACTGGGGGTCTCCAGGACAACGGTGATGTCACCGGTTATTATTATTATTATTTATGAGACTTATATACCGCTTTAAGTGCAAGCACTCTCTAAGCGGTGTACACCAGTAAGCAATGTATATATATATATTTACATTGCCCCCAACAATCTGGGTCCTCATTTTACCTACCCCGGAAGGATGGAAGGCTGAGTCAACCTTGAACGGGTGAGATTTGAACCGCTGACCTGCTGAACACAGTCAGCTAAAGTGGCCTGCAGTACTGCACTCTAACTGCTGCGCCACCTCGGCTCAGCAGTTAGAGTGCTTAACCCCTTCACCGTGGAAGCGCCTCGGCGCTTCCAACACAAGTACAAAAAACTATTGAGAGATGCTAGACCAGCTTCTTACAATCAGTCAGGGTTGACTAGGTGCTCCACCTTTGGGTTGGGTCAACCTTAACAACTTCAAAATGGGTGGACTTCAACTCCCAGAATTCCGCTGTCTGGAGAATCCTGGGAGTTGAACTCCACCCGCCTTCAAGTTGCCACGGTTGAGAAACACGTAGTTGGACAAAGTCATTAGAACATGAAGCCTTCTCAGATAGTTCAGCTCCATCTTGGCTGGTCTACCTGGACATAAAGTCGGTCTTCAGAGGACTCCCTCCAGCGCATCTCCAAAAAAGCAAGCAGACCGAACGAGAGGACAGTGAAGTCTGACTCCACTTATTCCTTCAAAGTTTTCTACAGCACTTTACTATCGGTAGCATCAGCCCAGAACCGGTCATGAGACCGCATTTGCCGGTGCTCCTGCAGCAGACGGAGGCCATTCCTGATAACGAGGCACAGAACGATAAGGTAAGGTGGTCGTTATAAATGACGCATCGCTTTTCATCTCCAAATTGCTATTTGCTTCATCTACCTTGGCTATACAGGTAGTCCTTGACTTAACGACCAGTCCCTTAGCAAATGTTCAAAGATACGACAGTTACTTATGACCCAGATTTGACATTATGACCGCTGCCATTCCTCCTCGCTCCCGGCCATGGTTGCATTTTGAACATTTGGTGATTGGCCTGCATTGATGGCCGATTGCGGCGTCCATGGTCACATGACCACAATTTACAACATTTCTGTCTATGTCCTTCTGGTTTCAACTACTGATTCAGACACAGTCGCAACGATAATTCAGTTTACTCAAGATCAAGAGATAACAAAGGTGTCGAGCACCAAATCGGGAAACCCAGGCAGTTTAAATGAATATAAAGGTTCATTGCAAGTTTAAGTTCTCTACAAGAACCTGAGCTACTAACGGTCGAAGCAAACTGGCGGTAAGATAAGAGCCAAAGGAATTCAAGGAGGGCTGGAGTTATAGCTCTTGTGGGCGCGAAGGGACTTGAGATTGATGACGCGTTTGACCCCTCCTCCTTCGGGCTCAGCTTGGTCATCTCCTACATCAAGAATGCAAACTCGAGTTTCCAATGCTTGTCAGAATGATTGGCTTTTAAATAGGAACACGCCGAAGGATAGTCCAAAATCAGTCCAAGATTCCGAGAGCCGGATCAGGATTACCAGCCAGTCCAGAGGTCAGAAATACCAGGTTTCTTCGGCAAACAGGATTCACAGGAGCATCACACAGATGTTGCTTCCAGTAAAAGGAATAGTATGAGTCAGAGCTGCCTCTTAAATCAGGCTGTAGATTGAGAAATTTATTCTCTTGCTTGGCATAGAACAGTGGTTCTCAACCTTTTTAATACCGCGACCCCAACCGGTCGTAAATCGAGGACTACTCAACCGGTCGTAAGTCGAGGACTACTCAACTGGTGCAGCACCGTTTGCAGAATGGGACTTTTGGCGGGCTCAGCAGGGCAGAGACAGCCTGGACAATTCCTATTGGCTTTGGAAAGCCAACGGAATTAGACTCTATTCAAGAGAGTCTATTCTATTGGCTTTCAACAGCTTTCAACAGCTAAGGAAAAGGGGGGGAAAAATGGCAGACTGCGTTGTTTGGCGACCCCCGTGAAATGTCGTTCGACCCCAAATGGGGTCCCGACCCGCAGGTTGAGAACCACTGGCATAGAACATCTCTGCTCTGCAGTCCTCTCTTCCTGTGTGCAGGGTTTAGGACAGTGGTTCTCAACCTTTTTATATGGTGACCCCGGTCATAAGGACGTGGCGCGCATGCGCGGCGGCGTCCCCATGCACGGCCCCCATGCGCGGTGCTGCCCCCATGCGCGACACGCATGTGCGGTGCCGCCCCATGCGCGGCACGCATGCGCGGTGCCACCCCCTGAGGGGAAAAAATGGCGGATTGCGTTGTTTGGCGACCCCCGTAAAATGGTCGTTCGATCCCAAATGGGGTCGTGACCCAAAGGTTGAGAACCGCTGGTTTAGGACCTTCTCTTCATCTGACTATCCCAGCACTGTTTTTGATCAGTCTCATCGCTGATCTTGACTTCGTGTCTCCTGAGACCGATATCCCACAGGTTTAGCTGGGAGCAGCTTCTTCAGATTTAGAATCTTGAGTCCTGAGCCTAAATCATGATCACTTGTTTTTTTCCAAAAACTGTGATCGTTTCATCGTCGTTGCATTCCTTTCTCTTTTGAGGTGGTGATTACCATCTTGACAGGTCTTCCTGGATGCCAGTCGAGTGAGCTGTGCTCGTTCTTGGTCAATTTTAACAAAGAATATGGAAGGTTGGTAGAACCCGATTTATTGATTTATTTATTTTCCTTTCTTGCTGATGGATTAAAAGTCAGTTCGGCTGAAATCCTTGGCAGGTCTTAACTTGTGATCTGACAAATCTCCCAGAAACTTCTTGCAAATGTAGGCATGTTTACTTCTCCAGCTAAGCACTTTCTAGAGATGTTGAAATTGAGTCTCTCAGCTCTCAGCCAGCTTGAAAATGGGAATTCTGACCATTGCAGGCCCCATCACGTATAGAAGACCCATCTACAGAGAGTCTGTTCAGTTGACCGAACTATTTCAGATAAACCATGTTTTGGTGGAGACCTTTGTGCTCTCTAAGCTCGGTGGTTTTCTTGCAGATATTTCATTACCAAACTAATTAACATCGTCAGTGCTGTTGATGTTATCTAGTTGGTTAATGAAATGTCTACAAGAAATCCACCGAACTCAGATAACATAAAGGACCCCACAGTCGTCGTCGTTGTCCTCCTCCTCCTCCTCCTCTCTGCAAATCTCACTCCCTTCTAGCACTGATGCTGTTCCTTAGTTGGGTCATGAAATGTCTGCAAGAAAACCCCCAAGCTCAGAGAGCACCAAGGACCCCACAGTACTCCTCCTTTTCCTCCACAAAGCCCACTCCTTTCTAGCACTGATGATGTCACCTAGTTGGGTCATGAAATGTCTGCAGGAAAACTATCAAGCTCAGGGACCCCATAATCATTCTCCTCCTCCTCCCTCCTCTCTGCAAACCCCTCTCCCTTCTAGCACTGATGATGTCACCTAGTAGGGTCATGAAATGTCTGCAGGAAAACAATCAAGCTCAGGGACCCCATAGTCATTCTCCTCCTCCTCCTCCTCCTCCTCTTCCTCCTCCTCTTCCTCCTCCTCCTCTCTGCAAACCCCTCTCCCTTCTAGCACTGATGATGTCACCTAGTTGGGTCATGAAACGTCTGCAGGAAAACTATCAAGCTCAGGGACCCCATAATCATTCTCCTCCTCCTCCTCCTCCTCCTCCATCCTCCTCTCTGCAAACCCCTCTCCCTTCTAGCACTGATGATGTCACCTAGTTGGGTCATGAAACGTCTGCAGGTAAACTATCAAGCTTAGAGAGCGCCAAGGACCCCCGCAACTCTGAGCTACAAATAGTCTTGTCCATCAAAGCCCAGTCTGTATTTGTCGTGCTCCTGTTTAAAGAGGTTGGGTCGAGGAATGTAGCAGACCGGGGAGAGTGCAGCAAATAAACTACCTTTCCTTCAGGTGGCTTGTTTATCGCCAAACCATGGACAGTCCCGAATGCTTCAGCGCTGCCCACTTCCAGAAATACCTGTCAGGTGTCCTTGAGTCCCAGCGCAGCCGAAGCACCCGGCCCTCTGCTTACCACCGGAAGAAAATGAGGCTGCTGGTGGTCCTTCAAGGGTAAGAGTTTCCATCCCCCCCCCCACAAGGGTCTGGGAGGGGGGGTTTAGATCTCGACCCATCCTCGCTTCCCTGTGGAAGGATGATTTGGTTTCTTCTCGGATTTTATGCAGCCAGTCCTTGACTTGCAGTTGGGAAGAGAATTTCCCTTGCTAAGCGGAGCTGCTGTTGTGAGGGATGCCCAATTTTACAGCCGTTTTGGCCACGGTTGTTAAGCAAGTCACTGCAGAGGTTAAGTGAATCGTGCGATCGTTAAGCAAATCCAGTTTCCCCTTTGACTTTCGGAAGTGGGCGGGGAAGGTCGCCTGTCTGTCTGTCTGTCTCTGTATCTCTCTCTTTCACTGTATCGATCTCCATTCTATTTGTCTATCATCTCTCTCTCTCTCTCTCTCTCTCTCTCTCTCTCTCTCTCTCTCTCTCTCTCTCTCTCTCTCTCTTCCCTCCCTCCCTCTTCTTCTTCTCCTTATCTATCTGTATCTATCTATCTATCTGTCTCTATCTATCTATCTATCTATCTATCTATCTATCTCTATCTGTATCTACATCTCTATCTATCTATCTATCTATCTACATATATCTGTCATCTCTCTCTCCATCTCTCTCTCTGTATATCTATCTATACACACACACACACATATCTGTCATCTATCTGTCTCCATCTATATCTCTCTATCTATCACTCTGTCTGTCTGTCTGTCTGTCTGTCTATCCCTCTGTATCTATGTATCTATGTATCTATATACATATATCTGTCATCTCTCTCTCCATCTCTCTCTATCTGTATATCTATCTATATACATATATACATACACATACACACAGACATATATATCTGTCATCTATTTGTCTCTATCTGTCTGTCTATCTATCTATCTACATACATATACAGACAGAAGACAGACAGACAGACAGACAGATAGATAGATAGATTTGTCATCTATCTGGCTCCATCTGTCTGCCTATCTATCTATCTATCTATCTATCTATCTATCTATCTATCTATCTATCTATCTATCTATTCATCTACCTATCTATGTATCACCTCTACACTGTATCTATTTGTCTCCATTTGTCTATCTATCATCTGTTTGTCCGTCATCCATCCGTCCATCCATCCATCTATCTCTCTTCCTCCCCCCCCCCCCCACCATCTAATTTATTTGCCGCCATCTCCTTTTGAAGCGACTCTGGGCAGCCTACAGCAAGTGGCCGTCCCCTGACCCCAGGACACTGCAACCATTTGTAAATACATGCCCGTTCCAAGCACCCAAATTCTGATCCTATAACCATGGAGATGCTGTGATGGTTGTGAATGTGAAAACCCGTTGCAACTTAATGGGTCACTAAACAAATGATTGTTAGTTGAGGACTGTCTGCAGTCAAAGGGGAAAATGTCAAAATTACTTACAGGACCACAAATAAAGACCAAGCCAGTTGGGGTGCTTAAATATTTCTGTTCCTTACAAGACACTTTATTGTTCCTTTAATCTACTTGGGTGCAGTATTGTATACTTTTTGCCACACACACCCCGAGCAGGGGGTTGGACTAGATGACCTCCAAGGTCCCTTCCAACTTTACTACTACTACTATTATTATTATTATTATTATTATTATTATTATTATTATATATCCATTACTAAAAAACCCACAAACTCTTATTTCAACTTAACCAAGCTAGCTTTGAAAAGGGAAAAAAAAACAGTATTTTATCAAATACAAGATGTTTAATCAGCCACTGGCTTTTAATACAGATAACAAGTATATTCTGGGTTTTTTGTAAGTGGTCCCAAGCTACTCGGGGGAGCACGTTGCCTTTTTCTTGATTAAAATCACGTTTCCCTAAATAGCGAGTAAAAAAGGATGTGGTGAACATTGTATCTTGGGTGGAGTAGTTTAAAATCTCTTTTCCCAAGGGAAGTACTGTTTGAGGGAGTTAAGGTATTAAGTGTGGAAATCTTCAGACTATTGTGTCAATCTATTAAAAATGCTGAGGTGAAGTCAAAAGCATATATTTATTCTGTGTTTTGTGAAACGTGAAAGAGACCTTGGACAATCTTTAGGAAAGCTGTTTGCCTCAGCTAAACGCCTCTCTAATTTTAGAAACGAGGTGGAACTTAACGGATCACCTCTGTCCACGGCCTTTTCTGCGAAATTCAAGTGTGAAATTAAGAATTAGATTGGGGCCTTCGACAGATGTGGCTGAATACCTACAAATATGCTTGCAGAAACCACGCATGTGCGATTGGGATGATCTAAACAAGACTTTTTGGGAGATCTTCCCACAATCCAGAAGCTGTATCCCATCTGCAAAAAAGATGGATTTGATAAGAGAAACCAAAAAAACCCCACCCCACCATCATAAATATGAGTCGGTCGCCAAGTTTCCACATTTTGATCCCAGGAACGCTGCAGTGGTCATAAGGGTGAAAAATGTTCATAAGTCCCTTGTTTTCAGTGCTGTTTTAACTTGGAACGGTTACTAAACAAATGGTGCTAAGTACTGTCCTCAACTTATGACTGGGGGGGGGGGAACTAGGATTCCCAGTGAGTCATGTCTGATTTTACAGGCTTTTTTCCCCACGGCTCTTAAGCAAATCCCTCCAGTTGTTCAGTCAGTCACGCAGCTGTTAAGCCAGGGGTAGGCAACCTTGGCTCTTTTATGACTCGTGGACTTCAACTCCCAGAATTCCTGAGGCAGCATGGCTCAGCTTGGAAACCTCCCTTTCCCCTCAGCATGGCTGGCTCAGGAATTCTGGGAGTTGAAGTCCACGAGTCATAAAAGAGCCCAGGTTGCCTAACCCTGTCCTAAGGCCTAGGCCGCTTTATGACTCGTGGACTTCAACTCCCAGAATTCTTCAGCCAGCATGGCTGAGCTTGGAAACCTCTCCCTTTCCCCTCAGCATGGCTGGCTCAGAATTCTGGGAGTTGAAGTCCACCAGTCATAAAAGAGCCAAGGTTGCCTACCTCTGGCCTAGGCCCAGGCCGCTTTATGACTCGTGGACTTCAACTCCCAGAATTCCTGAGCCAGCACAGCTAAGCATGGAAACCTCTCCCTTTCCCCTCAACATGGCTGGCTCAGGAATTCTGGGAGTTGAAGTCCACGAGTCATAAAAGAGCCAAGGTTGCCTACCTCTGGCCTAGGCCTAGGCTGCTTTATGACTCGTGGACTTCAACTCCCAGAATTCCTGAGCCAGCATGGCTCAGCTTGGGAACCTCTCCCTTTCCCCTCAACATGGCTGGCTCAGGAATTCTGGGAGTTGAAGTCCACGAGTCATAAAAGAGCCAAGGTTGCCCACCCCTAGGTTAAGCAAACCCAGCTTCCCTCCCAACTGACTTTGCTCAATGTCCTTTTCAGATACACCGACGTGATTGATGTCGTCCAGGCCCTTCAGACTCACCCGGACGCAGACGTGAAGGCCTCTTTTGTCATTGGTGCCATCACAACGTGTGTCGAACCCCTCAGCTCTTACATGGAACACAGGTACACATCCCCCATCTCCCCTTCTTCTGGTAGGTCATGTATGGCCTATTAATTTTCCCAAGAAGCCACATATTCTGGAGAGCGGCTCTTCCTTAATTTAATCTAATTGATTTACGTGCATCCCATCTTTATTATTCTTTACAAAGAACTCAAGGTGACGAGCAGATTCAACACACCTCCTTCCTCCTATTTTTTCTACTAACAACAACCCTGCGAGGTGGGTTTGGGCCAAGAGAAAGAGAAACTGGCCCAACGTCACCCAGCTGGCTTTCATGACTAAGGCGGGATTTGGACTCCTGTCTCCTGCTTTCCAGGATGGCGCCTTAACCCAGAGGCCTCCAGACTTGGCCACTTTTAAGACTTTTGGACTTCAACTCCCAGGATTCCCCCAGCCTTTTGAAGTCCACAAGTCTTAAAAGTTGCCAAGTCTGGAGGCTCCTGCCTTAAGCACTAGGCCAGGGGTCTTCAAGCGTGGCCCTTTCATGACTTGTGGACTTCAACTCCCAGAATTCCTCAGACAGGCATGCTGGCTGAGGAATTCTGGGAGTTGAAGTCCACAAGTCATCAAAGGGTCACATTTGAAGACCCCTGATATAGACTTTAAGAGGAGTGGATCTCGACTCCCAGAATTCCTCAGCCAGCGTGCCTGTCTGAGGAATTCTGGGAGTTGAAGTCCACAAGTCATAAAAGGGCCAAGTTTGAAGACCCCTGGACTGGCTGAGATTACCTAGGAACTGATAACAATAATGGATCTCAGCTGGCTTCCATGCTCTGGAGTGGGGTGGGGGAAGAGCACAGACACTATCCCCAGAAGGAAAATGCTTAAAGCAAGGTACTTCAGCCTTGGCCATTTGAAGAGGTGTGGACTTCAACTCCCAGAATTCTGGGAGCATGGCTGGCTGGGGAATTCTGGGACTTGGAAGTCCACACCTCTTCAAATGGCGAAGGTTGAGGAACACCGGCTAAAAGGCTTAAACCCAACAACAACAATCTCAGGGGTTGCCCCAAAGAAGAGGGAGTCAACCTATTCTCCAAAGCGCCTGAGGGCAGGACAAGAAGCAACGGATGGAAACTAATCAAGGAGAGAAGCAACCTGGAATTAAGGAGAACCTTCCTAACAGTTAGAACAATTAACCAGTGGAACAACCTGCCTCCAGAAGTTGTGGGTGCTCCATCATTGGACAAATGGCTGTCCCGTCTCTTCTTAACATATAAGGAACGGCTGCTGGAATTGGGGATGTCCAGTTTAATGAAGAGAAGGACAAGGGGGGACAGGATAGCAGCCTTCCAGTATCTCAGGGGCTGCCTCAAAGAAGAGGGAGTCAAGCTATTCTCCAAAGTGCCTGAGGGCAGGACAAGAAGCAACAGATGGAAACTAATCAAGGGGAGAAGCAACCTGGAACTAAGGAGAAACTTCCTGACAGTAAAAACAATTAACCAGTGGAACTACCTGCCTCCGGAAGTGTTGAATGCTCCAACACTGGAAGTTTTTCAGAAGAGACTGGACAGCCATTTGTCTGAAATGGTATAGGGTTTCCTGCCTAAACAGGGGGTTGGACTAGATGACCTCCAGGGTCCCTTCCTGCCCTGTTATTCTATTCTAACCTCCCCATTCAGGAACTGACTTCTCAATCCCCCGTAAATTGTGCCCCTGAGCTTTCAGTCACGAACAAAAATCTGCACAGCGTTAGATTTGAATCGGGAGAAAAAGCTTGCCAATGATTGCCTCTCTCTAAAGTTCTTGGTACAAAATTCGCACGCGCATCCTTGTCTTTTTCAGGTTTCTTTTCCCCAAGTTTCTGGACCAGTGTTCTCAAGGTCAGTATTTCTCCAAAATTGGCTTGTAGAGAGATGAGCTGGCATATTTTTCCAGTTGCCTTCTCCATGAGGCTGCAGCACCACGGCATCCATGATGCCCAGCCAACAAAAAGCTGTGCGAGCTGGGGATTATGGTAGTCGGAGTCTCACTTTTCTAGAAGGCCCGTTTGGAGGAGTTAGCCATAAGGCCATAAGCAGCTAGAGCAGGAGTTTTCCAAAACTTGGCCACTTTTAAGACTTGTGGACTTCAACTCCCAAAATTCCTCCTGGCTAAAGAATTCTGGGGGTTCAATTCCACCAGTTTTAAAAGTTGCCAAGTTTGGAAAAATCCTGAGACAGAGGAACAAAAAAAAAAAACAACAGTCCAGAGTTGTTGGGAATGGGGAGGTGGGAAGCTATAAACTAATAATACATTTATCTTATTTTTGTGGCTCTTTGATAATATTTAAAGGTTAACAGGATTCCCTGTGGGAAATGTATACAATAAAATACAGGCAGTTCTCCGCTTACAGCCACAATTAGGACCAGGTTTTCCTTTGTTAAACAAGTTGGTTGTTCACTCCCAATTTTACACCCCATTGTGCCAAACCAGGTTGTTAAGTGAATCATGCGTCTTTAAGCGAAATCAGCTTCCCTCAATGACTTCGCTCGTCACAAGCTGGCTGGGATGGTCATAAATAGCAATTACACCACGCTGGGACACTGCAAATGTTATAAAGACCTATTACTTGGCAAACACCAGCAATTCGATCACACGGTGGGAGATGCGTGTGAGAATCAGTTGTAAGGCACTTTTTTTTTTCAGTTCTGTTGCAACTTCAAACAGTCACTAAATGGATGATTTTAAATCGAGGACTGTCTATAATTCCTTTCCGCTGCTGTTTATGGGTGGATCCGTTGGGAATTATTCCTAGATTATCACTAGTTTAGCATGCCAACAAGTCTACAGTATATAGGCAGTCCTCAACTGCTTCATTTAGTGACCATTCGAAAGTTACAAGAGCACCAAAAAGAGTGACGTACGACCTGTCATGGTTCCGACAGATGAAACTCTTCAAAGAACTTTGAGGCATTGTTTACCTTAAAGAATCTTTATTTTGACTAGCATAATCGAAGCCAAAAACTGGATTCCCCTCCCCTAAGCACACAACATCAAAGCACAATTCCCTCCTCCAATTAACAGTCAGAAATCACATTCTCCAATTAGCTTGAAATGCAGGCTTCCCCTCCAGTTCTCCAGCCCGCCAATCCTTATCATCTCTTATTTCAGTAACCTTGGTTCACACACTAGGTCCAGTATTGTTATGTCTAGCTAAACTCTCATGCACATTCCTCCCACCCCCTCAACATCATCTAACTCTAGCTCTAACTCTTAAGAGTAAAACATAAGAAGACAAGGGTTGCATCTCCAACTGTTGTCAAAGCAAAACACCTAATGTTAGCAGTGTTGACACGGCCATTGTACACACTTTTAGCATCCCCATGGTTTAAAGCAGGGGTGTCAAACTCAATTTCATTGAGGGCCGTATCAGCATTGCGGTTGCCCTGGGGGGGCGGGGGTGTGTGGGTCTGGCCAGGGTGGGTGCAACCTACTGGGTGGGCGTTGATGGGGTGGGTGTGGCCTACTGGGTGGGCATGGCCAGCTCTACGTCGTTCGCGTCAAGGGTGCCTGTGAGGGCCTAGGCAGGAGTGGGACAGATCTGAGGGTCTTTGGCAGAAGGGGGTGGGACCGGGGCAAGCGCCAAGGCATGGTGCATTTCTTCATTCCTCACAAAGGGTGACCCCTCCCCAGCATGCATCCACGGGGCAGGGCTGATGCGGCAGGGGTTGGTTCCTCGGTGTTTCTAGACAGCCTTGTGGAGCTAAGACTGAATGCGTTTCAGCATAGAGGGCCACCACAAAATTGTACATTGGCTCCCGGCTGGCCTGGGCCAGGGCCAAGGCAGCGGGGGCCGTTCCCTCACTGTTTCCAGGATGGCTTCGCGGGCCGCATGAAACCACTTCGCGGGCCGCATCCGGCCCCCGGGCCTTGCGTTTGACATGCCTGGTTTAAAGAAAAGAAGAAATAGGAGAGACATGATAGCAGTGTTCCCAGTATCTGAGGGGCTGCCACAAAGCATAGGAGGTCAAATTTATTCTCCAAAGCACCAGAGGGAAGGACAAGAAACAATGGTTGGAAACTGATCAAGGAGAGAAGCAACCTGGAACTAAGGAGAAACTTCCTGACAGTGAGGACAATTAACCAATGGAACAGCTTGCCTCCAAAAATAGTGGGTGCTCCATCACTGGAGGTTTTTAAGAAGAGACTAGACAATCACCTGTCTGAGATGGTATAGGTTCTCCTGCTTGAGCAGGGAGCTGGACTAGAGGACCTCCAAGGTCCCTTCCAGCTTCTAGTCTAAGACACGTGGCAAGTGGCTCATATTTACAACAGTGGCAGTGTCCCCGGGAGTCACGTGATCCCTTTTTGCGACTTCTGACTGGCCAAGTCCATGGGGGGGACGCCAGAGTCACTTAACAACCGGGTTACTAACTTAACAACTGCAGCAATTTGCTGAACAACTGGGGGGAAGAAAAGTGGTAAAATGGGGCACAAACTCACTTCACAACTGGGGAAGTGGGAAGTTTGGTCGTCCGTTGAGGACTATCCATACTTCCCAGGGGTTCATAGCAGGACACCGGAAGTAACGTGGCCTTGGACATCAGCCCCTGTCGGTTCCTAGAGGTCATTCTGGACTCCAGAGAGCAGAGCATTCTGGGAGAACCCAGCCCTTACACAGATGCTCTCTTTTCCTCCGGCAGGGTTAGTGAGTAACGTGGTGTTCACAAGCCACACCGCCGAGCAGAGAAGCCCGCTCCTGGTCCAGCTGCAGAAACTCATCCGAGCTGCCAACTCTTCTGTCTCTTTTATCCTGGCGGAAAACGGCATCGTAACTCGGTAATCGAGAAAGCCTTTTAAAAATCCCCAAACGGTAAAGCTTGAGAAATAGCACATGGCTGCATTTTCCCTGGAGAAAGGGTCAGCCATTGAGGATCTATCTATCTATCTATCTATCTATCTATCTATCTATCTATCTATCTATCTATCTATCTATCTATCTATCTATCTATCTATCTATCCATCTGTTATTTGTGTCCCACCTTTATTGTTTTTATGAATAATTCAAGGTCGCAAACGTATCCAACCCTTGCTTCTTCTTACTTTCCTCCAGGACAACAACTCTGTGAGGTGGGTTGGGCTGAGAAGGATGGAGGGACTAGCCCAAGGTCACCCAGCTGGCTTTCATGTCTAAGGCAGGACTAGAACTCACCATCACCTGGTCATTGGCCCAAAGTCACCAGCTGGCTTTCATGCCTGAGACAGGATTAGAATTCATATCTCCTGGTGATTGGCCCAAAGTCACCCAGCTGGCTTTCGTGTGTAAGGCGAAACTAGAACTCACTGTCTCCCGGTGATTGGCCCAAAGTCACCCAACTGACTTTCATGGCTAAGATGGAACTAGAACTCACTGTCTCCTGGTGATTGGCCCAAAGTTATTGGCCCAGAGTCACGCAGTTGGCTTTCATGGCTAAGGTGAAACTAGAACTCACTGTCACCTGGTGATTGGCACAAAATCACCCAGCTTGCTTTCCTGTGTAAGGCAGAACTAGAACTCACTGTCTCCTGGTGATTGGCCCAAAGTCACCCAGCCAGTTTGTATGCTTAAGGCAGAACTAGAATTCACTGCCTCCTGGTGATTGGCCCAAAATCACCCAGCCTGCTTTCATGCGTAAGGCAGGATTAGAATTCATTGTCTCCTGCTTTCTAGTCTGATGCCTTAATCACTAGACCAAGGGCTTTCTCTATCCTGCTTAGAAACCCTGCTTTAAGGTTCCGTGAAAGCAAAATTTCGCTAAATGTTAATAATATCTTGATTCTCTCCCACTAGGAATGAGGACATTGAGCTAATCCTTTCGGAAAACAGCTTCTCCGATCCCCAGATGCTGGCGACTCGCTATTTAACGTATCCTGGCTGGCAAGTACCCGTTGGACAAAAAGGCTTTTACTATGCATGTCCAGAGAGCCCTTGATTTACACCCATTTGTTTAGGGCAGGGGTCTTCAAGCCTGGCTACTTTAAGACTTGTGGACTTCAACTCCCAGAATTCCTCAGCCAGGAGGAATTCTGGGAGTTGAAGTCCGTCAAAAATGGCCAAATTAGGAGACCCCTGTTTTATAAGAACCAGGGTAATTTAGAGCAAGGCTCTACAATAGATATGTCAAACTGCCGGCCCACGGGCCAGACACATTATGCCGAAACCGCGCCCATCCCATTGCCGGCAGTGGAGGGGAAAGTCGTAATACGTCGCATGATGTCACGTGACATCGCGAGTTTGACATGCCTGGTCCACAAACTTGGCCACTTTGAAGACTTGTGGACTTCAACTCCCAGAATTCCTCCTGGCTGAAGAACTCTGGGAGTTGAAGTCCAGTACATTCAATAGAACAAGGGTCCTCAAACTTGGCAACTTTGAAGACTTGTGGACTTCAACTCCCAAAATTCCTCCTGGCTGAAGAACTCTGGGAGTTGAAGTCCAGTACATTCAATAGAACAAGGGTCCTCAAACTTGGCAACTTTAAAGACTTGTGGACTTCAACTCCCAGAATTCCTCCTGGCTGAAGAACTTTGATTTAGAGGATTCCTCCCCCTACTTAATTTCCCTTAATGTTCCTCCCCTTTAATGAATGCTCATATCTTATTTTATGTTAGGCTTCCCAGAATGCACTCCTATTAACCTAAACAGAGCCTTATCCCTTTTGGATACGGATTTTTAGGAATTTTTCTTCTCGGCTATTTGCAAAGCTTAACTTCCCTCTCTCGGGCCCAGCCTTTCCAGCTGGAGTCCAGCACATCTGGAACTCTTCTCGCAATGTTTATGTGATCGCATGAAGTTGCATATTTTTTATTCTTTGTGTTCTGTTACGAGGTGCACACATTCAATGCACTCCTTAACCGTCTTCTTACTTCATTTCATGAAAAATAACCACTTGCTTGGGCAACCTAAATTAAGGACTGTAGTCTCGAATTGAGACCAAACCAGATGCAGTCAGACAAAACTATAGGTGGTCCTTGACTTAACAATCATTCGTTTAGCGACCATTCAAAGTTACAACAACACTGGAAAAGTCACGTCTGATGGGTCCTCACACTTACGGCCATTGCAGAATTCGTGATCAAAATTCAGGCCTTTAAGGCAATTGGTCTGATTTTCAAAAAGCGATCGGTAACTAAGAGTGAACGTTTTCCTTTGAAAAGTTAATATTTTTCACCCCCTCTTCAGGTTTGATGGGAAATTTAGAGCCGGTTCTGCCTTCCCTCCCATGGTCCAGATTTGTGTGTGGTTTAATCGCCCTTTGGAGAAAATGCGTTTTGCAGCCAAATGTAAAGGTAAATTATCATTTCTTCAGCAACATGTGTGTATTTTTTCCTCTGGAGTGGCTAACAAGAATTTATACGTGGCTGAACCTGTTCATCGGCAAATGCAGCCTCTGTAAACTTCAGATGAAATACGTTTACTCTCCTTTTTCTGGTTTTAAAGCTCCCCAGTAATGCAATTATTTTCACATTACTGCAGCCGATCCTAGAATATATTTCTTTAAAAAAATTAAATGGTTTTCTTGCAGTGAATTCTTCCCTCTTGACATTAAAGATCATCATCCTTGCCATTGTCTTCATCGGTGGTGCGTTTTTTAGCTTGTACAGAAGTAATAACAACAACAACAACAACAATAATAATAAAATATAATATAATAATAATAAATAATGATGATGATTGATGATGATGATGTTGGAAGGGACCTTGGAGGTTATCTAGTCCAACCCCCTGCTCAGGCAGGAAACCCTATACCAGGGGTAGGCAACCTTGGCTCTTTTATGACTCGTGGACTTCAACTCCCAGAATTCCTGAGCCAGCATGGCTCAGCTTGGAAACCTCTCCTTCCCCTCAGAATGGCTGGCTCAGGAATTCTGGGAGTTGAAGTACACCAGTCATAAAAGAGCCGAGGTTGCCTACCTCTGGGCTAGGCCTAGGCCGCTTTATGACTGGCGGACTTCAACTCCCAGAATTCCTGAGCCAGCATGGCTCAGCTTGGAAACCACTCCCTTTCCCCTCAGCATAGCTGGCTCAGGAATTCTGGGAGTTGAAGTCCATGAGTCATAAAAGAGCCGAGGTTGCCTACCCCTGCCCTATACCATTTCAGACAAATGGCTGTCCATTTAAAAACTTCCAGTGTTGGGAGTAAAATATGTTTCTCAACCTTGGGGACTTTTAAGAGGGGTGAACTTCAATTCCCAGAATTCCCCAGCGAGCAATGCTAACTGGGAGGTTCTGGGAGTTGAAGTTCACCCCTCTTAAAAGTCCCCAAGTTTGAGAGACACTACTCTAATCTTGATTTATTGTCTTTTCAAACAGCTTTGAAGTCATCTAACAAATCGAGTCCGTTCTCTGGAAACATATACCACATTTTTGGCAAAGTCAAGTTTTCAGGTAAATGTTTTAGCTTCAACCTCCCTCCCTTTTCGGGATTCTTTTATCCTCCATCTTTCAAATTGTCATCTGACAGTACCTAGTTTAATGCTTGTATTTACGCTCAGTCACTTGTCGCGTCTCAATGGGTGTCTCAGTTTTGGAGCTGAAGGAAGTCATTGGAGCACAGAAATAGGACTTTTATACAGCTGCGATACTCTCCGGGCAAAATTTGGGGTAACAGCCCCCCAGACCTGCTTGGCCACATGAGTGGCACCTCCCCCCCCCCCCCAACTCAGCACATCTGCCAGATCAATGAGCCGTAGAAGTGAAAGAAATGAAATCCCCTTTATTTCCGTACAGGTAGTCCTTGAGTTATGGACATAATGGAGTCTGCCCATTACAATCATAATTCATGACAATTATAAGCTCGGTCAGGTGACCGTCCCCAGTTTTATGACCTATTTTGCAGTGGTTGTTAAGCAAATCTGTGGTTGTTCAGCAACCTTGTTGAGTGAAACAGTAGTTTGCTATGATTTATTTGTGTGATTATATCCCGCCTTTATTATTTTTTGCAAATATCTCAAAGCGGCGAACATATTATCACCAGCTGACATTCATGCCTAAGGCGGGACTAGAACTCTCAGTTTCCTGCTGATTGGCCCACCAACTGGCTTTCATGGCTGAGGTGGGACTAGAACTCACTGTCTCCTGGTGATTGGCCCTAAGTCACCCAACTGGCTTTCATGCCTGAGGTGGGACTAGAACTCTCAGTTTGCTGCTGATTGGCCAAACAACTGGCTTTCATGCCTGAGGTGGGACTAGAACTCACCGTCTCTGGTGATTGGCCCAAACTCACCCAGCCAGCTTTCATGCCTAAGGCGGGACTAGAACTCACTGTCTCCTGGTGATTGGCCCTAAGTCACCCAACTGGCTTTCATGCCTGAGGTGGGACTAGAACTCTCAGTTTGCTGCTGATTGGCCAAACAACTGGCTTTCATGCCTGAGGTGGGACTAGAACTCACCGTCTCTGGTGATTGGCCCAAACTCACCCAGCCAGCTTTCATGCCTAAGGCGGGACTAGAACTCACTGTCTCCTGGTGATTGGCCCTAAGTCACCCAACTGGCTTTCATGCCTGAGGTGGGACTAGAACTCTCAGTTTGCTGCTGATTGGCCAAACAACTGGCTTTCATGCCTGAGGTGGGACTAGAACTCACCGTCTCTGGTGATTGGCCCAAACTCACCCAGCCAGCTTTCATGCCTAAGGCGGGACTAGAACTCACTGTCTCCTGGTGATTAGCCCAAAGTCATCCAGCTGTCTTTCGTGACTAAGGCGGGACTAGAACTCACCATCTCTTGGTGATTGGCCCAAAGTCACCCAACTGGCTTTCATGCCTAAGATGGGACTAGAACTCACGCCTTCCCAATTTCTAGCTGCTGCTTTAATCACTAGACCAAAATTGCCTTGCAAATCAGAAAGAAATGCCAGTTTTTGGCAAAAAACAAAAAAAACAAAACTATCCCAAAAACTGAGACAGGGGACTGCAGGACACTGCAAACAGCCATAAATACAGCCTGGTTGCCAAGCACCCAAAGTCAATAAATAAATGTTTGTTTGTTTGTTTATCGAACCAGAGAATGGATTTTTCTTCCTTCCTTCGATTGCGTGGCTTCTTGCACATCTACGCAAGTTGTAGCATTTCAGATCTAATCTGTTAATAGAAGGACAGAGTTGGAAGGGGCCATGGGAGGTCTTCTAGTCCAACCCCCTGCTCAAGCAGGAGACCCTATATCATTTCGGACAAATGGTTGTCCCATCGTATTAATTGTTATTCATGGCTGGTATTTATTTTTGGTAGCATTAAGTGGAGGTGGGGGCCTCAATCAGCCATGGTCAACGGGACCTTTATGGCTATTGAGCCTGGGGTCTTTCCTCACGACCTCCCCTTTCACTGAAAAAACCCCACCAGCCATTAATACAGTGTTTCTCAACCTTGACAATTTTAAGGCATGTGGACTTCAATTCCCAGAATTCCACAGCCAGCAATGCTGGCTGTGGAATTCTGGGAGTTGAAGTCCACATGCCTTAAAATTGTCAAGGTTGAGAAACACTGCATTAATATCACTGTCAATGCTGCTAACATCGGATGTTTATGCTTTGACAACAGTTGGAGAGGCTACCCTTGTCTTCTTATGCTTTACTCTTTAGAGTTAGATGATGCTGGGGGGAGGAATGTGCATGAGAGTTTAGCTAGACATAATAAAACCAGACCTAGTGTGAGAACCAAGGTTATTGAAATAAGAGATGATAAGGATTGGCGGGCTGGAGAACTGGAGGGGAAGCCTGCATTTCAAGCTAATTGGGGAATAATGTGATTTATGACTGTCAATTGGAGGACTGGAATTGTGCTTTGATACTGTGTGCTCAGGGGAAGGGAATCTAGTTTTAAGGCTTCGATTATGCTATGCTTCTCTAATAAAAATTCTTTAAGGTAAACCATGCCTCGGAGTTCTTTGGCAGAGTTTCATCTGTCGGAACCACGATAACCACCATCACCCTTTGCCATTTCTTCGACACAGATTCTGACCGGATGGTTGAAGTTTGTCACAACGCATCTTCCAACACCTTAAGCCTGGTACCTGTCCTGGGGGGGGCCCTCCCCTCCCCTCCTGACTCCAAAACCGAGAACCGGGACCACCCTGGATCGCAGGAATGTTTCCTGGTGTTCGTGGGATGCTCCCTCAAAGAAGATGACATCAAGGATTGGCTGAGGCAGACGGCCAAACAGGTGAAGGTCCCTGCCGGATTGCTGGGTGGGAGGGAGAGGTCACCAGTCACACCTTAGGAGACTAGCTTTACTACGGGCATGTTTTAGGTTCAGCCGGGTGTGTGCAGAACCTGAGGACGGTGGAAAGAGGAATCGGCCTAAAATGCACAGAGAATCTTCAACCTACGACCATAATTGAGCCCAATTGGACCCCCCCTGGTTTGTCCAGTTTCTCTCCAAGAGGTCCCAAGTTCTGAAAGGCTTTCTGGGTTATGGGAGCACCCACAACTTCTGGAGGCAGGTGGTTCCACTGGTTAATTGTTCTAACTCTCAGGAAGTTTCTCCTTAGTTCCAGGTTGCTTCTCCCCTTGGTTAGTTTCCATCCGTTGCTTCTTGTCCTGCCTTCAGATGTCACACCTCCATCCCAGCCCTGATGAGTGACAGTCTCCCATCCTCACCTGCCCAAGGTTAGGGTAAAAAAAAAAAATCAAGATGGTGGACTACGACGGCGCCATTGTAGAAAAACAGAGGCAGGAGAAGCGGTGCAGTATTTCTTTGTAGAAACTGCAAAGCAGATTTCTGAACAGTATTAACTGCCGGCCGAGCGTGATTGAACAGAACAGATGGAACAGAATAACTAGAGTTGGATTTCCGGGACCTGCGAGATCCTCTAGTCCAGCCCCCTGACACCCCGTGATCGCCGAGTCCTTTCACGCCACCCTTTGATCACTCGTGTGTGCCCGTTTTCTCCTCCACCACACGAATCCAATAAAATAACAGGCGGTCCTCAACGACTGAGCCCAAAATTTCAGTCGCTAAGCAAGACAGTTGTCACGCGGGTTCTGCCGCATTTCACAACCTCACAGAACAAAGAACAATAGAATAATAGCTTTGGAAGGGACCTTGGAGGTCATCTAGTCCAACCCCCTGCCCAGGCAGCAAAACCTACACCATTTCAGACAAATGGCTGTCCAGTCTCTTCTTAAAAACTTCCAGTGTTGGAGCATTCACCGCTTCTGGAGGCAGGTTGTTCCACTGGTTAATTGTTCTCACTGTCAGGAAGTTTCTCCTTAGTTCTAGGTTGTTTCTCTCCTTGGTTAGTTTCCATCTGTTGCTTCTTGTCCTGCCTTCTTCAGGTGCTTTGGAGAATAGATGCTGGGAAGAGTGGAAACATTTTTTTGTGTTAGATTGTGTTAAGGATTGAAAATCTGTATGCATCGAAGCGACGTAGAAAGTCCGCTATCTGCATTTGTGTGTGTGTGCACAGACAAATATCTTAAGTGCAAGCCCACACAGTCTAGCTGTGTGTGCCATCCAGTTCGCACATGAAAAAGATTCCTCGGAAGCTTGACATTTGAAGCATCTTAAAATTCATAAACCGCCGCAATCCGCATCCGTGATTCACCTAATTAATGTGTATCGGTTCCAAACATCGCATGAAAATTGATCTGTGGAACATTCATCAGATATAATGCTTTGATATCTGTGCCAAATCCTTAAAAATGTATCAGGCTGTCAGGTGTAAGCATCAAGTCTAGGTTGTCGTTTATAAAACATTTTGTCTTTCTCCTCTCACGAGAACGAATTCTTCAACAGAGAAAAGTTAGTTGGTTTAAGTAAGACACCAACAATCCTGGATTATGTGCAGTTGGCCAAGATCCCTCCCCCGGTTATTTCCTTGGTTATGTATGGCATAACAAAATACAGCATTAATGCAGCATAAAAACTTATATTAAAAAAAAAACAGCGTATCAAATGCATCCCGAAATATAAAACACCAGCTCAGTGAACCATTTTAAAAACACACGGCACGAGTGATGCATAAAATTGTGAATAAAATTAAATTACGTATGAGTAAGTTCCTAGAGTGGCTAAGCCCCATGGCTGGATATCCAGATCGTTTTAACCATTGGGCAGCACTGCCCTCGAGATGATGTATTTCAGGCAGGGATCCAGGGAACACCTTTTTTTGAGGGGGGGCTATTCCATCGCAGTAATGACATAAAGTTTGCATGATGTTTCCTTAGTCAGAGTTAGGATTATCCACCAGCCCCCGTTTGTATTTCCAATATTGGCACCTGCCGTGGTTGGTTCGGATCCAGCTGAGCGCTGCCCAGATTTTCCTCGGGAGATCAAAGCCGAAAGGGCATTGTGCTGGATCAGATATTAAGTTAAACCTCTCTGGATTAGAAGTTGCCCACTCCTGGCGCCAGGCTATCTCAGTAGCCCCAGTCTTCTCTGAGATCATTGCTGTCCACATTTCCACGGCGAGTTCCCAGGTTTGAATCTGAATATTTGATAGTGACAGTCCTTCATGGTTGAAGACAGGCTGTTGGGGATGAGTCTGTGTGGCCTGCATCTCAAACTGGTGGGCTGTGCCTTGTCTGTTCTGTCCCAGCCTACGTGAGTCCTTGTTATGCTCACAAGGAGAAACCCCTCTTCCAAGAAACAGCAGGAACCGCAAGAAAAAAACAACCCTTTTTATTCTCACAGACCTGTGTCAGTATCCAAGGCAAACAACTACAATCCACAGAAACTCGATCCTCAACACGAGCAGTGGCCTTCAGCAACCAGCACCTCCCATCCCTTCCCTTTTATAATTCAGCCACGACGTGGCTTCCTAATGCTTTCTCCTTTGCCTTTGAAGTCGCCCCATTGCATTCCTCTGTCCTACTTGCTTCTCTTGCCTGCGCATTCGTGCATCCTGGATTTGTCCCAGCTGTTCTTCATCACTGTCCAACTCAGGCTCCCAGCACAGCTGTGTCTCAGCCTGAGCGGGAGTAGAGGGGCCAGGCTCCTCGTCCGACTGTAAGTCTTGGAGCTCCTCGGAGCCTTCCTCTGACTCTGATATTACTCCAGGCCCCTCCTCTTCCTCCTCTGATTCCTCAGACTCAGCTGCTGGGTTCACTGGCTGGCGAGGAATCACAACACTGTCTTCTAACACAAAAGGGACCCAGGGCACAAAACATCCTGCAGCCAAGAAGGCTCCACACTCATGTGCACCACTCAGGTGATCCCAAGGATGCAGGTAAACCTCCAGGTGGCCTCAGTGACTCTCTCAAAGGAGGCAAATGACCAGCTGTCTCCAAAGAGTATAAATCCTTCCTTTCCCCACCATCCAGTCAGAGCTGAAGAAGCTTCTTGGATGAGAAGCGAAACGTCTGCAAAGATGTCTGAAATGCTGTAGGGTTTCCTGCCTGAGCAGGGGGTTGGACTCAATGACCTCCAAGGTCCCTTCCAACATCATCATCATCATCATCATTATTATTGATCATCGCACAGTCAGCCAGATGTTCAGACTGGATTTGGCATTTTGTCTACCTATCGAGTCCTTACCCAGGACCTGGGATAGGCAGATGTGGGTGTTTGATGGTATTACAGATCTCGTTGCAGGATGGAAGCAGTTCCTAGTAAGGCCGCCTTTTGCAATTGACTAATAGCGAATTTGTCAATGCCGATGATGGTGTTCAAGTGGTGCTCCAGTTGTTTTGGGATTGTTGTTATTATTATTATTATTATTATGGATCATTGCACAGTCAGCCAGATGTTCAGACTGGATTTGGCATTTTGTCTACCTATCGAGTCCTTACCCAGGACCTGGGATAGGCAGATGTGGAAGTTTAATGGTATTACAGGTATCATCGCAGGATGGAAGCAGTTCCTAATAAGGCCGCCTTTTGCAATTGACTGATGGCGAATTTGTCAATGCCAATGGTGTTCAAGTGGTGCTCCAGTTGTTTTGGGATTGCACCCAAGGAGCCTATGACTATTGGTACTACCCTTGCTTGTTTTTGCCACAGTCTTTCTATTTCTATTTGTAGGTCTTTGTATTTTGTTATCTTCTCCAATTACTACTACTACTACTACTACTACTACTACTACTACTACTACTACTACTACTATTATTATTATTATTATTATTATTATTATTATTAAAAACAAGAAAGTCCAGTTACCTCTTGAAAAAGCACCTTTGGGTCAGCCATGAATTGGATGACCCCATAGACGTTTAACTTGGTCAAACAAAATGATTGTTTCCTAAATTATACCCTACATTTATCCCACCCTGGGTTTTTTGTTTGTTAGTTTGTTTGTTTTCCTTTGGGTTTTCAATCAGCTGAACTGAGTTTTTCTTTCTCTCTCACCCAAACGCAGAAACCACAGAGAAAAGCTTTGAAGACCCGAGGCATGTTGACGTCCCAGGAGATCAAGAGCATCCACGTAAGTGCGCAAAATGGCTTCTTGTCAGGAGCAGCTGAGTAAGCAGAGCGGAGCAAAAAGTATCAATCAATCAGAGTAGAACTGGAAGGGAGCCTGGAGGTCTTCTAGTCGAACCCCATGCTCAAAGAGGAGACCCTATACCAGGGGTAGGCCACCTTGGCCCTTTTATGACTGGTGGACTTCAACTCCCAGAATTCCTGAGGCAGCCACGCTGAGGGGAAAGGGAGAGGTTTCCAAGCTGAGCCAGGCTGGCTCAGGAATTCTGGGAGTTGAAGTCCACAAGTCAGAAAGCGGCCTAAGCCTAGGCCAGAGGTAGGCAACCTTGGCTCTTTTATGACTGGTGGACTTCAACTCCCAGAATTCCTGAGCCAGCATGGCTCAGCTTAGAAATCTCTCCCTTTCCCCTCAGCGTGGCTGGCTCAGGAATTCTGGGAGTTGAAGTCCACCAGTCATAAAAGAGCCAAGCTTGCCCACCCCTGCCCTATACCCATTTAAGACAGGTGGCTATGCAGTCCTTTCTTAAAAGCCTCCAGTGATGGAGCGCCCACGATTTCTGGTGGCCAGCAGTTCCACTGGTTGATTGTCCTCACTGTCAGGAAGTTTCTCCTTCATTTCAGGTTGCTTCTCTCCTTGATTAGCAGAATAACAGAGCTGGAAGGGGCCTTGGAGGTCATCTTGTCCAACCCTCTGCTCAGGCAGGAAACCCTATACCATTTTGGACAAATGGCTGTCCAGTCTCTTCTTAAAAACTTCCAGTGTTGGAGCATTCACCGCCTCTGGAGGCAGGTGGTTCCACTGATTAATTGTCCTCACTGTTAGGAAGTTTCTCCTTAATTCCAGATGGCTTCTCTCCTTGATTGGTTTCCACCCGTTGTTTCTTGTCCTGCCTTCAGGCGCTTTGGAGAATAAAGTAAATAAAGGACATAAGGGAGAGATGTCAATCCTTCATTTCAACTACAGTCCTTACTCCATTGATCGGCTGTATTTTGTTTCCTCCCCTCCCATCCGTCTTTATTTATCATTTAATTTAATCGGCTAGATTAAAATGGAGAAGTCTGTCCCTCCCCGTGCTGAACATTTGCACTTTGCACATGTTCTTCCTCTTGACTTACAGCGGTTTCATTTAGTGACCGATAGTTACAACGGCACTGAAAAAAAGGACCGTGTTTCATTCTTAACGACCGTCGCAGCATCCCCGCGGTCAGGTGATCAAAATTTGGCCGCTTGGCCAACTGACTCGTATTTATGACAGTCTCAGCGTTCCCCCCCCCCCCCGGGGTCACGTGATCCCCTTTTGGCGACCTGATGCATAAAATCAGTGGGAAAGCTAGATTCGTTTAACAACCGTGTGACTCGCCTAACAAACGCAGTGATTCCTTTAATCATTTTGGCAAGAAAGGTCGTAAAATGGGACAAAACTCACTCAGACGTTTTGTGGATGTAAGCCGAGGACTACATGTATTTGCCTCTTCTGTATTCCTTACTTCTTTATGTTGGTTTGTGCTGGTCTCTGCTAGGGCCAGTTCTAAGGGACAATTTTTTGTGGGGGTTCCTGCTTCGGAAGTGATGATGATGATGATGATGTTGGAAAGGACCTTGGAGGTCATCTAGTCCAGCCCCCTGCTCAGGCAGGGAACCCAGTTTCCAGACAAGCTTGCTTCCCCCGTGACCCCGATTTATTTATATTTCTGTTTATTAAATTTTTATGCTGCCCATCTTCCCTATCAGCAGACTCTGGGCGGCTTGCTGGCTATAAAACAAACAGAAAAATAATGAAAATATGAAAACTATGCAGATTAAAATTCTAAAACTATGTGAGAATATGAATGGAGTTTAAATGTGAATGGAATTTTAAAATTGAATAGAATCAATGATAGATTTCTAATTAAGTTTTATTTTGTGAGATTAATAATGTTTTTATTACTAGTGATGATCAGAAATAATTGATAAGTTATTAAGTATGAATATTTACTTGGAGTTTTACCCATTTATCAGATTTTAGTTATGTGATTATAGTTAATTGGATCTTTATAACTGTTTAGTATTATATAAAGTTTGTACTTAAATTTTATGTTTATTCCTATGAATTTTTTTCTTTTTTATTTGTGATTCTAATAATAAGTAATTATAATTAATAAGTAATATATTAATGTGTTAAAGTTATTATAGTTAAGTAGTGATATATTAGTAATATTTTATTAAGTATTACTATTTTATATTAATTAGTATGATTGAATATGTACACCCTGAGGGGTTTACTTGTTGAAGCGTTGACTTAGTGTGGGGGACAACCCCACTACTGTACCTATCCCTTCCCCTGGTCTAACCTGTTTTGTTTGTTATCCCTTGTCATACCCTTATTGACCCTACTTTTCCTTTACCCTTATAAAATTTAATAAAATATATTAAAAAAAAATTCTAAAAATATACATTCAGGGATTTGCAATGGGGGTGTGTTTTAGGAGGTACCACCCTCTGCAATCTCTCTCTTTCTCTCTCTCTGAATTCCAGGTAAAACGCCATTTGGATCCGCTCCCAACTGGCTACTTCTACAACGGGACCCAGTTTGTGAATTTCTTTGGAGACAAGATGGATTATCACCCGCGTATCTTTTGCTATACGTCGGGTGCTTTGCGGTCTAGCTTGGCATTCCTTATTTTATTTACATCTCACCTTTATTACCTTTTAATAATTAACACACGGTGATGCATATAACCTAATATGCCTTCCTCTTCCTGTTTTCCACACAACTCTGTGAGGTGGGCTGGGCTGAGAGGGATTGGCGTGAAATTCAAAAAGAACAAAGGGAGTCCCCGACTTATAACCATTTGTGACCGCCAGAAGTTACGACAGCACTGAAAGAAAGTGGCTTAGGACCAATTTTTCACACTTCACCTGGGTCAGGTGATCAAAATTCAGCCATTTAGCAACGGACCCGTATTTACGACAGTTGCAGTGTCTCCCCCCCCTCCCCCCGATTTCACGCGATCCCCCTTTTGCGACCTTCTGACCTCACTTAATAACGGCAGAGATTCACTTATCAACTGTGGCGAAGAAAGGTCCTAAAATGGGGCACAAGCTCACATAATTAATAATAATAATAATAACAATAATAAAGTTGGGAGGGACCTTGGAGGTCATCTAGTCCAACCCCCTGCTCAGGCTGGAAATCCTATACCATTTCAGACAAATGGCTGTCCAGTCTCTTCTTAAAAACTTCCAGTGTTGGAGCATTCACCGCTTCTGGAGGCAGGCTGTTCCACTGGTTAATTGTTCTCACTGTCAGGAATTTTCTCCTTAGTTCCAGGTTGCTTCTCTCCTTGATTAGTTTCCATCCGTTGCTTCTTGTTCTGCCTTCAGGCGCTTTGTAAAATAGCTTGACTCCCTCTTCTTTGGGGCAGCCCCTGAGATACTGGAAGACTGCTATCATGTCCCCCCTCGTCCTTCTCTTCATTAAACTAGACATCCCCAATTCCAGCAACCGTTCCTTATATGTTTTAGCCTCCAGTCCCCTAATCATCGTCGTTACTCTTCTCTGCACTCTTTCTAGAGTCTCAACATCTGTTTTACATTGTGGTGACCCAAACTGGATGCCGTATTCCAAGTGTGGCCTTACCAAGGCCTTGTAAAGTGGTATTAGCACTTCACGTGATCTTGATTCTACCCCTCTGTCAATGCAGCCTAGCACTGTGTTGGCCTTTTTGGCAGCTGCAGCACACGGCTGGCTCCTATTTAAGGGATCGTCCACTAGGACTTCGAGATCCCTCTCAACTTAACCAAATTCTCACTTATCAAGGTAAATCTCAGGCTTAACTCTGGTCGTAAGTCAAGGACTACGCTTTAATTGTTTCTCAGGCTGTTCCCGGAAGCCCTTTTGTCCTCCTTAACGGTTTCACCCCAGTGATGGACCAGTTCATGAACGATTACGTGGAAGAGGCGAACCGCGAGATCGAGAAATACAACCGGGAGCTGGACGAGCAGGAATACCACGATCTGTTCGAGCAGAAGACCTAAGCCGGGATCCCCATGCGGTACAGACAACCCCCCCCCCAGAGACCTTCTTTACCTTCTAAACATTATTTGTCACCAAGAAAACACCTTTTCACCTTTGCTAGATTTACAGCTTTTGTTTTTGTTTTTTCAATATTTAAGTTGCATTCACATTAGGCTGGCACCTGAAAATGTGATACGGTCCAGGAATATTCGTGTGTGTGTGTGGGGGGGGGGGTGTATTTCCAAATCTGTGCCAAGGTGGGCTTATTGACGGAAAATCAACGTAGGGATTTATTTTTTGTTCTTTTCAAACGTTTCCAGATCTGTATTTCCTGTGTCGTCGAGATGGTCCTAAACGTTGCTTTTCTGACGTTCCCCAAAAATGCCTTTGTGAGCGACGTAATCAGGGTCTGTGATTGTCTGCGTGTTCCTGAGGGAAACCCATCTGACAAGGCTATGGGGTGATTTGGGCTGATAACCCAAAAGCGAGAAGTGGGAGGGATGTAAATGATCTTAAGAGCTGCCTCAAGCCAACATTTCATGGTTTGAAGATGTTCCTAAAGCGAGAAACGGGGGAACATGCCTACTTTTAACGATTGCTACTAACCAACATGGTGGTGTGGTGGTGTTCCCAAAGCGAGAAATGGGGGACACAAGTGACCTTGACAGTACCTCAAACCAACATCTCGTGGTTTGAAGATGTTCCTAAAATGAAAAATGAGGGAACACAAATAATTTTGACAGTGCCCCAAACCAACATATCATGGTTTGAAGATGTTCCTAAAGCGAGAAATGGGGGAACATACCGGTCTTTAAAGACTGCTACTAACCAATATGGCGGTTTGGTGGTTTTCCCAAAGTGAAAACTGAGGGGATACAAAGTGATGGTGCCTCAAACCAATATCTCATGGTTTGAAGATGTTCCCAAAGCGAGAAATGGGGGAACATGCTTGTCTTTAAGGACCGCTACTAACCAACATGATAGTCCGGTGGTGTTCCTGAAGCGAGAAATGAGAGAACACAAATGATCTTTAGATCTGTTCCAGACCAACATTTGAGGGTTTAAAGATGTTCCTAAAGCAAGGACTGAGGGAACACATCTGTCCTTCAGAGCTGCTACTAACCAACATGGTGGTTTTGGTGGTGTTCCCAAAGCGAGAAATGGGGGAACACAAATGATCTTAAGAGCTACCCCAAACCAACATGTAATCGTGGTTTAAAGATGTTCCTAAAGCAAGAACTGAGGGAACACATCCGTCCTTCCGAGCAGCTACTAACCAACATGGTGGTTTGGTGGTGTTCCCAAAGCGAGAAATGGGGGAACACAAATGATCTTAAGAGCTACCCCAAAACAACATGTAATCGTGGTTTAAAGATGTTCCTAAAACAAGAACTGAGAGAACACATCTGTCCTTAAGAGCTGCTACTAACCAACATGGTGGTTTTGGTGGTGTTCCCAAAGCGAGAAATGGGAGAACACAAATAAGAGCTACCCCAAACCAACATGTAATCGTGGTTTAAAGATGTTCCTAAAGCAAGAACTGAGGGAACACATCCGTCCTTCCGAGCAGCTACTAACCAACATGGTGGTTTGATGGTGTTCCCAAAGCGAGAAATGGGGGAACACAAATGATCTTAAGAGCTACCCCAAACCAACATGTAATCATGGTTTAAAGATGTTCCTAAAGCAAGAACTGAGGGAATACATCCGTCCTTCAGAGCAGCTACTAACCAACATGGTGGTTTGGTGGTGTTCTCAAAGCGAGAAATGGGGGAACACAAATGATCTTAAGAGCTACCCCAAACCAACATGTAATCATGGTTTAAAGACATTCCTAAAGCAGGGACATATTTGTCCTTAAGGACTGCTACTAACCAACCTGGGGGTGTTCCCAAAGCGAGAAATGAGGGAACCCAAATGATGTTGACAGTGCCTCAAACCAACATATGATGGTTTGAAGATGTCCCTAAAGCGAGAAATGGGGGAACATAACCAGATAAGTTACTGTCCAACAGAGTGTCTTGGCTGGTGTCCCTAAGCCATGAAACGAGCAAATACATTGGTTCCTACGAACCACTGCTAACCAACATGGCGGCTTGCTTAGTATTCCTGCCGCGAGAAATAGGGGGAGCCCAATTGATTTTGAGCCCAAACCAACATTTGAGGTTTTGGAGACGTTCCTCAAGCGAGAAATGAGGGAACATAGCTGTCCTTAAAGACTGCTACTAATCAACCTGGCAGCTTTGCGTGAGACTCCTAAAGCGAGAAACGGAGGAACACAAATGATGTTAGACAGCTGCCCCCAAACCAGCAAGTAACAGTGTGGAGACAAGTACAAAATAGAGTATATTTCTAAATTTGAGCAGCCGAGAAGACTTGCGTTCTTAAAGAATGCTGGAAATTAACACATTCTGGTTTCTAAACTAGAAAACTGGGGGAACGTAAATTCTTGAGAGCGGCCCCAAAATAGCCTATGATGGTCTTTGAACTATTCTGCCCCCCCCCCTCAAAGTATTCCGTGGAGCTGCTCCTAAGCAACCTAATGAGATTGGCAAGCAAGGATCCTAATTCTGATAAGAAATTCCAACTACTTCTTAAAATGCTGGACGTGTTGAAACAAAAACAGATCTGTCCATTTCGGGCTGAAAAAAATAATAATGGATCCCTAAAATGTTTTGAGAAGAAAAACCTTTGATGCCGTTTGACGCTTACCTCTTAGGTTGATTAATTCATTCATTTTTTTTTTCCTGGAAAAAGAATCCAGGTTGATCTGCAACAGCCAAGCTTTGGAAGACTTTATGCTGGCTTCTTAACACCTGCACAGGTGGTGGCTGGTCAGGCTAGGGTTTTTTTTTTTTTTTCAAACTCCGTAGCACGTCTGCAAGGAATAAATAAAGTGATTTCCTTAGAGAGGAAATCTTAGCGGTTCCTAATTCAATCCCTCTTGCAGACGAATAGAGTGTCCTTATCAGAATTGTGAATTTATCTATGCATGGCTGTAACCTAGTTAATCTTCAGATATAACTGATAGTGCCTGGTAGGAGTAACGTAGCTAGCAATTGTTTAGGAAGGAGCAGGGTGAATGGAAAGTCCATGTGGCTGTAACAGGTGAAAAATTGGGAGGTGTTTTGGGAGATGGGCAGAGTTGTCCTGCGGTTGCAATGTGATCCTCGCCATTTTTATTTGGGAATCTTAGTGCCGCTCTTAGCGCAAAATGCATTGCAATCCCAGAATTCTTCCCACTTGAGATTTGTCTCCCAAACTGGGACATCCAGAAAGGGTGAAAGATCCAAATAGGGCAATCCTCAGAACACCTCCGACTTCTCCAGCGCTTCCTAGGGAAAACCGATGGAGAATTTTTTTTCGCCTGCCCGGCCACATTTTAGGGAAGGCTCCTCTCGCTTAGCATAGTTTATTGAATGATCCGCAAAGCCATATATCTCGAAATAACTTTGTTGCTACCCAGCATCTGAAAGCAAAGACAAAGGCAGCGTAACCTGATTTGTCTTCGCTTCTGCGTTGATTAAGAAAGTAGGTTTTAAGTGCAATTGTTAATGAATGAAGTAGGTTTGCAGAATTGAAGCTCTGCTGAACTCGGAAACACACAGGAGGTCCTGCCTAGGAAAAAAAAAAAATCTCCAAGGCTGTGTTTATCAAGCTTGGGGACTAAGATGGCTGAGGGATTCTGGGAGTTGAAGTCCACCCATCTTAAAGTCCCCAAGCTTGAGAAACACTGCTCCACGGACCGCATTAAGCACAGTCCTTCATCCACACAAACCCTGTCACCATGTGCCTAGCTGCTCTGAATTTCACGCCCATTAGCACGGTGCTTCTTAGGACAGCTGTCATCCTATAGCACACAGTTCCCCTTGCGCAGGAAACTTTTCCTGCTTATCGGACTTCACCCAGTATCTATCACTCAGCGGCAGGCAGAAAATAGCCCAAATCCCCTCTGATTCTTGAAGCTCAATCAGATGCTCCATTTCTGCATTGACAGACAGCGAGGGTTTTTTTAGGGTGCAGAACAGGCTTCGTCTATGTGCCTCTCCGGGAGCCCCACTGGCGATCTTTCCGAGGGCCACTTGCTGTTGTGTGTGTGTGCGTTGCGTTAAAAGTCATGCTTGCGCCGCCGAGTCAGCCGTTTAGCAGAAGCTCAAAGCGAAGAGACGTTAGAGAAGGATGTATTCTGTACTGCATGCAAAATAGAAGAAATTCTTTTTTAAATAAATAAATCACCGTATTTTAGATTCAAAGCCTTTCACCATCTCGGTACGACGTGAATAATTCTCTCTTTTTGAGTAGGGACCTTTGGTTGGTTGGTTGGTTTCATTACCTCAACTCGGTTGATCTTGAACTGTGATTTATGATGATGAAAGGGGATGGGTGGGGCGGGGAGAAGTTAAATAGCCAAAATCATTTCTGAAACTGTGATGACGAGGATCCTGTCCCGAGACATAACCAGTGCCTTGTTTTGCGGCATTATGGATAACCGCCGCCCGATCTGGACACCTGGGTGACGTCCCGGTCCTTAATTCTCGTACCCTCTTTTGAAGGGGAAAAAGAAAAAAAAAACCATTTGGTGAAAGGACTCTGAACTTAGCGAAGCATATTTAGCACACGTCTTTAGTTAGGTTCCATTGGGTGTTCTTTTAAAAGAACGAGAATCTCAAACTCTTTGAGGACTGAAATAAATAAATAAAAATGGAATAATACTTGATCCTGTCGGGAATTTGAAGGCAATTGGGCTTTTTTCCCCATCAGGAATTGCTTCAACAGACCGACAGTGTTTTTATTAAGGGGCGGGGGGGGGGAACTAATTGTCTTTATTTTATTATATATAGAAATATATATTTTAAGGGGAAGGGGAACGGCAGGGCTGTCAGGCGTTTAATTGGGGAGGGATGGCCAAGAAAATTAGCCTGCTGTTTTAAAAAAACACACCACAGAGACACACACAAACACTGAAAAGCAGCCCTCCGCGACTGCAAACACTCCCCATCCAAAGTGCTATTACGTGATTCCTCGGGCTACCGCAGCTGTCCGGCTCAAACAGCGCCAAACCCGGGAAGGTTTGGCTCCCTCCCTCCCATTTGGCGGGAGGGCCAAAGTTGAGTCCTCAAGGAGTTTCCGTGCTTGCTGACTTCCCATGTAGCCGTTTGTGTGATTTTTATTTTATTTTTTTCCTATCAATATGAGGATGAGTGTGGTCAGAAATTGCTGAAGTTATACGGGGAGGGTGGGCGGGGAGGGTGGGCAGATTGCAAAACTTGACAGATTGACACGCTTACGGTCCCCCCCCCCAATTTTGCTGCTGGGATAAAAACCAGGGAGAACAGCCGGAAACAGCTGACTCTGGATCGGACACCTCTGCCGTTTCGTTCCAGCGGATGGGGCAAACGCGAAAAAAGGTTTTTGCCGGATGAAATGGAACCAATGCTGGCGGGCAGCTTCTCCTTTTGGGTGACCAAGAAGCCTTGCCAAATCCAGCCAGCGCCACCTCCCAGACCCCCCCTTCTTCTCCTCTTTCGACCCAAGCCTCTCTCCCCCACACCTCTATTTTTCAGCAGCATCAACTGGGGGCCTTAAGCGTCTGAAATTTTTATTTTTCCTGAATTTTGCACAGCTGATAAGCTCTACGAATCCCCTCCGGGTTGTTTGGGGATTAGGGGAAGGATAAGACATAAAACTGTGAGTTGTTTGGAACCGCGTCGCTTAAATCTACTTTTAGACGATGAAAAACGTACCTCAGAAAACTAGTACGAAACCGGTCTTTGTGCCCTGTTGTAACTGACTTCGCTAACTCTTGTTTGTTTGTTTTTAACCCGGTGCCAAAATGGAAGGTTTCCTACTAGTTTTCACCGCGTTTGCAAGACTCCGTCACATGTGTTATTTTTTACAAACTCTACTGTAACTTCAGTTAAACTGAAACGTGTGATTGAAGCTTCGGGCTGATTTGTATTTATTTACCACCACTTGATTCCGTAAATATATATAAAAAGTAACTTCGGCCTTTATTTTTGTATTATTTTACACGTTTATACTGGCTGTTTGTGATTTATTATTTTGTACAACCTGTAACCTGGATGCGATTCTAAAATCCAATAAATTATATTCATCCGGTCAGATGAAAGGGTTAGCGTTGTTTTGGATTTCTTCCACTTGAATTATTTGTCTGTTAAAACGGCAATTATGGACCTTCCAAGATCCAGCCTTTTGAACAGGGGTCAGCTGGACTTTCTTGTTTTCCTCTGAAGACATTTCACTTCTCATCCCAGAAGCTTCTTCCGCTCTGACTGGACGGCGGGGAAAGGAAGGATTTATACTCCTTGCAGACAGCTGGTCATTTGCCTCCTTTTAGCAAAATGCAAACTGTGGACTTTGTGGACTGCTGTTTTGAAAGAGAGGGTCAAAGAGGCCACCTGTGTCAAAATTGAACAGCCCCTCCCTCAACGGAGGGGGAGAGACATGACACCACCCATCTCCCGTCAACAACACGGTCCTTTCCGCAGTTCCAAGAAGGCTCCACAGCCATTGGCACCACTCGGGTGACCCTGAGGACACAGATAAGCTTCCAAGTGGCCTCAACGACTCTCAGAGAGAGTACGAATGACCAGATGACTGCAAAGCATATAAATCCTTCCATTCCCCCACCATCCAGTCATAGCTGAAGAAGCTTCTTGGATGGGAAGCGAAACGTCTTCAAAGAAAAACAAGGAAGTCCAGTTGCCTGCTGGAAAAAAGCAACTTTGGGACAACCCAAATCTGGAGGGTGGAGAACCTCCACAGATCTTCAGCAATGGAGCCATCACGACTCTGGGAGGTAAAGCTGTTCTTTGCTTGGAAATTCTTCCTTATTTCCAGGTTGCTTCTCTCCTCCCTCTGATGATTTTTCCATCTGTTTGTTTCTTGTCCTTCCCTCTGGTGCTTTGGAGAATAAGTCAGTTGCCTCTTCCCTGTGACAGCCCTTCAAGGATTGGCAGATGCTGTTGGGTCCCCTTCAAAGCCTTCTCTTCATTAGGCTAAACATATTTAGCTTCCTCAATCGTTCATCATATGGTTTAGCCTCCGGGCTCCTAATCTCCTTTGTTTCTTTTCTCTACATTCTTTCCCGGATCTCAGCATCTTTTTTTTTTCCTACCGTGGTGACCAGAACTGGACGCACTAGTTCAAGTGTGGCCTCACCAGTGCCATGTAGAGTGGGCACTATCACTTCTTGTGATCTTGACGCTGTTGATGCAGCCTAAGACTGCATTGGCCTTTTTGGTGGTTGCCTCACGCGGCTGGCTCATAATGAAGTGATGGTCCACCAGGATCCCTCGATCCCTTTCACCGTTGCCACTCTTGAGCCAGGTACCACTTATTCTGTTTCTGGGTATTTGGTCTTTCCTGCCTTAAGTGCAGGATCGTACCCTCCCTCCTCTCTTTCTTGTTCTCTGTTTCTCCCTCTTTCTCTCTCTTTTCCTATTCTTGCTTTCTTCCTCTCTTCCTCTTCCTCTTTCTCTCCCTTTCTCTCATTCTCTTTCTCCCTCTCTCTCCCTCATCTCTTGCTCCCTCTCTTCCTCTTGCTCCCTCTTTTTCTCTTCCTCTCTTTTTTTCCTTTCTCTCATTCTTTCTCCCTCTTTCTTTCTCCCTTTCCCTCTTCTCTCTTTTTCCCTGTTCCTCTTTTTCCCTCCCTTTCTCTCTCCCTCTTTTCCTCTTCTCTTTCTCCCTCTTCCTCTTTTTTCCCCCTTTCGCTCATTCTCTCTCTCCCTCTCTCTTTTTCTCCCTCTCTTCCTCTTTTTCTCTTTTTCTCCCTTTCTCTCATGCTCTTTTTCTCTTCTATTTCTCCCTCTCTTCCTCTTTTTCTTTCCCTTTCGCTCATTCTCTCCCTCCCTCTTTCTCTTCTTTTTCTCCCTTTCTTCCTCTTTTTCTCTTTCTTTCTCTCATTCCTTTCTCTCCCTTTTCTCTCTTTCTCCCTCTCTTTCTCTTTCTCTTTTTCTCTCTCCCTTTCTCCCCTCTTTCTCCCTCATATTCTCTTCTCTCTTCTCCTTTCTCTCCCTTTTTCTCTCTCTCCCTTTCTCTCCTCTTTCTCCCTTCCTCGTTTTCTCTCTTTCTCCCTCTCTTCTTCTTTTCTCTTTCTCTCCCCTTTTTTCTCTCATGCTCCTCTATTCCTCTTTCTGTCACCACCACCCCTCTCTCTCACACACACACACACAAAACCTGGTTTCCAGCCAGGCCAGCTTTCCCAGAGCGCCTTTATCTCTTGCGCAGAAGTAATGAACTGCCAAGCCCGTCGTTAAAATGCTATTGTGGCAGTTTCTGCTAAATTGCAGCGGGAGATAAAGGGATGCCAACGAAGCAGAACTGGAAAGCACAGGCTGGGGGACCTGGAGCAGACTCCCTCCCTCTCTGGCTGCAAGATAAAACAGCACCGTACTTACCCCCCCCCAGCCCATTTTTTCAGTCACGACCGCTTGGCCCTTGCCGGGGCAGATGGTTACCTGGTCCAAAGTGGGAGCCAGTGGTTTGGGCAGAGACCGGGAGCAACCTGAGCACTCTAGCCGCAGACAGGTATCAAAACACAGTAAATAGACAAGTGGAGCAATCAACTATTGGTTTTAAGAGCTACACGTCCGGCGGGGGCTTTTTAACTCGAAGCACGCAGGAGAAGGACCGGCAGAGCTTGAAGGTGGAGTCAAGAAGGGAATCAGCCTGGAGTCGCTACATTCTCACAAGCGGAGCTGCATCCAACCCCTCTTGAATTCCCGTCATTCTCACCTAGTGCCAGTTTAGTGCTGCCCCTCAGTTGATTAGACGGTTGGGTGCAGGCCTGAGCAATACATCCGCTTAACTGGGACTTAACTGTGTGGTCCTGATCCTTCCTGCCTGACAGAGCCTGGGACAGAGACTGACTTTAAGGGACGGGAGGTTGTGTGAATGGAGCCAGCAGCTAGCTTAACCATAACTCAGAACAAGTCAAACTACGCTTCTTCCTTCCTTCCTTCCTTCCTTCCTTTCCCTTCTTTCACTCCCTTCCTCCTCTTCCCTCTCTCTTCCCTTCTGTCCCTTTCCTTGCTTTGTTAGTTTCTCCCTCCCTCCCTCTCCTTCCTCCTTCCTTCCTTCCTTCCTTCCCTTTCTCCCTCTTTCCTTCCCTCCCCCCTCTTCCCTCTCTTCCCTTCTTCCATCCTTTTCCTTGCTTTGTTTGTTTATCTCTTCCTCCTTTCTTCCCTCCCTCCCTCCCTTCTTTCCTTCCCCTTCTCCCTCTTTCATTTCCTTCCTCCGCTTCCCTCTCTCTTCCCTTCTTCTGTCCCTTTCCTTGCTTTGTTAGTTTCTCCCTCTCTCCCTCTCCTTCCTTCCTTCCTTCCTTCCTTCCTTCCTTCCTTCCTTCCTTCCTTCCTTCCTTCCTTCCTTCCTTCCTTCCTTCCTTCCACTTCTTCATGAACAGAGCGATTCAGCAGATACTTGAGCCCCCAAACAAGGCTCTGTTGAAGCAGGTACAATGGAGACAGGAGACCACCAGGAACATACAGCATCCCCGAAGCAGCCGATGACCCCACCCACGAGAAAACACGACAGGTGAGCCAAGCTTGGTCTGACAGCACCTTCGGCTTCTTAAGCAAGCAGGATCTGTGCTGGTCTCTCGGGACATGGCCAGAGAAGAGCCAAAAAAATGAATTTCTGCCTCCGGCTCTATGACCTCAGATTTTTATTCTTAAGTACAGGTAGTCCTCAACACCGTTGAGCCCAAAACTTCTGCCGTTAAGCGAGACATTTGTTAAGTGAGTTTGCCCAATTGTGTGACCTTGTCACTGTGGGCAAGTGACTCACCGCAGTTGTCAAGATGGACAGTGATTAATATTTATGTGTATTTATATGTAAGGGTGTAGGTATATACATATGTTCTTTATAACATGTTTATATGCGTGTTATGTGTATACTTTTGAGAGCAAACAACAGAATTTCATTTTTAATGTGTGCCAGTGTGCCCAGAGTAAAAAATGACAATAAAGGTTATCTATCTATCTATCTGTCTGTCTATCTATCTATCTATCTATCTATCTATCTATCTATCTATCAATATCTAGCTATCCATCATTCATCAATATCTATCTATCCATCCATCTACCTACCTACTTACCTACCTATCTATCATCTACCAATATCTCCATCTATATCTATCTATCTATCTATCTATCTATCTATCTATCTATCTATCTATCTATCTCTATCATCTACCAATATCTAGCTATCCATCCATCCATATCTATCTATCTATCCATCCATCCATCTATATCTATCTATCTATCTATCTATCTATCTATCTATCTATCTATCTATCTATCTATCTATCTATCTATCTATCAATATCTATTCGTCCATCTATCCATCCAGCTATCTAAAAAGAATGAAGAAGCATGAACAAAGAGGAAGAAAGCTCTTCCAAGCTCCAAAACAGAAGAAGAAGGAATCACCTTTGGCATGCATCCAGTCAGCCTGCTTGCAGCCCAAAATTGCGATGACAACAGCACAATAAAAACAGTGGTGGAAAAAGCAGCTAACCATTAAAAGTACCAATGAACCTGGCAGGGCCAGAAATGGGAAAGGCTGAAGCATCTGAAAGCTGAACCTTTGCAGTGGGCCAAGCGATTCCGGCACATTAGCAGAGCGATGTTCAGCACAGCTTCCAAATCTCAGGGCTGTGGTGTTATCTCCAAATTGTCAATGGATGGGCGAGTGCGAAGAGCTGGGGGATTAATTCACTGCTGGAGCAAACTATCGCGGAGTTGAAGAAAGCTACACCCGGCATTTTGCAGGCTTCCTCCCAAAGCAGAGCATCTCCAAACTCGGCATCTTTTAAGACTTGCGGATTTCAACTCCCAGAATTCCCCAGCCAGCATGTGGGGAAGTCCGCAAGTCTTAAAGTTGCTGAGTTGGAAGAGCTCTGTTTGTTCTGTCCCAGCCTACGTGAGTCCTTGTTATGCTCAGGAGAAACCCTTCTTCCAAGAAACAGGCAGAAACCGCAAGAAAAAAAACAGCCCCTTTTATTTTCACAGACCTGAGTCAATGCCCAAGGCAAACAACCACAGTCCACAGAAACTCGATCCTCAACACAAACGGTTGCGTTCAGCAACCAGCACCTCCCACCCCTTCCCTTGTATAATTCAGCCAAGGCGTGGCTTCCTAATGCTTTCTCCTTTGCCTTTGGAGCCGCCCCATTGCATTCCTCTGTCCTACTCGCTTCTCTTGCCTTCGCATTCGTGCATCCGGGATTTGTCCCAGCTGTTCTTCATCACTGTCCAACTCAGACTCCCAGCACAGCTGCGTCTCAGCCTGAGCGCGAGTAGAGGGGCCAGGCTCCTCGTCCGGCTGTAAGTCTTAGAGCTCCTCAGAGCCTTCCTCTGACTCTGATGTCACTCCAGGCCCCTCCTCCTCCTCCTTCTCTGATTCCTCAGACTCAGCTGCCGGATCCACTGGCTAGCGAGGAATCACAACAGTGGGGAAGTCCATAAGTCTAAAAAGTTGCCGAGTTGGGGGAGTCCTGTTCTAATGCAACCTCGATCGGAGGGAAAGCGTACTTGGCCCACTTTGCAGGGGTGGAAATTTTTTTGGGGAGGGGGTGTCAACCCTCCAAGGCCAACTCACTGCAGAACAAAAGTTACCCGAATACCCAAGAAATGGTGGAACAGAATGAAAGCAAGGAGGGACAAAACGCAGTGGGAACCATAAGGATTAAGTTGTGTTTCAAACTCTTTTAAATAAATAAATAAACTGGAATCGTTGAATTGTCCCGCGGCGAGCTGGCCCATTCCAGTCGAGAAAACAGCTGGAACCAAAAAAAGGTCTTTCCTGACAGGTGGTCCCCAAATTGCCACCGGAGCCTGCTCGTCCCAGTTTGTGACCAACCCGATTTTAGGACCTTCTGGCAGCGGTTCTTAAAGCAAACCGATGATTTGCTAGGAGTGCAGTTTTGCCCCAAAACGGAAGAGCAAAAGCGTTGTAAAAATGCAACCCGTGAATTGACACGGCAGTAAATGTTGGCCTCGTTGTTGAATGTTTCCAGCTCAGTCACGTAGCTGAGGAAGGAAGGAGCCCTGTAGTCGTAAGTTCGAATCGGGGTAGCAAAATAGCCCCAAGGCAGGTCCGTCATAATTTCAAACGACTGGTCATAAGCCAAGGACTATCTGTAGCTGTTATCTGGGTGATAAGTAGCCCCAAGGCAGGTCCGTCGTAATTTTGAACTGGACGTAAGTTGAGGACTCTCTGTAGCCGCATCACCCGGTGAGGGAACCCACACAACAACTTGGCCGTGAGCTCCATCCGCCCCCTCTTTCCATTCCTTTACCTGAAGATTATTTAGATCAGTGGTTCTCAACCTGTGGGTCGGGACCCCATTTGGGGAACGACCATTTCACGGGAGTCGCCAAACAACGCAGTCCGCCATTTTTTTTCCCCTTTTCCTTAGCTGTGCTACTCCCTTTTATTCTATTAGCTTTTGAAAGCCAATAGAATAGACTCTCTTGAATAGAGTCTAATTCTATTGGCTTTCAAAAGCCAATAGGAATTGTCCAGGCTTTCTCTGCCCTGCTGAGCCCGCCAAAAGTCCCATTCTGCAAAGGGTGCTGCACCAGTTGAGTAGTCCTCGACGTACGACCGGTTGAGTAGTTCTCGACTTACGACCAGTTGGGGGGTCGCGGCATTAAAAAGATTGAAAACCACTGATTTAGATTTATTTCAAGGCTGGTTGAAAATAACCCAGCAGTCCAGCAGAAGACAGACAGACAGACAGATAGAGAGGGGGGGGCAAATAATTCTATATATATATATATATAAAAATACAAAAGCAAAACCTATTTGCGACTCTACTTTTCAATAATCCCGACCGAAAGAAGATGGAACGAGACATGTCCTTTGCTTCAAGCGATGTGAAGAACATATGGGGAGTCTTCCACTTATAACCTTTTGTTTTAAGGGACCGTTCCAAGTTACAACAGCGCTGGAAAAAAAGTGACTGCGGTTTTCGCAGTTCTCCTTCCCAGACATCGAAAGTTGGAGTGAAGACACGATAAAGAGGGAGACAGAATGAAGCATCCGGCTGGACTGCATTGGTTTTGTTCTGCGTGTGCTTTTCCACTGAAAAAGAATAACAATAAAGTTGGAATCTAGTCCAACCTCCTGCTCAGGCAGGAGGCCCTATACCAGGGGTAGGCAACCTTGGCTCTTTTATGACTGGTGGACTTCAATTCCCAGAATTCCTGAGCCAGCCTGGCTCAGCTTGGAAACCTCTCCCTTTCCCCTCAGCATGGCTGGCTCAGGAATTCTGGGAGTTGAAGTCCACGAGGTTGGCTCTTTTATGACTTGTGGATTTCAATTTCCAGAATTCCTCAGCCAGCCATGCTGAGGGGAAAGGGAGAGGTTTCCAAGCTGAGCCATGCTGGCTCAGGAATTCTGGGAGCTGACGTCCACGAGTCATAAAAGAGCCAAGGTTGTCTGCCTCTGGCTTAGGCCGCTTTATGACTGGTGGACTTCAACTCCCAGAATTCCTGAGTCGGCATGGCTCAGCTTGGAAACCTCTCCCTTTCCCCTCAGCGTGGCTGGCTCAGGAATTCTGGGAGTTGAAGTCCACGAGGTTGGCTCTTTTATGACTTGTGGATTTCAATTTCCAGAATTCCTCAGCCAGCCATGCTGAGGGGAAAGGGAGAGGTTTCCAAGCTGAGCCATGCTGGCTCAGGAATTCTGGGAGCTGACGTCCACGAGTCATAAAAGAGCCAAGGTTGTCTGCCTCTGGCTTAGGCCGCTTTATGACTGGTGGACTTCAACTCCCAGAATTCCTGAGTCGGCATGGCTCAGCTTGGAAACCTCTCCCTTTCCCCTCAGCGTGGCTGGCTCAGGAATTCTGGGAGTTGAAGTCCACCAGTCATAAAAGAGCCAAGGTTCCCTACCTCTGGCCTAGGCCTAGGCCGCTTTATGACTCGTGGACTTCAATTCCCAGAATTCCTCATCCAGCATGACTCAGCTTGGAAACCTCTCCCTTTCCCCTCAGCGTGGCTCGCTCAGGAATTCTGGGAGTTGAAGTCCACGAGTCATAAAAGAGCTGAGGTTCCCCACCCCTGCCCTATACCATTTCGGACAAATGGCTGTCCAGTCTCTTCTTAAAAACTTCCAGTGTTGGCGCATTCACCGCTTCTGGAAGCAGGTAGTTCCACTGGTTAATTGTTCTCACTGTCAGGAAGTTTCTCCTTAGTTCCAGGTTGCTTTTCTCCTTGATTTGTTTACATCCGTTGTTTTTTGCTTATACACACATGTATACACACATATACACAAGCACAAACACACAGACACACACATACAGTGAGTATCTCTATGTGTGTGTGTGTGTGTGTGTGTGTGTATGTATATATATATATATTACTAGGGTAATGGTGATCGTTTTTGTTTATCAATTTCATGACATGTGTATATCTGGGATTCGTATTTTTAATATTAAGGACACACACACACACACACACATATATATATATAGTGTTTTTTTATGATGCACCTGGTTGGCGCAAATATGGGAAGAAGAAATGAGAGCTAAGGAGCTTGAAATAGCTTCCCTTTAACTCTTTGTTAGCAATCCAAATTTAACACACACACACACACACACACACACACACACACACACACAGTAGTGGCCAAAATTGTGGAAACCTTTTGGGGAAAGTGTATTTTTGAGGTTTGATGGCTAATAACATTACTTTTTTTTTGGAGTAGTACCATAAAATTATATATCAATGGAAAGATAATTTAATCAAGAATGTAATGCAACAATGTTTGTTCAATTATCTGCACTGTATTCTATGAAATGTAGCCAAATAACCAGAAAAAGGAATCACAACTTGCTTAGGTTGATCTCAGGTAGTTTTCCTTCATCCGATTGTGGCCAATGAGCATGAGTGTTTAGAGAGCCCATCGGGTGGCCATGAGCCAATGAACCAATCAGATCACAGTGGGATCCAGTAATTGATGTCATGTATTGAAGCTGAGAGGAGGACATTTGTCAGTGTGTTGTGTGATCTCCATCAAGTCGGTTAGGGTTTTTTTGCGTTCTTTCATTTTGTGAGCTCGCAAAACTTAATAAAATTAAAGTCATGGTGCAAAGAGTTGACTGGTCGCCCAGAAAGCGATGTAAAATAGTATTATTAAGTGAACAAGGCTACAGTTATCAAGAAATTAGAAGAAAAATGGGTGGAAACTTAACCAAAGGTGGCATTTCTACTGTACACTCTTCCCAAAAGGTTTCCACCATTTTGGCCACTCCTGTATATACACGCACACACACCTACACACACATATTTTGCATATCTCTGAACTGCTTTTATTTTGTTCTGCAGATGCTTTTCTACTTAAAAAGAAAAAGTGTATACACACACACAGACATATTTTTGCATATCTCTGACAGGTAAAAATACCTGTGGGGGCAGAATCGGGCCTCCTTTGACACAGCACTTAATCTTTCTCGGAACAATTTTGCGATAAGTATGCAAAGCCATAAAACTGTAGGAAGAAAGGAGAATGTGAACATCTACGGTATGTGATGCTGCCTGTTAATGCTTCCCTGGTCACACCATGCCGTTGGTTTTTCTATCTGTGGTTTGTTAATAAAGCACCCTGGTTGGGATTCCCAGAATGCTAAGCCATGTTTGTAAACCAGGATGATAAGTTCTCACAAGACTTTCAGCCCAATAATTGAATTAACCTCTTTTTTTTCCCCTGCATTTCCAAAGTGCATTCAGTAAGGATGATCAGGGGCCTGGAGGCTAAAAGATATGAAGAACGGTTGCAGGAATTGAGTATGTCTAGTTTAATGAAAAGAAGGACGAGGGGGGGGACATGATAGCAGTCTTCCAATATTTGAGGGGCTGCCCCAAAGAAGAGGGAGTCAAGCTCTTCTCCAAAGCGCCTGAAGGCAGGACAAGAAGCAACAGGTGGAAACTAACCAAGGAGAGAAGCAACCTAGAACTAAGGAGAAACTTCCTGACAGTGAGAACAATTAATCAGTGGAACTCCTTGCCTCTAGAACAGTGGTTCTCAACCTTTCTAATGCCGCGACCCCATAATACAGTTCCCCATGTTGTGGTGACCCCCAACCACTTATACATCACTGGGTGCCAGGGGCGTGGCCAAAGAAAAGGGGGGAAAATGGCGGACAGCCTTGTTTGGCGACCCCCGTGAAATGGTCGTTCGACCCTAAATGGGGTCCCGACCCACAGGTTGAGAACCACTGCTCTAGAACAGTGGTTCTCAACCTGTGGGTTGGGACCCCATTTGGGGTCGAACGACCATTTCACGGGGGTCGCCAAACAACGCAGTCCACCATTTTTTTCCCCCTTTTCCTTAGCTGTGCTACTCCCTTTTATTCTATTGGCTTTTGAAAGCCAATAGAATAGACTCTCTTGAACAGAGTCTAATTCTATTGGCTTTCAAAAGCCAATAGGAATTGTCCAGGCTGTCTCTGCCCTGCTGAGCCCGCCAAAAGTCCCATTCTGCAAACGGTGCTGCACCAGTTGAGTAGTCCTCGACTTACGACCGGTTGGGGGTTGCGGCATTAAAAAAGTTGAGAACCACTGGGCTAGAAGTTGTGGGTGCTCCATCACTAGAGGCTTTTAAGAAGAGATTAAGTCCTGCTTGAACACAAAGGTGGACCGGAAGACCTCCAAGGTCCGTTCCAACTTTATTATTCTATGTTCTATGTTCATGCAACCAGAAAGTAACCAGATCACGGTGTTCACACAACGTAATGATGTGCCCGGAGCTGCAGAGGTAAACATCCCTTGAGAGAAAGACCCAGGTGTCCTGCTGGCTCAAGGTTCAACCAGAGTCAACCACGTGCTGCGGCTGCCCAAAGACCCCAAGCCATGCTGGGTTTCCTCCACAGACCCTGATAAGAGAGAAATGCCTGGGTGGGCAGGACGGGTCTCCTCCCCACAGCGTGCCTCTGGGTTAGGAAAAAAAATCAAGAGGGACAGGGCTTCTACTGCCTCAGCACCATCTCGACTTTGTTTGACCAAGGCTTGTAAAAAGGAGCTATGGCTTCCCCTGTACGGTTGGGGATCGCCCATTCCCTGGTGGGCTGTGTCTCTACAACGAAAATCCGTGGGCTACATTTTCACACCAATGTTTGTGAGCCTGTGGATGTCTCTGTTGGTCCCTTGTTTGAAGTCAGATGGACCGTTCCATGGATCCGTCCCTTCCTCCTTCCTTCTCTCATACTTTTCCCTCCTTCCTTCCTTCCTTCCTGTCTCCCTTTTTCTTTCTTTCCTTCCTTCCTTCCTGCCTCCCTTTTTCTTTCCTTCCTTCCTTTCTCCCTCTTTCCCTCCCTCCCTCCCTCCCTTCATTCTTTCCTTCCTTCCTATTTCCTTCCCTCCCTCCCTTCCGTCTTTCCTTTCTTCCTTCCTGACTCCCTCTTTTTTTTCTTTCTTTCCTTCCCCTCCCTCCTTCCTTCCTATTTCATTCTCCCTCCTTCCCTCCCTCCCTCCTTCCTTCCATTCCTTCTATTCCTTCTTTCCTTTCTTCCTTCCTCCCTTTTTCTTTCTTTCTTTCCTTATTTATTTATTTTATTTATGAGACTTATATACCGCTTTAAGTGCAAGCACTCTCTAAGCGGTGTACACCGGTAAGCAATGTATATATATATTTACATTGCCCCCAACAATCTGGGTCCTCATTTTACCTACCCCGGAAGGATGGAAGGCTGAGTCAACCTTGAGCCGGTGAGATTTGAACCGCTGACCTGCTGAACACAGTCAGCTAAAGTGGCCTGCAGTACTGCACTCTAACTGCTGCGCCACCTCGGCTCCTTCCCCTCCCTCCCTCCTTCCTTCCTATTTCATTCCCCCTCCCTCCCTCCCTCCTTTCTTCCTTCCATTCCTTCCATTCCTTCTTTCATTTCTTCCTTCCTCCCTCTTTTTCTTTCTTTCTTTCCTTCCCCTCCCTCCCTCCCTCCTTCCTTCCTTCCTATTTCATTCCCCCTCACTCCCTCCTTCCTTCCTTTCATTCCTTCCATTCCTTCCATTCCTTCTTTCCTTTCTTCCTTTGTGCCTCCCTCTTTTTCTTTCACCCTTCCTTTTTTCCCTCCCTCCTTCCCACCTTCCTTTCCTTCCCTCCTTCCTTCCTGCCTTCATTCTTCCTTCCTTCCTGCCTCCCCTTTTCTTTCCATCCATCCTTTCTTCCTCCTTCCCTCCCTCCCTCCCTTCTTTCTTTCCTTCCTTCCTGCCTCCCTCTTTTTCTCTCCATCCCTCCCTCCCTCCCTCCCTCCCTCCCTTCCTTCCCCCTCTTCATTGGAGTTCACCCTCCAAAACCCTAGCATAATAATGGTTTCGGTCCACTTCTGGGTTAAGCAGAAAACCACCGCCAAGCGTCTCCCACTTGGTTGTCATCCTGGGTTTTGCAAGCAGGGAACTTGGCCAGCGGTGAAGGACCTTCGGATTTCGCCCCTCGGCTCAGCAGACCGAGGCTGACCGCAATCAGCTGAGGAACAAGCTAAGCCTGACCTTATAAAAAACCCTCTGCCTGCATCTAACCTTGCCAGCTGAATAACAACACGGTTTTCCTCCCGTTAAAGAAAAGCCAAATTGATTGTCAAGGATGGGCCGGGTCAGCGTGACCTTCGTCTCCATCTTTTCATCCCTCTCCACATTCCTGCCAGCTTAGCCTGGTCCAGCAGCCAAGCGAAGGGAACCGAACGACTGCAATAAACAATACTCTATATTATTACTCAGCGGTATATCCCACCAGTCTGAAGGTAGCTTTCATACGGAGGCAGGGAGGGGCTAACTGCCCCTGCCTCGGAAGCTGGAAAAACATTTCCAAAGCCAGGGGCTGCCATAAAGAAGAGGGAATTAAGCTATTTTCCAAAGCACCTGAAGGCAGGACAAGAAGCAATGGGTAGAAACTAATCAAGGAGAGAAGCAACCTAGAACTAAGGAGAAACTTCCTGACCGTGAGAACAATTAACCAGTGGAACAACCTGCCTCCAGAAGCGGTGAATGCTCCATCACTGGAGGTTTTCAAGAAGAGACTGGACAGCCATTTGTCCGAAATGGTGTAGGGTTTCCTGCCTGAGCAGGGGGTTGGACTAGATGTCCTCCAAGGTCCCTTCCAACTTTACTACTATTACTATTACTTAATAATGTCTCCAAGAAATCCTGGCGGTCTTCACTTGTCCAGTTTTGCAGACCAAGGTTCAGCGTGAGTAAAAAACGAACCTCAAATGATTAAAGGAAATTACGTCTCTACTTCCATTCAAATCCATTTGGACTCTTGAAAACAGTCTGGTCAGGTCCCTGCAATTTTCTTGGCAAGATTTCAGACGTGGTTTGTCATTTCCTCCTTCCTAGGGCTGAGAGAAAGGGACTGGCTCAAGGTCAGCCAGCTGGCCTCATGCCTAAAGCAGAACTAGAACTCACAGTCTCCCGTTGATTGGCCCAAAGTCACCCAGTTTTTTTTCATGCCTAAGGCAGGACTAGAACTCACCGTCTCCTGGTGATTGGCCCAATGTCACCCAGCTGGCTTCCATGCCTAAGGCACCACTAGAATTCACACTCTTGTGATGATTGGCCCAATGTCACTCAGTTTTCTGTCATGCCTAAGGCAGGACTAGAACTCACAGTCTCCCGTTGATTGGCCCAAAGTCACCCAGTTTTCTTTCATGCCTAAGGCAGGACTAGAACTTGCCGTCTCCTGATGATTGGCCCAATGTCACCCAGCCGGCTTCCATGCCTAAGGCACCACTAGAATTCACACTCTCGTGATGATTGGCCCAAAGTCACCCAGTTTTCTGTCATGCCTAAGGCAGGACTAGAACTCACGGTCTCCCAGGTTCTACCCTGATAAACTGGGATACCTCAAAACAGAGAAGTGCATTTGAAGTAGATAATGCTGCCAGCGTCTGTGATTCACTTAACAACCCTAGCGAAAAAGTCATATACAGATAGTCCTCAATTTACAACTATTCATTTAGTGACCGTTCAAAGTTACAACGGGATGGCAGAAAGGGAGTTATGACCGTTTTTCACACTTACGACCATTGCAGCATTTCCCAGGGTCACATGATCCAAATTCAGACGCTTGGCAACCGGTTCATACTTACGACGGTCTCAGCGTCCCAGGGGTGTCACGTGATCCCCCTTTTGCGACCTTCTGACGACCAAAGTCAATGGGGCAGCCCGATTCCACTTAACAGCCACGTTATTAACAACAACTGCAGTGATTCACTTAACAACCGTGACAAGAACAGTCGTAAAACGGGGCAAAACTCGCTTAACAACCGTTTCGCTTAGCAACGGAAATTTCAGGCTCCGTCATGGTCGTAAGCCAAGGAACTACCTGTAATTGGTTGAGACTTCTTAACAACTGCCTTGCTTAGAAACAGAAATTGTGTCCGTAATTGTGGTCCTAAGCGACGAAAGTTGTGTTGGGTTCATCCTTGCCGTTTCTCTGTTTTGTGTTCCTTTTTTCCCCCTGTTTTCTTAATCCCTCTGTAAATTAAACTCGTATAAAAATGTAAATTTTTTTAGCCCAGCTGTCACAGGCAGTCCTCAATTTACAACCAGTACGGTTTGTGACTGGGACTTTTTAACAGCTAGACGGGGGGCACCATTTTGACTTTTTTGACCTAGCTCCACAGAGGTCTCCACAAGGGGGGGTGACCCTGAGGTGACCCCCCCCAATCCCTCAGCAAGGGCACAAAATCCTTTGCCGTGGCTGACAGGGCCACGGGCTTGTAACAGATCCCCGAGCAGCACCTGTTGAGGCTCAGTTTGATTTTAATCCAATTCCGGCGTCGACGCCTTTGATTCCTCGGGCCAAATTGTGTCAATAATTAATTTGCAATCAAATGGGAGTTTAAAGAATTGTAGCCGGGCTGGATTTACTGCCTTTGAGCTTCAGCCTTTGGGCACTTCTGGCTGGGCAGTTCAGGCGGAGGCAGAGGAATGCTTCGCCCTTGGTTGCCGCGGAAACCGCATCAGCACCAAACTTGTGACGCTCTCCTTTTCTCAGTCTGAAATCTTTTCCCGACCATTTCTTGGTTCGCAAGAATCAAAGGCTCGGGCGAAGGTGCTAAATGCGGTCGGCAAGCCGGCGCTGTAAAGTTGGAAGTTGGCAAAAAGGAAAAATTGGAATTCCTGCAATGAAAGAAGAATTCTCTGGAATGGGGGTGGGGTGGGGGGAACACTCCATCCCTAGGGGTCTTTGAGCTGTATTCCTTCCTTTCTTTCTTTCTCTCCCCTTCCCTTCCTTCCTTCCTTCCTTCCTTCCTTCCTTCCTTCCTTCCTTTCTCTTCCTTCTTCTTCCTTTCTTCCTTTCTTTCCCCTTCCCTTCCACTTTCTTTCTCTCTCTCTCTCTCTCTCTCTTTCTTTCTTTTTCTTTTCCCTTCCCTTCCTCTTTCTTTCTTTCTTTCTTTCTTTCTTTCTTTCTTTCTTTCTTTCTTTCTTTCTTTCTTTCTTTCTTTCTTTTTCTTTCTTGCTTTCTTGCTTTCTCTTCTTTCTTTCTCTTTCTTTCTTTTTCTTTCTTTCTTTTTTCCTTCTCCTTCCTTTGTTTTTTCCTTCCTTCCTTTCTTTCCCCTTCCCTTCCATTTTCTTTCTTTCTTTCTTCCTTCCTTCATTTCTTTCCCCTTGCATTTTCTTTCTTTCTTTCTTTCTTTCTTTTCCTTTCCTTCCTTTCTTTCTTTTTCTCTTTCTCTTACTTTCTTTCTTGATTCCTTCCTTTCTCTTCTTTCTTTCTTTCTTTCTTTCTTTTCTTCCTTCCTTCCTTCCTTCCTTGTTTCCTGTTTTTATCTTTGAGCTTCATCCTGGACGATGCTTATTCCTCTGTTGTCGCCTCCCTCCAGTTTCAGAGGGCTTTTTGTTTTGTCTCCCACTTCAGTGGTTAAAAGTTCCTTTATTCAGGGGAGGTTAGATCCCTTTGCTATTTGAAAGAAAATATTAAAAATGGGTGTCTTGAACAGTTTGAAATAACCTTGTTTTCTTTCATATTATATTCAGTTCCTTTCCACTTTCTCTTCTCTTCCAAGTATTTCTCTATCGCCTTCCCTTCTTTATCCCTTTAGTTTCTTTTCTTTTATCCTTCCTTTCTTCCTCCTTCCCTACCTCCATTCCTTTCCCTTCCTCTCTCTTCCTCTCCCTTTTCTTTTTCTTTCTCTTTCTTTCTTTCTTTCTTTCTTTCTTTCTTTCTTTCTTTCTTTCTTTCTTTCTTTCTTTCTTTCTTTCTTTCTTTCCTTTCCTCCCTCCCTCCCTCCCTCCCTCCTCTTTTATATTTGGATTGCATTCTTCATTTTCTCCCCCCACCCCCGCACTTATTCTTATTATGGATCCTCTCGACTGATTACAATTTTGATTTTAATGATGTTCCCTGCACGCAGGTTTTAATTTGCTCTCCATGTTGTTTACTGCTGTCTCTTTCATTTGCTGAATAATAACAGCAGGAATAATGATGGTAATAACAAACATGTATTTATCGTCCAGCTTATTCTCTTTTTTTTCCCCAGCTCTGGAAAAGTTTGCAGCTGCTCCCGTTGATGCTGGAAGCCTCTTGGTCCACTTCTGGCTTAATCTAGAACTTTTCATGGCATCGGACAGTCTAACTTTCCGGCTGTTGCCGCGGCTGTTTATATCTACGGCCTGGATTTTGTTTCATGTAATGTGAAGACAAATTAAATTAGGAAGAGACGCAGATCCCTCCCAAAAGAGGGCCCAGTTTTAGGAAAGGCTAATGGAAAACATAATCTCGCCCTGGGGGACGGGAGACGAAAAGGTGGCCTATTAGGTCAGCTTGTTAAAAGGACTCAGGGAGCTGCAGGTCTATTTGGGGTGGAGACAGTCTGGGCTAATGGCCCTGCACATAAGCGCACGGAAGCCACGGGGAGTGGTGGTGGTGGTGGAAGAGAATAGGATTAGGTTGAACAATGCAGAGAAATGGAATGAGTAGAAGAAAACATTTGTAGCTCAGGTTGAACGGTGGTGCTCTCTGAGCTGGGTGGTTTTCTTGCAGACGTTTCATGACCCAACTAGGTAACATCATCAGTGCCAGAAGGGAGTGGGGTCTCTGCACACCCCACTCCCTCCTGGTACTGATGATGTTACCTAGTTGGGTTGTGAAACGTCTGCAAGAAAATCACCCAGCTCAAAGAACACCAAGGACCCCACAGTCCTCCTCTTCCTTCTTCCTCCTCCTCCTCCTCCTCTCAGCAAACCCCACTCCCTTCTAGCACTGATGATGTTATCTAGTTGGGCAATGAAATATTTTTTCCTCCTCCTGCTCCTCCTTCTCCTTCTCCTTCTCCTCCTCCTCCTCCTCCTCCTCCAACCCCACTCCCATCTAGCATTGATGATGTTACCTAGTTGGGTAATGAAACATTTGCAAGAAAACCACCAAGCTCAGAGAGCACCAAGGAGACCACAGTTCTCCTTCTCCTCCTCCTCCTCCTCCTCCTCCCCCTCCTCCTCCTCCTCCTCCTCCGCAAACCGCACTCCCTTCTAGCACTGATGACACTAACGAGTTGGGTCATGGAAACCTCTGCAAGAAAACACCCAAACTCAGAGAGCGCCCAGGACCAGCGCTACAAATCTTCTCTTCTACCAGTTTTTCCTTTGCCTGCCTATGCGAGAAATCAACCCTAAACCAGGAAAGTCTCCTTTGATTTATACTCTCTGCTTTCAGTCTTGTGCCACGACAGCCGGTGTATTTCAACTTTGGTGCCTTTAAGATATGTAGGCTTCAGCTCCCAGCATTCTCCAGCCAGCACAGGGGAATTCTGGGAGTTGGCTGTTCTTCCTGTTCAAGTCCAGCTGGCTGGAAAAAGAAGGAGAGGGCTATTATGGGAAAGTTCCACGTAATAAACCTCCCTTGCTTACATTTGTAATCCAGCTGCTTTCCCAAAAGATTTTGCAGCCAATGTGGGGCTGTTTTTTCAGAACCTGCTACCTTCTGGGTCTATTGGAACCACACAGACTGGGGATGATGGTTGTTGCAGTCCAATGCATCTGATAAGCAATCATGCCAGTGACAGGTATTCAAGGTGTTTACGAACACTTCCCAGCCTCATCTGGCTCCCTATGAAACTGTGTCCTCTAGGTACCCATCCCTGGAGGGTGCAAATCCCTGAATTCTCCCGTTGCCCAGGCAACCGCAGCATCCTCTTTAGGGCCCCGGAGTTAAAACAATCCCGGTGTTTTTGTCTTTGAGCTTCATCCTGGACGATGCTTATTCCTCTGTTGTCGCCTCCCTCCAGTTTCAGAGGGCTTTTTGTTTTGTCTCCCACTTCAGTGGTTAAAAGTTCCTTTATTCAGGGGAGGTTAGATCCCTTTGCTATTTGAAAGAAAATATTAAAAATGGGTGTCTTGAACAGTTTGAAACAACCTTGTTTTCTTTCATATTATATTCAGTTCCTTTCCACTTTCTCTTCTCTTCCAGGTGTTTCTCTACCGCCTTCCCTTCTTTATCCCTTTAGTTTCTTTTCTTTTATCCTTCCTTTCTTCCTCCTTCCCTACCCCCTTCCTCTCCCTTTTCTCTTTCTTTCTTTCTTTCTTTCTTTCTTTCTTTCTTTCTTTCTTTCTTTCTTTCTTTCTTTCTTTCTCTCCTTTCTTCCTTTCTCTCCAGTTCCTTCCCTCTCCTCCCTTTCCCTTCCCTTTTTTGTTCTCTTTTCTTTTTCTTCTCCTGCATTCCCTTCCTTTCTTCCTTTTCTTTTTCTTTCCTTCCCTCTCTCCCTTTCTCCTTCCTTCCTTCCTTCCATGGGCTACTTTTTCACACCAATTTTTGTGAGCCTGTGGATGTCTCTGTTTGTCCCTTGTATGAAGTAAGATGGACTGTTCCTTGGGGCTGTTCCTTCCTCCCTCCCTCCCTTCCTTCCTTCCTTCTTCCTTCCTTTTTCTTTCCCTCCCTCCCTCCGTCCTTCACTCCCTCCCTCCTTCTCTCCCCCTTCCTTCCTTCCTTCCTTCCTTCCTTCCTTCCTTCCTTCCTTCCTTCCTTTTTCTTTCCCTCCCTCCTTCACTCCCTCCCTCCCTCCCTTTCTTTCTTCCCTCCCTCCTCCCTCCCTCCTTTGCTCCCTCCCTCCCTCCCTTCCTTGTTCTTTCCCTCCCTCCCTCCTTTGCTCCCTCCCTCCCTTCTTTCCTCCTTCCTTCCTTTTTCTTTCCCTCCCTCCTCCCTTCCTTCCTCCCTTCCTTCCTTCTTCCTTCCTTCTTCTTTCCCTCCCACCCTCCTTCGCTCCCTCCCTCCTTCCCTTCCTTCCTTCTTCCTTCCTTCCTTCCTTCCTTCTTTTCCTCCCTCCCTCCTTCGCTCCTTCCCTCCCTTCCTTCATTCTTCCCTTTTTCTTTCCCACCCTCCTCCCTCTTCCTCCCACCCTCCCTCCCTCCCTCTTTTTCTCTCTCTCTCTTTTTCCAAATGTTTTGGAAGTTCACTTCCCTTTAAGTGCCAAGACTGGGATGTAAGACCAGATGCTGGAACAGCTCCCCACCTGGACCGATCACCTGCCCATTTACCTTGCCAGGTTGATAGATTTTTTTTTTTCAATCTCTTGTCAACCCTTTTCTGCATATCCTCTCTCTCCCTACAGCCCTTAAACTCACGCTTTAAGCCAGCAGCTGCCACCAAACCTGTCCAAAAATGGCAGTTAGAGGCAGCAGATCAGCGGCAGGTTATTATTTCTTTTCCAGAAGCCCATTGTATGAGAGGAAAAGCAGGAGCCAAATTCTGTTGTTATGTTAGCCTTTTTGGCAGATGGTAGAAAGTTCTGGGAACATGCCAGATCCGTATGTATGTATGTATGTATGTATGGAGAGAGAGAGAGAGAGATTTTTTATGACAAAGAAAGTGGCCAAGAACAAAACTGCAAGACAGACAGCCAAAGAGCTTGAAATGTCATCAAGATTTTTTGAAGTCCATCTTTCTTTCGTTTCCCTCTCAGTAAGATGAAAATAAAAACCTTTCTCCAGCCAAGCTAGATTCTTGAGGATCCTGTCCGTGTCAAAATTCATTTCTGGGCAGCTTTGCTTCTTTCTGTGTTGCGTTTCCAATCTCTTAATCTAGTTTGCAGCCTGAAGGTTTCCTGGTGGTGACCCATCCATCCACGTTTTAACCAGGTCTCATCTTTCCTTAAGAGCCTCAACCACACACATCCCCCTTTCAAAAACGAAAATAATAATAAGCCATAATGCAAGAATTCAGCGGCACAGAATTTTGTGTGTCCTGGCTCGACTGAAGTAAGTACAGATTTTTTCTGAGGCTCCAGTACAAGACAAACTTCTACGAGGCTCCAGCTTTTTTAATGCAGCTTATCTGCATTTAAGCCGAAGGAGCTTCGTCATTAGAAATATTTGAAAATGGGTGGACTTCAACTCCCAGAAACCCCCAGTCAGCATGGCTGTCTGAGAATTCTGGGAGTTGGTTGAAGGCCATCCATTTTAAAGAGGCCACGTTTGAGAAAAAGTTGCCAAGGCTGAGGACCCCTGATATAGGACAGGAGTAGGCAACCTTGGCTCTTTTATGACTGGTGGACTTCAACTCCCAGAATTCCTGAGCGAGCCATGCAGAGGGGAAAGGGAGAGGTTTTCAAGGGGCCATTTTTTTCCTCTCCTTCCTTCCTTCCTCCATGCTTTCTGCATTGCATTATGGGAAAAGTGAAGCCTGAAGCCAAAAGACCTTCAAGCCGAAGACGCTTGTTCTCCAAAGGAGGTTAGTTCAAGGATTACTTGATTTAAACCTCAATTCAGGCCTGCATCTGTAAGCACAGAAGCAACGTTCAAGGTGCTGCAGCAGCTTGGAAATATATATATATTAAAATGCAATTCCCCCCCCCCCCCTCCAAGCTGCTGCAAATGACATTAAGGTGGGGTGGTGAGGTGGTTGCTTGGAACAAATGAATTATCCTCAATTAGATCAAAGTATGTGTTTGCAGATTGGGAGAAAATAATGTGCTTTTTCTCCTCCTTCCTTCTTCCTTCTTTTCCTTCCTCCTCCTCCTCCTTCTCCTTCTCCTTCTTCGCCTCCTGCTCCTCTTTCTCCTTCCTCCTCCTCCTCCTCCTCCTCCTCCTTCTTCTTCTTCTTCATAATAATAATAATAATAATATTAGAAGGGACCTTGGAGGTCATCTAGACCAACCCCCTGTTCAAGCAGGAAACCCTAAACCATTCCAGACAAATGACTGTCCAGTCTCTTCTTAAAAACTTCCAGTGTTGGAGCATTCACCGCTTCTGGAGGCAGGTTGTTCCACTGGTTAATTGTTCTCACTGTCAGGAAGTTTCTTCTTAGTTCTAGGTTGCTTCTCTCCTTGATTAGTTGCTTCTTGTCCTGCCTTCGGGTGCTTTGGAGAAGAGCTTGACTCCCTCTTCTTTGTGGCAGCCCCTGAGATATTGGAAGGCTGCTATCCTGTCCCCCCTCGTCCTTCTCTTCGTTAGACTAGACATACCCAATTCCAGCAACCGTTCCTTATATGTTTTAGCCTCCAGTCCTTTAATCATCTTCGTTCTTCTTCAATGTGCTTATTATTGTTGTTGTTGTTATTATTATTATTATTATTATCACCATCATCATCATCATCATTAATCGCAGTCAGCCAGATGTTCAGACTGGATTTGGCATTTTTGTCTACCTATCGAGTCCTTCCCAAGGACCTGGGATAGGCAGATGTGGATGTTTGATGTTATTACAGATCTCATCGCAGGATGGAAACAGTTCCTAGTAAGGCCGCCTTTTGCAATTGACTGATGGCAAATTATTATTGTTGTTGTTGTTAATTATTATTATTATTATTTTGCCAAGTTGCCATTTTGCCAAAGGTTTCAAGGCCTACATGCAGATTTCATTTTTTTGCAGTCTGGAAAGAGGGAGAAATGCATGTAGCTCCTGATATTGCGACGTTTCAACACCCGTCATTTGTGTGTAAAGGTTTCATGTTGTTATATAACTGAGTTAGTCATTGCACACTCGTTCTGAGAGTGCAAAACCTTCCCTCTTTGCTCAGATTGAATGAGTAAGGGACAGACTTCATGTTGCTTTGGTTTGAGATTAGCTCTTGTATTTGAAGTTCTGGAGTCGGTCCTTGACTTCCAAGTGTTCATTTAGTGATGATATGAAGTTACAATGGCACTGAAAAAAGCGACATATGATGGTTTTTCACATTTAATGACCGTGGCAGTCTCCCCAGGGTCATCTGACTTACAGTCGGATGCTTGACAAGTGACTCATATTTATGATGGTTGCAGTGTCCTGGAAGTGGGGGGGTCATGTGATCCCCTTTTGCGATCTTCTGGCAAGCCAGATTCACTTAACAACCGTGTTGCTAATTTGACAACTGTGATGTTTCCCTTAACAAAGGTGGCGAGAAAAGTCCTAACATGGAGCAAAAATAGAACAGAACAGAATAGAAATATAAAATAGAAATATAGAATAGAAATATAGAATAGGAAAATAGAATAGAATAGAATAGAAATATAGAATAGAATAGAATAGAATAGAATACCAGAGTTGGAAAGGACCTATGAGGTCATCTAGTCCAACCCCCTGCTCAGGCAGGAAACTCTATACCCATTCCAGACAAATTGCTGTCCAGTCTCTTCTTAAAAACCTCCAGTGTTGGAGCATTCACCGCTTCTGGAGGCAGGTTGTTCCGCTGATTAATTGTTCTGCCGAAGTAGAGCGAACCAGCTGAATCCCAGCACTGGATGGATAGATAGATAGATAGATAGATAGATAGATGGATGGATGGATGGATGGATGGATGGATGGATGGATGGATGGATTTATTTATTTATTTATTTATTTATTTATTTATTTTTATTTATATGCCGCCCAATCCCAAAGGACTCAGGGCAGTGTACAGAATTAAAACAATCATAAAACAATAAAATAATACAGTCATACCGCGAGTCCGATACAATAGATATGATTGGATACAATAGATACGATAGATAGATTTGATAGATACGATAGATAGATAGATAGATAGATAGATAGATAGATAGATAGATAGATAGATAGAGTGGTGGGATTCAAATAGGTGAACCACCGGTTCTCTGTGTGGATGCCGCTTCCGGAAGTCCATTCTGGACCTGGGCAACAAAAAATTAGCTACTGGTTCTGCCGAAGCAGAGCGAACCGGCTGAATCCCAGCACTGGATGGATAGATAGATAGATAGATAGATAGATAGATAGATAGATAGATAGATAGATAGATAGATAGATAGATGGATGGATGGATGGATGGATGGATGGATGGATGGATGGATGGATGGATGGATGGATACAATAGATACGATAGATAGATTCGATAGATACGATAGATAGATAGATAGATAGATAGATAGATAGATAGATAGATAGATAGATAGATAGATAGATAGATAGATAGATATGATCACTGGTGGGATTCAAATAGGACGGTGAACAACCGTTTCTTTGTGTGTGGATGCCGCTTCCGGAAGTCCATTCTGGGCCTGGGCAACAAAAAAATTAGCTACTGGTTCTGCCTGATGGAGGCTCTAAATTTTCCAGGTGTGCAGTTGCCAGAGGTGGGAAAGTCTCCCGGGTGGCCCTTCCCATCGGAGCTTCATCCTTGCTTATGAAACCATTTCTCTTCTCTCAGCGCTTCCAGCCTCTGATAGGTATCGTGGCTGCTTAATGAGCGATGCTTAATTAATAAACTATTCTGGAAAACACGTGTGACATTGTTTGCTTCCCGAAGCCGCTTGGTAGGAAATCAAAGCTATTCCTTTTATATTTTTTTTTAAAGAAAAGAAAAGATAGGTGGTCCTTGACTGACGACCGTATGTGAGCCCCAAATTTCCGTCGCTAAGCGAGACGGTTGTGAAGGTTTTGCCCTATTTTAAGACCTTTCTTGCCTCCGGTGGGAGGTGAGTCCCTGCAGTTGTTATGTTAGTCACACGGTCGTTAAGTGAATCTGGCTTCCCGTATTGACTTTTGCCTGTCAGGAGGTCATAAAAGGGAATCGCCGGGGACACCGCGACCGTCATAAATGCGAGTCACTCGCCAGGCATCTGAATTTTGATCAAGTGAACCGCAGGGATTGTTGCGGAGGCCGTAAGTGTGAAAAACGGTCGTACGTCACTTTTTTGAGTGCCGATGTAACTTGGAACGGTCACTAAGTGGACCGTGCCAGTGAAGGAGCGCCTGCAAAAGGCATGCAATTTTTGAAATGTTTTGTGCCTCTCCTTCCTTCTCTGGAAATGGCTGCGTATTAAATATAGCACGCGGATGAAGGGGAAGGAAAAATGAAGCTTTAATAGCACAATATCGCATCCCTGTAAAAAGGGGGAAAACAATTGAGCAGTGAAATGTCTCTTTTCGTTTACTGGCACCCTCAAATATCCTGTTTCTCTTCCTTGGCTCTGCTATGTAAGACGATAGCAAGGGCCATTGAGGGTGGAAAAATGATATATTTTTCTCTCTTTGGCTCCAGTTTTTTGGGCGCAGTGCTCAAAGCACCAGAAGCAAAGCCCTGACTTGCTCCAAAGACCTGTTGAGCATGATCATAATAATAATAATAATAAAGTTGGAAGGGACCCTGGAGGTCATCTAGTCCAACCCCCTGCTCAGGCAGGAAACCCTATACCATTTCGGACAAATGGCTGTCCGGTCTCTTCTTAAAAACTTCCAGTGTTGGAGCATTCACCGCTTCTGGAGGCGGGTGGTTCCACTGGTTAATTCTTCTAACTGTCAGGAAGTTTCTCCTTAGTTCTAGGTTGCTTCTCTCCTTGATCAGTTTCCACCCGTTGCTTCTTGTCCTGCCTGCAGGTGCTCTGAGGTGTGTTATCTGGGGGAGACATGTCCTGTGCATAGTTCCTCCGCCCCCCGTCTCTCTCTTCCTTGTTCTCACATGGGAGAAAATACATATATATATATTTGCAGAAAAATGCAAGTCTGAAGCGAAGGCATTTATTTTTAATGGCCCTTCCCCGAGGCTGCCTTCAGAAGACATGCAGGAAAGGGCTGGGGGTGGATGGTTAATATATTTCAGACCTGGAAAAGTAACTTGGAAATACAGAAATAAGAACAGGTTGGATGAGTGAGCAGAAAAAAAAAGAAAAATTGCTGTAAGGCAGAAGGAATGTTATGCTGCTCCTGTTACATAATTAAGCTCTTTCACAATGAAATTACTGAAAAACCTGTTTTCCAATATCGCTCAGCGCAATATAACATGACAGGCTTTACGTATCTTCCAACCTGTTTTTTTTTTTTTTTTTTTCCCTTTCTGGCTTGGCCAACGTTTCCTCGGATAAAGAGTTCTGTAGGAGCCGCAAACCTGCCCTTGCTTTCCTGCTCTTTATTTATTAGTTCGTTTTATTTATTTGCACCCTGCCTTTATTATCTTTGCAAACAATTCCAGCAGGTAAACACAGCCAACACACCTGCCTTCTCCTGTTTTCTTCACAGCAGCTCTGTGAAGTGGCCTGAAAGAGAAGGAGTAGGTTAAAGACACCCAGATGGCTTTCATGCCTAAGGCGGGACTAGAACTCACCGTCTCCTGGTGATTGGCCCAAAGTCACCCAGCTGGCTTTCATACTTAAGGCGGGACTAGAACTCACCGCCTCCTGGTGATTGGCCCAAAGTCACCCAGCTGGCCTTCATGCTTAAGGCGGGACTAGAACTCACCGTCTCCTGGTGATTGGCCCAAAGTCACCCAGCTGGCTTTTATGCCTAAGGCGGGACTAGAACTCACCGTCTCCTGGTGATTGGCCCAAAGTCACCCAGCTGGCTTTTATGCCTAAGGCGGGACTAGAACTCACCGTCTCCTGGTGATTGGCCCAAAGTCACCCAGCTGGCTTTCGTGCCTAAGATGGGACTAGAACTCACCGTCTCCCAGTTTCAGTCTGATGCCTTCACCACTAGACCAAACTGGTTCCCTTGAATCATAAAAGTGACTGATGGTGACTTACGGCATGGATTAATTTTCTCCTTCAGTTTCCCCAAAACCTTTTTAGAGGTGTAATGATGTAAGCCAACTTTTTCTAACCTGGTGGCATGTTGGAAGGCAGCTCCTAAATAGGCTTTGGAGCCTAGAATAAACCATGGCTTGTGTGATCCCAGTGGACTGAATAAATGAGGGACTGAAGACATCCAGCATGACAGGGTTGTCGTTTTGGGGAGAACATAAATTATAAACAGAACAAATCCAACCAGCCGAAGGGTAGACGTGATGGATGCCAAGGTCTTTTTCTGAGGTCAGTTTTCTATCTTTTTAAATTAGGAGGAGGGATTGCTTGAAAGGCCAGCATGAACTACAGACGGACAGACAGACAGAGATGCTAGCTAGATGATAGATCAGTGATGGCGAACCTTTTAGAGACCGAGTGACCAAACTGCAACCCAAAACCCACTTATGCATCATCGGGTGCTGGGTGGGTGTGGTCCATTGGCTGGGTGTGGCCAATTGAGTGGGTGTGGCCCATTGGGAGGGCGTGGCTGCGGTGATAACAGCAGACTGGGTGGGACGAAAAAGTTCAATCAATCAATTCCAACTTTGCAAGATCTTTTTTTTCCGCGAGAAGTTGAAATTGACTGATTGATTGAACCTTTTTTTTTTGTTTTGCACACAGTGGCAGAGGCCTAAAGCGAAAAGGTTTTATAAAACCCAGCTGAAGGCCCAGGACTGGGGCGATGGCGCACGTGCCCACAGAGAGGGCTCTGAGTGCTGCCTCTGGCACCCGTGCCATAGGTTCGTCACCACTGTGATAGATAGATAGATAGATAGATAGATAGATAGATAGATAGATAGATGTAGATAGATAGATAGATAGATAGATAGATAGATAGATAGATAGATAGATAGATAGATAGATAGAGATGGATGGATGGATGGATGGATGGATGGATGGATGGATGGAGATAGACAGACAGACAGACAGACAGATAGATATAGATAGATGGATGGATGGATAGAAATAAAGATAGATAAATGGATGGATGGATGGATGGATGGACGGAGATAAAGACAGATAGATAGACAGACAGACAGATTAGAGATGTATATGAGATTGTCCTTGACTTACAACAGTTCATTTAGTGACCGTTCAAAGTTACAATGGTATTGAAAAAAATGATTTATGACCATTTTTCACACTTACGACCTTTGCAGCATCCCCGTGGTCACGTGATCAAAATTCAGAGGCTTGGCAGCTGACTCATATTGAGGACGTTCGCAGCGTGATCCCCTTTTGCGACCTTTTGACAAGCAAAGTCAAATGGGGGAGCCAAATTCACTTAACAACCGTGCCATTAAACTTGAGCATCGCGGTGATTCACTGAACAACTGTGGCAAGGAAGGTCATAAAATGAGTCAAAACTCGCTGAACGACGGTCTTCCTTAGCGACGGAGAATTTTGGATTCTGTAGCTGTCGTCAGCGAAGGACGACCTGTGACTTTTCCGGGGAAGGTCCATCGTATCTTCGAACAGCTGCTAAGCGGTCGGTCGTAAGACGAGAACTTACATGTATTGCAGTGATGTGTTTCCTGGGTCCCTTAGCCGACGGATTTGCATAAAATTTCGTATCTCCGGCATGTCTGGGTAGGATGGTTTTTATTCATTTAATAACCATCCAGATGTTTCTGGCAGGTGTTTCCACCGTTAGGCAGGAATTTCCATGTAGGTGTTCTAGTTCTTTCTGGAACAAGGGGGGGGGCTGCCCCTCCCCCACCCTGGGGTGTGTATTTCTTTTGCAGCAAATTATACCCATGTTGTGCAATTTGTTTGAATTATATAAGCCTTGGATCAGATTGCCCTCGTGAGTTCTGCCAGGGATGGGGTAGAGATATTTTGGCTGATCATCCAGAGATTTTATTTAACAACAACAACAACAACAACAAAACCCTTCTCAAAGCAAAAACTTTTATTTGGAAATTTATTTGGCTGAGCAGCTGCTCTCTTTTTATGAGAAAGCCGCTGCCTTTCTTGCTAACTCTTTTGTTTTATCCGTTTTATTGAAGCTTCATTGCTCCTTGCCTACTTATACCGGCGTGTGCTGCTGTATGGTTACGCTAAGAAACGGTTTCTCGAGTTTGGCAATTTTAAGACGTTGTGGACTTCAGCTCCGAGAATTCCCCAGCTGGGAATTTATAAATTGTCTAAATTATAAATTGTCTAAGTCTGATGTAGCAGATGTACGAATCCAGTTTATTTGGCTTGCAAAGCATGTCATTTTAATTGCTTAAGGTCTCTTAGATCAATCCATCCCTCTGTCTGTCTGTCTGTTTGACTGTCTGTCTGTCTATCTATTTATCTATATCTATCTATCTTTCTATCTATCTTTATCTCCATCCCTCCATCCCTTCATCCATCCATCTTTATCTCCATCCATCCATCCATCCCTCCATCCCTCCATCTATCTATCTATCTATCTATCTATCTATCTATCTATCTATCTATCTATCTATCTATCTTTCTTTCTTTCTTTATCTCCATCCCTCCATCCATCCATCCCTTCATCCATCCCTTCCTCCATCTATCTTTATCTCCATCATCCCTCCATCCCTCCATGTATCTATCTATCTATCTATCTATCTATCTATCTATCTATCTATCTATCTCTATATATCTATCTATCTATCTATCTATCTATCTATCTATCCATCCAACTGTGTGCAATCCTAGCTATCTACCTATCTATCTATCTATCTATCTATCTATCTATCTATCTATCTATCTATCTCTATCTATTCATCCATCCATCCATCCATCCATCCATCCATCTTTTATCTCCATCCATCCATCCATCCATCTATCTATCTATCTATCTTTATCTCTATCTATCTATCTATCTATCTATCTCTCTCTCTATCTATTTATCTATCTATCTCTATCTATTCATCCATCCATCCATCCATCTTTTATCTCCATCTATCTATCTATCTATCTATCTATCTATCTATCTATCTATCTATCTATCTATCTATGAGCCACCCATCCATCCATCTATCCATCCATCTTATCCATCCATCCACACATCTATATCTATCTATCTATCTATCTATCTATCTATCTATCTATCTATCTATCTATGATCCACCCATCCATCCATCTATCCATCCATCCATCCATCTTATCCATCCATCCACACATCTATATCTATCTATCTATCTATCTATCTATCTATCTATCTATCTATCTATCTATCTATGATCCATCCATCCATCCATCCATCCATCCACACATCTATATCTATCTATCTATCTATCTATCTATCTATCTATCTATCTATCTATCTATCTATCTATCTATCTATCTATCTATCCATCCATCCATCCATCCATCCATCCATCCATCCATCCATCCATCCATCCATCTTTTCTTTTGAGAACATGTATCAGAATTTCATTTTTTAACATGTGCCAGTATGAAAATTACAATTTCTGCCCATTTGTACAGGCGGGCCGAGTTCTTCCTCCGCTGCGCATATTTTATGGAAATTCCTTCTTCCTCCACTCCATCCTGCCTGCGTCTGCAGTTTCCAAAGGTTTAATTAGCCACATCGGTGGGGATGGACCCTTTGCAGCCGGGGCTATTTTTAAGTGCTAAAGTTCCCAATCAGCAATATCTCTTGGTTTTTTTGGAGACACTTGTAGATGCCAACGCCGTGAAAAGGAGAAATCTCAGCATATTTTTTCTTCTTCTGATTTTAGACGCCCAATTTAGCTGCCAAGCGGGATGCATGACCCTCACTCACTCGGGGGGGGGGGGGGGGGAGAGTTGTGTTATGAAGTGGGAATTGGCCATTACAGATAGTCCTCGACTTAACAATGGTTCACTTAGTGACCGTTCAAAATCACAATGTTGCTGGGGGAAAAAGGGACTTAACGACCGTTTTTCACACTTAAGGACTGTTGCAGCACCCCCAGGGGTCACGTGATCAAAAGCCAGACGCTTGGCCACTGACTCGCATTTATGACGGTCGTGGCGTCCCCTGTGGGGGTCAGGCGATCCCCTTTTGCGACCTTCTGACAAGCAAAGTCAATGGGGGAAACCGGATTCGCTTAACAACCACATGATTAACTTAACCACTGCGGTGATTCATTTAATGATGGTGGCGAGAAAGGTCATGAAACAGGGCAAAACCCATTTAACAACTGTCTCTCTTTGCTCAGTTCTGGTGGTAAGTCAAGGAGTACCTGTTCTCTGGTGGGTTGGTCTGTGTAAAGAAGGATCAACAAAGTGCTGTGATGCAGCAGAGTTTGGGGTGCAAAATTGGAACTGTGCAGAGTTCACACCTTCCCAGTTTTTAGTTGACTAAACCACCATGGCTGGCTGGGGGATTCTGGGAGTTGAAGTCCACCCATCTTTAATTTAGAATAGAATAGAATAGAATAGAATAGAATAGAATAGAATAGAATAGAATAGAATAGAATAGAATATGTGGAAGGGAACAGAACAGAACAGAATAAGGATAGCATAGCATAGCATAGCATAGCATAGCATAGCATAGCATAGCATAGAATAGAATAGATATTGGAATATAGAATAGAGTAGAGTAGAATAGAATAGAATAGAATAGAATAGAATAGAATAGAATAGAATAGAATATATGGAAGGGAACAGAACAGAACAGAATAAGGATAGCATAGGATAGCATAGGATAGCATAGAATAGAAATAGAAATAGAAAGAATAGAATAGAATAGAATAGAACAGAATATATGGAACAGAACAGAACAGAACAGAATAAGGATAGCATAGGATAGCATGAAATAGAAATAGAATAGAATAGAATAGATATTGGAATATAGAATAGAAATAGAAATAGAAATAGAATAGAATAGAATAGAATAGAATAGAATAGAATAGAATAGAATAGAATAGAATAGAATAGAATAGAATAGAATAGAATAGAGCTGGAAGGGATCTTGGAGGTCTTCTAGTCCAGCCCCCCGCTCAAGCAGGAGAACCTGTCCTATACTATCTCAGGCCTCTTCCAGTGGTCAAGCTTGAGAAAGGCTGGCTTAAAGTTGTAACCTCTGGGTTTACAAATTGTCATTAATTCTCAATTTGGGCAACAAATTTGAACTGAAGCCAACTTAAGGATGCGCCAGCCCAGCCAAAGCCCTTAAGTAATTATGTGTTACGTAATGTATTTGGCAGTAAGCCAGGAGAACACCCAGATTAAAGAGTTGTGTTTTAATTAGGAACTTTCGGCCCCACCTGTTCATTGCCAAAAGTTAAAAATAACAGCCTGTTTCATCATGCTGGCTGCATTTTAAGGTTTTAATTCCCCCATCGTTAAATCATAATTATGAACCTCTCTAAGACAATGTTTCTCAGTCATGACAACTTAAAGAATTCTGGGAGTTGAAGTCCACCCATCTTCAAGTTGCCACAGCTGGATATTTGAGAAAACCATAGATATGGGCTCTTGAACGAAGTCCCATTCGTCATCTTCAGGCTGGTGTTTTCAGCTTCGTGCTTTGAGCAGCTTTGTTTTCTGAGGTTTTCTGAGGTTTTCACGGGTATTTGTATGTAGGTCTTTGGTTGTTCGGGTTTTCTCCCGCGTATATATATATAAATAAAATGAGCACCAGGGTAGTTAAAACTATAAAAAGTTTAATTAAAAAACGCCGGCATCATCAGGGCTTAAAACGCTAGGAAGTGAGGAAGTCCCTTATAAGCAAGCCAAGATCTGCGCCCGGCTCCTCGATCTTGTTATTGGACCTAATTGGGTGGATTGCACTCCGGTGATCCGTTTCTTCCTGCACCACTTATCTACGTGTATGTCATCACTTGTCTTCTTTTCCTTGGATTCCAGGATAGGTGGAACGCCCTCCCTATTTTAAACATGAATATACCCAGAGTTCATATTTTTAATGCTATTACACACACACACACACACACACACACACACACACACACACATATATATTCTGAGGTTTTCGCGGGTGTTTGTATGTAGGTCTTTGGTTATTCGGGTTTTCTCCCACGTAAAATTGGAAGTGTCTTGGCGACGTTTCAACGAAGTCTCATTCGTCATCTTCAGGCTGGTGCTTTCGGCTTCGTGCTTCTAGGAGCAAATGCTCCCAGAAGCTCCTAGAAGCATGCTCCTAGAAGCATGAAGCCAAAAGCACCAGCCTGAAGAAGACACTTCCAATATTTTGGCTGTTTTCTGGCTGTTTTGAGTTCTTTTTTTCAAGCAGGGATGTAGCTATCCAGATGTTGCGCTCCAATATCCATAAGCTGTGGGCAGCAAAACCACGGCTGAAAAGAAGATGGATTGTGTAGTCTAATCTTTTCCGGAGAAACTGTGTTTTTCGGATCATGTCGGACCCTTAAATCTTTTTTCCCCACTGTCTTTCTACCAAAATAACTGGAGCATGATCCTTTAAAAACAACAACAACAAAAAACACAGCCCCAAACCTTTTGCAAAAGCGAAGCTTGAAAAGAACACAAAAGCAGATGGTTTATTAAGGGAGAATTTAACATCTTTTCGTTCTGTTGTTCTAAGGCTGTTTGTTGACTTTGCAGATGCTGACAAAATGGATAATTGTTATCGCTTAGCAACCCTTTTGCAGGAAATATTCTCATTTTTAAAAGTAATTTCCACCCGGTCAGCGAAGGCATTTCTCCGGTTCTCAGAAATCCATCAAGTGCCACCACTATAATTTTGCTCTAGCCAAATAAATTGGCAATATTGTTTTCACGGTGCTCGGGACTCATACTTGGGGGAAAAAATCGATACGCAGCCAATCCACAAAATATGTTACACTATTTGGGGTATTTGTGCTGTTCTTTTTTGTTTGGTTTCTACAAAAAAACCTCACCCGCTTCCCAGGTAGATATACCCAGAGCTTTAATGTAAATGGACGTACTTTTTAAAAGTGGCTTTCCCTGACAAAAGATTGTTTTTAAAACATTATTTTTTCTTTTCTAAACTAGTTTTTCAGGAAATCCCAGTGAATAAAATGTGAGGATCTCCAGGTTCACTGACTGGGGCAGCTATTTCTCGACTTATGACCACAAACTTTCTGTTGTTAAGGAAGACAGTTGTTGAATTTCGTCCCATTTTGCGACGTTTGTTGTTAAGTGAATCACTGTAGTTGATAAATGAGGAATCTGGTTGTTAAGTGAATCTGATTTTACCCTAGTCCAGGAGTAGGCAACCTTGGCTCTTTTAGGACTCGTGGACTTCAACTCCCAGAATTCCTGAGCCAGCATGGGGAACTATGGCCCCTTTATGACTTCTGGACCAACTCCCAGAATTCCTGAGCCACCATGGCTCAGCTTGGAAACCTCTCCCTTTCCCGAAACTCAGTGTGGCTGGCTCAGGAATTCTGGGAGTTGAAGTCCATGAGTCCTGAAGGGGCCATAGTTCCCCCATGCTGGCTCAGGAATTCTGGGAGTTGAAGTCCACGAGTCATAAAAGAGCTGATGTTGCCTACCTCCGGCCTAGGCCTAGGCCGCTTTATGACTGGTGGACTTCAACTCCCAGAATTCCTCAGCCAGCATGGCTCAGCTTGGAAACCTCTCCCTTTCCCCTCAGCATGGCTGGCTCAGGAATTCTGGGAGTTGAAGTCCACCAATCATAAAAGAGCCAAGATTGCCTACCTCTGGCCTAGACTTTGCTTGTCAGAAGGTTGCAAAAGGGGATCCCCCCCTTGGGACACTGCAACCTTCCTAAGTACATGTCAGTTGCCAAGCCTCTGAATTTTGATCACGTGATTGTGAGGGATGCTGCAAAGGTTGTTAAGTGTAAAAAAACGGTCAGACGTCATCTTTTTTTCAGTTGTAACTCTGAACGGTCACCAAATGAACTGTTGTAAAATTAGGGGACTGGAGCCTAAAACATATAAGGAAAGGTTGCTGGAATTGGGTCTGTCTAGTTTAATGAAGAGAAGGACGAGGGGGGACATGATAGCAGTGTTCCAGTATCTGAGGGGCTGCCCCAAAGAAGAGGGAGTCAAGCTATTCTCCAAAGCACCTGAAGGCAGGACAAGAAGCAACAGATGGAAACTCATCAAGGAGAGAAGCAACCTAGAACCAAGGAGAAACTTCCTGACAATGAGAACAATTAACCAGTGGAACAACCTGCCTCCAGAAGTGGTGGATGCTCCAACACTGGAAGTTTTTAAGAAGAGACTGGACATCCATTTGTCTGGAATGGTGTAGGGTTTCCTGCCTGAGCAGGGGGTTGGACTAGATGACCTCCAAGATCCCTTCCAACTATTATTATTATTATTATCATCATCATCATCATTATTATGTGGAGGACCCCCTGCAAACAGCATTAATGCAGGGTGTTGTCTACCTGTTGAATTGTTCTCAATCACCCTGGGAGTCTGTTGAGCGCCGAAATCAGTATGGATTCAATTTTTCATACGCCCATTTTAATGAATGGGGACCTGATGTTTTTAATTGCGGTTTTGGGCGTGCTGCTTACATGGAGAACCACTCCCCGTTTCGGTCCTCTTTCAGCAAGGAATTGCCTTGGGGCCTCCGATTCTGACGAGCTTAAATCGTGTTTGCTTCAGTGGGTGCATCTTTTTGATCTCGGAGCTTACCGGGCCTGCGTCGGCCTGCAGCAGACTTAAGTCTCCTGCTTGGTTTTAATAGAATGACGAAATTGGAAGGGACCTTGGAGGTCTTCTAGTCCAACCCCCTGCTCAGGCATGAAACTCTATCCCCTTTCAGACAATTAATAATAATAATAATAATAATAATAATAATAATAATAATAGTAAAGTTGGAAGGGACCTTGGCCCTGTTATGACTTGTGGACATCAACTCCCAGAATTCCCAGGAATTCTGGGAGTTGAAGTCCACAAGTCATAAAAGGGCCAAGTTTGAAGACCCCTGACGTAAAGAGTCAGCAGCAAAGATCCTGGGATCAACAAAGAGATCCACCTTCTCAGGATAGTTAAAAAGGAACTCAGAAAGTCCCCACTTAACAATTCTTGCAGAATGTTGACAGTCACATGATCAAAATTGTGCCTATCTCTCTATCCCTCCCTCCCTCCATCTTTTCTATTTATCTCTCTCTCTCTCATCAATCATCTCTGTCTGTCTGTCTGTCTGTCTCTCTCTCTGTCTATGTCTGTCTGTCTGTGTCTGTATCTATCTGTCTCTATCTATCTATCTGTGTCGATCTATCTGTCTATCATCTATCTGTCTCTGTCTGTCTATCTCTATCTCTGTCTGTCTGTCTATATCTGTCTCTCTCTCTCTCTTTCTCTCTATGTGTCAATTTATCTATTATCTATCTATCATCTGTGTCTGTCTGTCTGTCTGTCTGTCTGTCTCTCTCTCTCTATCTATCTATCTGTCCAAAAAGTCAAAATGGCAGCCACAATGACAGGTAATCCTCAACTTACAACAGTTCATTTAGTGACCGTTCAAAGTTACAACGGCACTGAAATAACTGACTTATGACCGTTTTTCACACTTACGACCGTTGCAGCCTTCCTGCGGTCAACGTGATCGAATTGGCAACTGACTTGTATTTATGATGGTCTCAGTGTCCCCCGGGATCATGCGACCCCCTTTTGCGACCTTTGGACAAGCAAAGTCAAAGAGGAAGCCGGATTCATTTAGGAACAGTGTTGTTAACGTGCAGTGATTCACTTGGCAAGGGATGTCGTAAAATGGGGCAAAACTCACTTAACAGCTGTCTTGCTTAGCAACAGAAATGTGGGATTCAGTTGGGGTCGTAAGTCAAGGACTGCTTGTATTGGATCTAACTGGGTAACTCCGCTCAATCTCTGCAATAAATCTCGCAAAAGAGAACTAGGTTCTCAGGGGGTTGGACTAGATGACCTCCAAGGTCTCTTCCAACTTTATTATTATTAAAATCCTCACGGGAAAGAAGAACCTATTGATGTGGTCATAAATAGATGTTCCTGGTGCCACTTTCCGGCAAAGCCCCATTTCATGTTTTGCAGGATTTTAGGATTTTGCTGTGATTTTTCCCGTCGTCGTTTCACCTCTGTGCATGTTTTTCTTCTGACATCGTTCGGACAGATCGGTTCTTTTTCTTGATCTCCATTTGTTTCCCTTTTCTGCTTACAGCAGCCGAGGCCTTTAATTTGTTTTAACTTTGAATATCGCCCAGAGAGCTCTTGTCAGACACTTGATAAATTAAAAAAGCAAATTAAAAGAAGAGTGATTTTTTTTTTTTTTTGCAGCTCTGTTCCTATAGTTCTTTTGTATTTTTTTTTCCCCGGTTGCAGAGAAGAGCATATAATGTGGCATCGGACGAGCAGGGTGAGGTGGTGTTTTAAACCCTCTGCTGTGGATATCCTTCGTTTCAAAAAACCCCAAAAACGGAAAAAAGCCTCCAAAATTGTTTTTCTTCAATTTGGCACTGAAGTCTAGTGGTATGAAGTTGGAATATTTAATGACTGTATATGCAAATCTGCACGTCACAGATGGGCCAATGCTAAAATTAATAAGAACAATTGTTGTTATTACAGTCAGCCAGATGTTCAGACTGGATTTGGCAGTTTTATCCATCTCTCGAGGACCCTGGGATAGACAGATGTAGATGTTTGATGATGTTAGAGGTATCGCTGCAGGATGTAAGCTGTTCCGAGTCGAACTGCCTTCCGCAATTGACTGATGCTGAATTTATCAATGCCGATGGTGACCAAGTGATGCTCCGGGTGTTTTGGGATTGCATCCAAGGCACCTATGATTGCTACCTTTGCTTTCTTTTCCCACAGTCGTTCTATTTCAATTTGCAGGTCTTTGTTAGTTTGTTATCCTCTCCAGTTCTTCCTCTCCCCTCCCCTCCCCTCCTCTCCTCTCCTCTCCTCTTCTCTTCTCTCCTCTTCTCTTCTCTTCTCTTCTCTTCTCTTCTCTTCTCTTCTCTTCTCTTCTCTTCTCTTCTCGTCTCCAGCTACTGCCCCATCCACTCTCCAGACTTTTTTTGTCTGTCTTATCAACAGTTGTTAAGTCTGGGGTGTTATATGGCAGGTGTCTGTCTCTTTGAACTCTAAAGACCCAGAGCATTTGAGCTTCTTCATTTTCTATGACTTTGGTTATTTTACGGTCTCACCAGTTCTTACTATGGTTTGTCGAACAGTCAGCCAGATGTTCAGACTAGATTTGGCATTTCTGTCCACTTGTCAAGGACCTGGGAAAGGCAGATGTGGATGTTTGATGGTATTAAAGGTCTCGTCGCAGGATTTAAGCTGTTCCGAGTAAAGCTGCCTTCCGTAATTGACTGATGGGGATTTTGTCAATGCCAGTGGTTATTATTATGCTTTGTTACACAGTCAGCCAGATGTTCAGACTGGATTTGGCCATTTTGTCCACCTATTGAGTCCTTCCCAAGGACCTGGGATAGGCTGATGTTGCTGTTTGATGGTATTAAAGGTCTCGTCGCAGGATTTAAGCGGTTCCGAAGAAAGCTGCCTTCTGCAATTGACCAAGGGGGATTCTGTCAATGCCGAAGGTGTTCAAGTGGTCCTCCAGTTGTTTTGGAATTGCACCCAAGGCATCTGTTCCTATTGCGACCACCAGTGCTTTATTTTGCCACATTATTAATTATTATTGTTGCATTTTAATATGTACTCATTGGGCAACCGAAGCTTACTTAATGATTCCTTTCTACAGCTTGGATAATTTGAAGAAGTGATTTTTGACCCGGGAAATTTTCAGCAACCTCTGCCAAACGTATCACGGCACGTCTGCGTGTCTTAATTAAAACAGACTCAGAAACAAGGGATTTGTGATGGGCAGTTGGAGCCCGCATTAAAAATTCTGATGGAAATTCTCTAGCTGCCAGAATCCAGTCCCATTCCAGATGTTTCCGCTTAGAAGCTGGCACCACAGGGACCGCCTGAGCTTCTGTTGACAGCCCCGAAGATTTGAACAAAGCTTGTACAGATCTGTATGTAGGGGGCAAGAGGCTGACTTTGTAAGCAGCTTGAAGAGCTTACCTATGAAGTGGTATATAAGTCTAAGTGCTATTGCTATGTTCAGTGACGCATGAGATTTAGCAATGGTCTGTGATGCATAGGAATTCATGCTCTCTCGTGCACAGGAGTTAATGATGCTCTGTGATGCTCAAGCATTAACAATGTTCTGTGATGCTAGGAAGTTAGCGGGACTTTGGGATACACAGGAGTTAATAATCTTCTGTTATGCGTGTCAGTTAATGATGCTCTGAGATGCACATGAAGGAGAGATGCTCAGCGACGCATGAGGATTTAGCGATGCTCTGCGGTGCGCCACAGTTCATGCTTTCTCATGCGCTGGAGTGAAGAACGCTGGGTGATGCCCAAGAGTAAATGCACTGTCATATATAGGATAGGATAGGATAGGATAGAATAGGATAGAATAGAATAGAATAGAATAGAATAGAATAGAATAGAATAGAATAGAATAGAATAGAATAGAATAGAATAGAATAGAATAGAATAGAAAATATGGAATGGAATGGAATAGAATAGAATAGAATAGAATAGAATAGAATAGAATAGAATAGAATAGAATAGAATAGAATAGAATAGAATAGAATAGAATAGAGAGGAGAAGAGAAGAGAAGAGAAATATAAGAGAATAGAAGGGAAGAGAAAAGAAGAAAGAAAGAATAGAATAGAATAGGATAGAATAGAATAGAATAGAATGAGTTGGAAGGGACCTTGGAGGTCTTCTAGTCCAACCCCCTGCTCAGGTAGGGGACCCTATACCATTTCTGACAACTGTTGCGAGAAAAGTCTTAAAATGGGGCAAAACTCATCTAACAAGCTTTTCACTTAGCAAGATAAATTCCGGGCTGAATTGCAGTCGTAAGTCAAGGACTACGTGTAGCATGCCTTACTTTACAGCAGTGGTTCTCAACCTGTGGGTCGGGACCCCATTTGGGGTCGAATGACCATTTCACGGGGGTCGCCAAACAATGCAGTCCGCCATTTCTTCCCCCCTTTTCCTTAGCTGGGCTACTCCCTTTTATTCTATTGGCTTTTGAAAACCAATAGAATAGACTCTCTTGAATAGAGTCTAATTCTATTGGCTTTCAAAAGCCAATAGGAATTGTCCAGGCTGTCTCTGCCCTGCTGAGCCCGCCAAAAGTCCCATTCTGCAAACGGTGCTGCACCAGTTGAGTAGTCCTCGACTTACGACCGGTTGAGTAGTCCTCGACTTACGACTGGTTGGGGGTCGCGACATTAAAAAGATTGAGAACCACTGCTTTACAGGTATTCCTCGGTTTACAGCCGTTCATCCAGTGACCGAAGTTACGACGTCCCTGGAAAAAAGGGACGCGTGACCGTTTTTCACACGGCCGTTTGCGGCATTTCCGTGATCGCGGGATCTAAATTCGGATGGCTCCCTTTTTACGACGGTTGGCGTGTCCCCGGGCTCCTGTGGTTTTTGCGACCTCCCAACAAAGCAAAGTCAATGCGGGGGGGGGGGAGGCAGAATTCACTTAACCACTGTGTGACTAATTTAACGACCGCACTGCATCCCTTCGCCACTGTGTTGAGGAAACTGTAAAAACGGGGCCAAGCACCCATCTCGCTTTGCCACGTGAATTTGGGGAGGGAGGGAGGGAGTGATGGCTGTAAGCCGAGGACCAGCCGCCGTTGTGATGCTTCTTGTACGAAGAAAGAAACCAGTTTTCTGTTGTTGTTTTTTGCGACAGCGGCATCTTCCACTGCGTTTCTGTTTTCCGAGCAGGAAAGCAGGCCGGAGTCGTCTCCTCGGTGGCCTTTTTCATATTCCTTGCATTTCTCGCTGCCATCTGAACTTTTTTTTAAAAAATAGCTCCCTTCCTTATCTAAAGCCGGGGTGCCTCCGGCAAAAACATCACACACACAGACACACACAAACATTCCTGATCTCGTGAGTCACTGCAGAAGACCAAGGAAGGCGGAGGATTGTTGTGTGTTGACAAGGGAGAGCTTTAAACTTCAGCTGGCAGCGAAGAAAAAAGCCTGTTTGCGTTCGGATTAAGGGATCCTTTTTATTTCCCCTTTTTTGCCCTCCGGCAAGAACTGGATAATCCGTGGGGAGGCTGGGCTTTGCTGCAAAGGTTTTCCGCCCCTTAGAAATGGGCCTTGGGTTGGTGGCTTCATTTCTCCCATCCTAAGTCCTACTCCCATCATCCCCAGGCAGCGTGGGCTTCCTTTGTTTATTAGATTTTTAGCCGGCCTTTATTATCGGGTGAGTAACTCGAGGGGGCGTGCGTTCGTCATGCTCCTTCCACCTCTTATTTTCCACACGACAACAACGACCCTCCGAGGTGGACTGAACGGAGAGAGAGAGGGACTGGGCCAAAGTCACCCAGCCGGCTTGCATTCCTAAAGTGGGACTAGAACTCACCGTCGCCTGGTGATTGGCCCAGAGTCACCTATGTCTAAGGCAGGACTAGAATTCACAGTCTCCTGGTGACTGGGCCAGAGTCACCTAGCCGGCTGTCATGTCGAAGGAGGGACTAGAATTCACAGTCTCCTGGTGATTGGGCCAGAGTCACCTAGCTGGCTGTCAGGTCGAAGGCAGGACTAGAATTCACAGTCACCTGGTGATTGGGCCAGAGTCACCTAGCCGGCTGTCAGGTCGAAGGTGGGACTAGAATTCACAGTCTCCTGGTGATTGGGCCAGAGTCACCCAGCTGGCTGTCAGGTCAAAGGCGGGACTAGAATTCACAGTCTCCTGGTGATTGGGCCAGAGTCACCTAGCCGGCTGTCAGGTCGAAGGCGGAACTAGAATTCACAGTTTCCTGGTGATTGGCCCAGAGTCACCTAGCCAGCTGTCATAAAGCGGGACTAGAATTCACAGTTTCCTGTGGACTGGCCCAAGTCACTTAGCCAGCTGTCATGTCTAAAGCAGGACTAGAACTCACAGTCTCCTGGTGACTGGCCCAGAGCCACCTAGCCGGCTGTCATGTCTAAGGCAGGACTAACTAGAATTCACAGTTTCCTCGTAATTGGCCCAGAGTCACCCTAATGGCTTTCAATCCTAAAATGGGACTAGAACTTTCTGTCTCCTTGTGATTGGCCCTAAGTCACCTAGCTGGCTTTCATACGTAAGGTGGGACTAGAACTCACCATCTCCTGGTGATTGGCCCAAAGTCACCCATAACAGCTTTCACGCCTAAGGCGGGACTAGAACTCACCGTCTCCTGGTGATTGGCCCAAAGTCACCCATACAACTTTCATGCCTAAGGCGGGACTAGATCTCACTGTCTCCTGGTGATTGGCCCAAAGTCACCCATACAGCTTTCATGCCTAAAGCGGGACTAGAACTTCCAGCGTCCTGGTATTTAGGCCACTACCTTAACTAATACACCAAACTGACTCTCGACTGGCTTTGGGCAGTTGGCTGGGTGTGGTGGTCCAGAGTCTCTGGAAGACTCCAGGTGGGAAGATGATCCCCTTGATCACCTGATCAAAATCCGGACACTCAGCAACTGACTCACGTTTACAACGGTCGCAGTGTCCCGGGATCACGTGATCTCCTTTTGTGACCTTCTGACAAGCAAAGTCGGGGGGGGGAGCCAGTTTGCCTCTCAAGCGTGTTACTAACTGAACCATGTGAGTAACCATGTTACTCACTTAACAAACTGTGGCAAGGATGGTCGTAAAATAGGGCAAAACCCGCTGAAGAAATGTCTCGCTTAGCAACATTCATTGTGGGCTCCATCGTGGTCGTGACCCGGAAAAATATCTATACACATAGATATAGAAATAGAGAAAAATATCCATAGATTTTTCCTCCGTCAGTGCTTAGAGCCGTAGGGGACGGTTTAACCACATCCTCATTCCGCCTGGGAGCTCAGCCGCCTCTTATCTGACCATGATCTAGTCAGTTGCCTTTGCTCCTCTTTTCCTAAGGTCACGGCCACATACCATTACGGATCAAGTGGAATATTTCCTGGGGATTGTGGCAGTTAAAATAAATAAATAAAAACCAACCCGGAAGGCGGAACCTAAATCGCCAGAAAAACCTGTAAACCTGTTTGTTGTTATTCTTCTTACCGAGTTTACAAGGAGACCACAACATATTTGTCGTTAAGTGAGACATTTGCTAAGCGAATCGGCCCCTTCCTTGCCCCGGCTGTTAAGCGAATCGCTGCGGTTGTTACATTAGTGACACAGTTGTGAGATGAATTTGGCTGCCCCATCGACTTTGCTGGTCGGAAGGTCGTGACTCCGGGGACGCTGTGACCGTGATAAGTATGAAGCCGTGGCCAAGTGTCCAAATTTTAGCCATATGACTTCCGGGGCGCCACATCGGTTGTAAGAGTGAAAAACGGTCGTTAAGTCCCTTTTTCGTTGCCGTTGTCACTAAATGAACTATTGTAAGTCAAGGACGACGTGTGTTATAGCCAGCCACGCCACAAGACTTTTGTTGTGTTTCTACAACACAACAATTTAGATGTCCGTGTGTGGTGTGTTTTTTCCCCCCAGGTTTTTTATTAATTTTCCAATATTACATTTACATATTTGAAAAGTAGCGTGGCGGTTGAGCACATTAATTCTATTACATTTGAATATTATCAGTACCAATCTCAAAGTATTACAATTAATTCCCTCTCTTTCCCTACTGTCATATTCAGATCAATACAGTTCTTATTCTATCAATCAAACAAAAAAGACCTTTCTAGTATTCATCAATAATCTTCAGTCTGTACATATCTTAATTTATTTGACATTCCATCTTAATTTAGACAATAACCTAATAAGTTTTTCTTAACTTTAATTTCCCATTGATATTTAAATTTAACCTTTAATCTTTATCATTTCCAAATTTTAAATGATCCCAATTTCTCAGTCTCCTTATATTTAGGGCTAATAATTTTTTTTCTTTTCTTCCTTCTACTTCCTTCATTTCTTCCTTTCCAGAAAAAGAAAAACAAAAATAAAAAAAAAACAACCATCAGCATTTGTACCACAAACCAATATACGAATTTAATTATTAGTATTTATACTTCTAAGTTTTACTTAACCTGTGTCTCAACTCATAACAATATCTTTAATTCAAATCTTAAGTTATCTGTAAACATTCAAACTTTTAGCAAGTCAGTGACCTGGTGGTTAATTTTCCCTTAATATTTTAATTATTGTAATTAAATTTAAATTAATTTAATTGAACACGACAATTTCTATGTCCGTGTGTGGTGTTTGGTTACGGGTTCAACGAGTTGCCAATGCTGCCCTTAAACTTGGATAGCTGGGTTCCAAATTCAAAAGCTGCTTCCTCTTCCGCTTCCCTTTTTCTGGCTGGCTAGCCTTGCAGCTGTCTTTACCAAATTCTTGCACAATTTCTTCACACGGATCTGTGTTTTTCCAGCATCTGTCCAAACCAGCTTTTTCAGTATCCTGGAATGAACATATGTGAGGATTAAGCCCTTGGAGGTGGATCAACTCTCATTGCAAGATTTTGCTCCTGAAATGCAAATCTCTAACCGAGACGCTTACATAAACATCGGCCGCTGCTTTCGATTTCGTGTGTAGAGTTCCTGGCTTCAGAAATATGCAGCATTTTTTTTGTTTGTTTGTTTTTAGGATACGATAAAGGGAAGGACAAAATGTATTCGTTTCACTGCAGAGGAAAACTAAATACTAAAAAAAAGTGAAGTGGGACCTTAAAAACGCGGAGTGAAATTATTAAGTTCCTCAGCTAACCTCATCTTTCAGGCGCTTGAAGGTCTTGTGAATGCAAACACGACTCTTTTCAGTCAAGATGGCTGTCGCAGCCATGCAATCAAATCCCATCCTTGTTTGCACCCAGGTCTACAATTGCATTCTTCTGGCGATAGGAAGTTATTGCATGTTTACGGCCTGTAGTTTTTACTGAGACGTGAAGCTTATAATTACTGGCAAGACTATTGTAAGGGGTTCTTAGTACTCTCTGAACTTGGTAGCTTTCTTACAGGCGTTTCATGACCCAACTGGGTAATATCATCAGTGCTAGAAGGGTGTGGGGTTTGTGGAGAGGAGGAGGATGACGACGACAGTGAAGTCCTTGGTGGTCTCTGAGCTTGTTTTTCTTGCAGACATTTCATCACCTAACTAGGTAACATCATCTGTGGTAGAAGGGACGGGTTTGTGGAGAGGAGGAGGAGGAGAAGGAGGAGGAGGAGGAGGAGGAGGAGGAGGAGGAGGAGGAGAAAGAATATTGTGGGGTCCTTGGTGCTCTCTGAGCTTGGTAGTTTTCTTGTAGACATTTCATCACCCAACTAGGTAACATCATCCGTGCTAGAAGGGCATGGGGTTTGTGGAGAGGAGGAAGAGGAGGAGGACTGGGGTCTTTGCTGCTGTCTGAGCTTGGTGGTTTTCTTGCAGACGTTTCATCACCCAACTAGGTCACGTCATCAGTGCTAGAAGGGAGGGTGGCTATGGAATTCTGGGAGTTGAAGTCCATCCCTCTTCAAGTGGCCAAGGTTGAGAAACCCTGGATTAGGTGATTTTCAGTTGCTTCCCATCCTTAGATATTTTGCTTCCTCTAGCCCAGAGGTAGGCAACCTTGGCTCTTTTATGACTGGTGGATTTCAATTCCCAGAATTCCTGAGCCAGCCATGCTGAGGGGAAAGGGAGAGGTTTCCAAGCTGAGCCAGGCTGGCTGAGGAATTCTGGGAGTTGAAGTCCACGAGTCATGAAGGGGCCATAGTTTCCCCATGCTGGCTGAGGAATTCTGGGAGTTGAAGTCCATAAGTCATGAAGGGGCCATAGTTCCCCCATGCTGGCTGAGGAATTCTGGGAGTTGAAGTCCATAAGTCATGAAGGGGCCATAGTTCCCCCATGCTGGCTGAGGAATTCTGGGAGTTGAAGTCCACAAATCATGAAGGGGCCATAGTTCCCCCATGCTGGCTCAGAAATTCTGGGAGTTGAAGTCCACCAATCATAAAAGAGCCAAGGTTGCCTACCTCTGGCCTAGGCCTAGGCCCTTTCATGACTCGTGGACTTCAACTCCCAGAATTCCTGAGCCAGCATGGGGGAACTATGGCCCCTTCATGACTCGTGGACTTCAACTCCCAGAATTCCTGAGCAACCATGGCTCAGCTTGGAAACCTCTCCCTTTCCCCTCAGCATGGCTGGCTCAGGAATTCTGGGAGTTGAAGTCCAGGAGTCATAAAAGAACCAAGGTTGCCTACCTCTGGCCTAGGCCTAGGCCGCTTTATGACTCGTGGACTTCAACTCCCAGAATTCCTGAGCCAGCATGGCTCAGCTTGGAAACCTCTCCCTTTCCCCTCAGCATGGCTGGCTCAGGAATTCTGGGAGTTGAAGTCCACGAGTCATAAAAGAGCCAAGGTTCCCCACTCCTGCTCTAGTGATAACTGGCAGGAAACCTAAACAGACATCCTGAAACAGACTCACAAACCCCTCTCCAGGGGGGCCTTTAAATTCCCCCCAAGCCGGAGACCTGTTCTGGGATGAATTTGACCCCCCACCCCCGCCTCTCCTGCTACCAAACCGCTGACCCTTTGCATCAACTCACATGAGTGGCAGACATTCCCGTAACGGATTAGCCGAAGGGATCTCGGCGGCAACTGGCAAAATGCAATTATTCTGCCGGCTGTGCAGAAATATCCTGGGCGGTTGGTAGGCTGGAAAAATTATTCAGGTTGCGTTTCGCTTTGAGGACCAATAAATAAATAAATAAATAAAATAAAATCAATGCTCTTTTCAAGAAGATCAAATGAGGGATGAGTAAAGGACAGCCGGCACGAAGACTCATAAATTCAATTTTTTTGGGGGGGACCGGCTGTACTACTTAAATTCAATTGCACACCTCTGTTTGATCTCCAAAGTATAAACGCTGCACCTTCAAAGCTTTTCCTTTTTCTGCCCCGTTGCAAAAATCAAACGGAACAGAACGGGGAAGGACCTCCGAGGTCATCTAGTCCAACCCCCCCACCCACTCAGGCAGGAAACCCTGTACCATTTCAGACAAACGCCTGTCCAATCTCTTCTTAAAAGCCTCCCGTAAGGTAGACAGATGTTAAGTCGTTCGGTAAATCTGGCTTTGCTTGTCAGAAGATCCGACAAGTGGATCACCGGAGCCCGGGACGATGCAATCGTCACCAATAGGAGTCCGTCGTCCGGTTCACCCAACTTTTTGTTGTGTTTTGGCAACGCAACGACATTTGGGTGGCGGGTTCGGTGACTTGCAAACCCTGCCTTTAAACTTGGGAGTGTCGGGGTTTTGTGGCGGGTTCGAAACTCAAAAGGTGCTTCCTGCTTTTCTCCCTTCGCCAGGTGGCCAAGCCCGCAAATTTGGATTGACCGACGGCGGGGATACTGCGACCGGTTGTAAGTGCGAGGACTGATGGGGAACCCTCTTTTTTTTAGGGCCCTTGTAACTTCAAGCAGTCACTGAACGAACGGTCAGGAATGCGAGAGCATTTTTTTCCCAACAAACCCGTTTTATGAAAAGGTGGGTGCTTTCATGAGCCGCATCGCGGCTCATGAAAGCACCCACCTTTTCATAAAACGGATTTGTTGGGAAAAAAATGCTGTCGAACTCTTAAATTTTCTTTGACCAATTGCTGCCCAATGCAATCAGCTCTCGTATTTTTATTTGTTTGTTATTTTTCCTCGCCCAACTCATCCCTGGAAGAGCTATAGCAGTGAGTCGCTCCCCGCTCGGGTGTTTTAAATGTTTTTCTGCACACGTCTTCTCTCTTGGAAGGCTGCACACACACCCCTCGATTGTGCAAGGATCAGGAGCTGTCCACACCAGCACTTCGGCTTCGGAAAGCAGGAGAGAAGGAAGGAAGGAAGGAAGGAAGGAAGGAAGGAAGGAAGGAAAGAGTGCAAAACTGCTGCCAATTTTCTGCTGGGGGCCCATTCCGGGCAGCCCAGTTTTGCCTTCTGGGTGGGGGGGGGCTGGTTGCAAATCAGCTTTGCCCCTCCTGGAAAGAGGGGTGAGTGGGATTTGGGGGTGCTAATGGGGTAAGGGCTTTGGGTGCGAATTGCACTGACTGCCTGTCAAGGTCATTGGATGTGACGATTTGTGAAATGGGGTATTTTTTGAAGGGAGCATATTTAAGTGTTGCCAAATATGACTGGTGTTGGTTGTTTGCACGAAACACAGATAAAGTCTCTGCCCTTCCTTCCTTCCCTTCCTCCTTCTTCTCCTCGCTCCCTCCTCTTATCTCTTTTCCCATTCCTCCCTTCCTTTCTCCTCCTTCCCTCTCCTGTTTCCTTTCTTCCAACGTCCCTCTCCTCCCTCCCTTCTCTTCCTTCCCTTCTCCTCTCCCCCTCCTTCCTTTCCCTCCCTCTCTCCCCATTGTTTTTCTTTCCTCCTCTCTCCTTCCTCCCTCCTTCCCTATCCCTCCCTTCCCTTCTTCAACCTTCCTTCTTCCTCCTCCTTCCTTTCCCTCCCTCTCCTCCTTCATTCCTTTTTCCCTCCCTTTCCTCCTCCCTCCCTTCCCCATCCCTCTCTATCTTCCTTCTTAATCTCCCTCCTCTCTTCCTTCCCTTTCCTCCTTCCTTCCCCTTCTCCTTTCTCTCCCTCTCCTTTTCTTTTTTTCCTCCTTCCCCCTTTATTCCTTTTTCTTCTTCCTTCCTTCATTTCCTCCTCCCTCCCTTCCCCATCCCTCTATCTGCCTTAACCTCCCTTCCCCTTCCTTCCTCTCTCTCTTCCATCCTTCTTTCTTCCCTCCCTCCTCTCTTCCTTCCCTTTCCTCCTTCCCTCCCCTTCCTCTCCCCTTCCTCTTTCCTCCCTCCCCCTCCTTTATTCCTTTTTCTTCTTCCTTCCTTTCCTCCTCCCTCCCTTCCCCCATCCCTCTATCTTCCTTCTTAACCTCCCTGCCTCCTTCCTTCCTCCCTCCCTTTCTTCTTCTCTCCCTCCCTTCCATCCTTTCCTTCCTTCTTTCCTCCCCTCCCCTTCTCCTTTCTTCTTTTTCCTCCCTCCCCCTCCTTTATTCCTTTTTCTTCTTCCTTCCTTTCCTCCTTCCTCCGTCCTTCTATCTTCCTTCTTAACCTCCTTCCCTCCTTTCTCCCCTCCCTCTCCTTTATTCCTTTTTCTTCTTCCTTCCTTCCCTCCTTTTCTCCCTCTCTTCCCCATCTCTTTCTCCTTCCTCTTTTCTTCTCCCTCCCTCCCTTTCTCCTTCCTTCTTTCCTTTCTTCCTCCCCCCTCCCTCCCTTTTCTCCTCCTCCTCCCTCCCTTATCATCCTCGCCTTGAGCCAAGGCCAGACCAAGGCCCTGCCCTAGGCAGAGGCCGGCCCGAGGCCTCTCCGCCCTGGCGCCTGGCCTTCGGAGCCCAGCTGGCAGAGAGCTGCCAAAGGGGCCGCCGTGCCCTCGGTTGAGATGACCGCAGATGCCCGGAGACGGCCCAGCGTCCCTCTCCCGCTGCCAGCCTGCATGGCCCCGTCCTGGTTTCATTCTAATTTAATTCCCTAGGAATCGGGATCCAGTTTCTTCTGGCCTGTTTACCCTGCAGCTTTGAGACGGGGTGGGTGGGTGGGTGGGAGTGGGCGGGGGGGGGCAACTTGGCTATTCTTCCCCTCCGCTTTTGAGTTCAGGTAACTAATTGTCTTTTGTGTACTTTCTTGTGAAATGGTCTGTTTGGGGAGGCATGCGAGCAAGCGATCTCTGCTTGCAACCCAAGAAGGGGTAACATTTGAGAGCGAAGCAAACACACTCTGAACTTTCTTTTTCTTTCTTTCGTTCTTTTTTTCCTTTCTTCTCCTTTTCTCTTTCCTTCCCTTCCATCTGTCATCAGATACCCCCTTCTTCATCTTTTATCTTCCTTCCTCTTTTTCTCATCCTCCCATCTCGTCTTTCCTTCCTTCTGTCCTTTTCTCCCTCCCTCCCCCTCTTCCCTCCTTCCTCTCTCCCTCCCATCCTCCCTCCCTCCCTTTCCTTCCCACCTCCCTCCCTCCCATCCTTCCCTTCTTTCCATCCTCCCTCCCTTCCCCCCTCTCCCTCCCTCCCTTTCCTTCCTCCCTCCCATCCTCCCTTTCCTTCCCGCCTCTCCCTCCCTCCCTTTCCTTCCTCCCTCCCTTTCCTTCCCCCCTCTCCCTCCCTCCCTTCCATCCTCCCTCCCTCCCTTCCTTCTGATGTCTTCTGATTCTAATTAGAGAATTATCGAATTAGGGAATTTGGGCTATGATGTCCTGGGTGCTTTCTGAGCTTGATTGTTTTCTTGCAGACATTTCATGACCCAGCTAGGTAACATCATCAATAATAGAAGAGAGTGGGGTTTACAAGGAGGAGGAGGAAGAGGAAGAGGAGAACAACTCAGGGATCGCTGATGCTCTCTGAGCTTGTTTTCATGTAGACGTTTCATTACCCAATTAGGTAACATCATCAGTGTTATTGAGTGTGGATTATGCCCCATTTGTATATAATAGCTTGTCCTGCTAGTGGTGTATGTGTGTGTGGTTTTCTCTTTGATTAGGGAACCACCTAATTAGGGAATAGCTTGATCAAGGAACTTTAAATTTGGAGTGCTTGGGTGTTCTCTAAATGGGTTTTTTGCAGGCGTTTCATGACCCAGCTAGGTAACATCATCAGTGCTACAAAGGAATGGGGTTTGCAGAGAAGAGGAGGAGGAGGAGGAGGAGGAGGAGGAGGAGGAGGAAGACGACTTTGGGGCCCTTGATGCTGTCTCAGCTTGTTGGTTTTTTTGCAGACGTTTCATGACCCAGCTAGGTAACATCATCAGTGTCAGAAGGGAGTGGGGTTTGTGAGGAAGAGAAGGAGGAGGAGAACTCTTAGTTCTTGGTGCTCTCTGAACTTGGTTTTCTTGCAGACGTTTCACCACCCACGTTTGTGAATCAAATCCATCTTTCCCCTCTTGGTTTTGCTTGTCAGGACAGGGCAACCGTCATAAATACAAGTCAGTTACCAAGCGTCCATATTCCGACCACGTGACCGTGGGGCTACCGCGACGGTTGTTAAGTATGAGGATGTGCACAAGTCGCTTTTTTCAGGGTCATTTTGAAAGGTCGGTAAACGAACGGTCATAAACCGAGGACCATCTGTGGTTAAAAACAAACTCTCCGAAGAAGCCAGCAAACCCCTATTAAGCTGCTGCCCAAAAGAAAAAAAAAATGGGGGGGGGGGATACGGATGCGTGTGTGAAATCCCCGGAATTGTGTTGAAATCCAAGGAGACTTGACATTTTCCTGTTCCTCACTGACACACACCTCCAGGAAGAAGAGATGCTCGCCAATGTAAGTACAGCCTGAAAAAAAAAACAAAAAATAGGCATATTGGAAACCTTGATTTCAACTCTTGACCTACATTCAGTAAGGTTGCATGTTGCAATGGAAACACTGGTTTTGCAAAACCCAAGTTGAGAAGGATGTGTGTGTGTGTGTGTGTGCGCGCGCGCACAATTTATAGATACGGGTGGCACTAATTGACCCCAGCCCTCTGAGGAAATCTCAGCCCTGGGCCCCTTCATGGGCTGTTAAAGCTTCAGTTGCATCCCAATTGACAATCAGCATACAGAATGACAGGGTAGGGAGGGGCCTTGGAGGTCATCTAGTCCGACCCCCTGCTCGAGCTGAAAACTCTATTCCAGAGCCCAGTGAGGCCACACCTGGAATACCGCAGCCAATTTGGGTCACCCTATCACAAAAAAGATGTTGAGAGTTTGGAAAAAAAATCAGAGAAGAGCAACTAAGATGATCCAAGGCCTGGAGACCAAAACATACGAAGAACGGCTGCTGGATTTGGGTCTGGCTAGTCTAAACAAAAGAAGAAATAGGGGAGACACGATAGCAGCCTTCCAGTATTTGGGGGGCTGCCACAAAGAAGAGGGGGTCACGTTATTCTCCAGAGCACCAGAGGGAAGGATGAGAAACAATGGCTAGAAACTGATCAAAGAAAGAAGCAACCTGGAATTAAGGAGAAACTTCCTGACAGTGAGGACAATTAACCAGTGGAACAGCTTGCCACCAGAAATCGTGGGCGCTCCATCACTGGAGGTTTTAAGAAGAAACCAGACAGTCACTTGCCTGAGATGGTATAGGTCCTCCTGCTTGAGGGGGGGGGGGCTGGACTAGAAGACCTCCAAGGTCCCTTCCAGCTCTATTCTTATTCCATTCCATTCAATGGTCCTCCAATCTCTCTTTAAAAGCCTCCAGCAAGGCATATTAACATTTCCCCTAAATTAGAAAACACAGTCAAATACGAACGTTAAAAAGATCTCTATTCAGATACCGACGTCTCTCTAGGCCAGTGGTTCTCAACCTGTGGGTCGGGACCCCATTTGGGGTCGAACGACCATTTCATGGGGGTCGCCAAACAAGGCTGTCCGCCATTTTTTCCCCCTTTTCTTTGGCCATGCCCTTGGCACCCGGTGATGTATAAGTGGTTCCGGGTCACCACAACATGGGGAACTGTATTATGGGGTCACGGCATTAGAAAGGTTGAGAACCACTGCTCTAGGCCGTTTTAACCACTGAAGCGCACCGTCATCCTGGACTTACGACAGTTCATTTAGTGACCGCGTTCAAAGTTAACACCACCACAGGAGGGAAAAAAGCAACTTACAACCGTTTTTCACACTTAACGACAGTGGCAGCATTCCCACCTGCTCAAAATTCAGATGCTTGGCAACAGACTCATCTTTATGACGGTTCCAGTGTCCCGGAGGGTGTGTGTGTGTTTGTGTGTGCCACAGGAGCAAAAAAACTCGACTTACGACTGTTTTTCACAGAACGACCATCCCACCTGGTCAAAATTCAGACGCTTGGCAAACAACTCATCTTTATGACAGTTCCAGTGTCCCGGAGGGGTGTGTGTGTTTGTGTGTGCCACAGGAGCAAAAAAACTCGACTTACGACTGTTTTTCACACAATGACCATCCCACCTGGTCAAAATTCAGACGCTTGGCAACCGACTCATCTTTATGACGGTTTCAGTGTCCCGGAGGGAGGAGTGTGTGTGTGTGTGTGTGTGTGTGTGTGTGTGTGTTTGCACAGGAGCAAAAAGCCCCAACTTACAACTGTTTTTCACACAATGTCCGTCGCAGCATTCCACCTGCTCAAAATTCAGCCTCTTGGCAACCGACTCATTTTTATGACGGTTCCAGTGTCCCGGAGGGTGTGTGTGTGTGTGTGTGTGTGTGTGTGTGTGTGTGTGTGTGTGTGTGTGTCCGTGATCCCCTTTTGCGACCGTCTGACAAAGCCAAGCAAACGGGGACAGCCAGATTCTCACTTAACGACCGGTGTGACTCAGCGGAACAAATGCAACGATTCATTTAACAGCCGCGGCAGGAAAAGTCGCCAAAGGGGGGGGGGGACAAGCTCCCTTAGCGAAGGTTTCAGTCAGCCCCTGCGGTCCTAACTCGAGGACTCCTTGCATACGGTTCCCCCCCCCACCCACCCGCCCACTTCGGCTCGCCAAGCCAGCCGCGCCCTCCCGCAGCCGAGGCCATTGCAGAGGCGCCCGCGGCTTCTGCAAGCGGCGCCCGCAGCAAAAGGTTCGCGCGGCAGGAGCGGCGCCCGCCCGCCCGGGGTGGGGGACCCTCCGGCGCGGCGAGGAGCGCGCTAGGACCGGCGCGGGCGTCCCGGAGGAGGTGTGTCGCTCGGGCCGCCGCCGCCCGGCCCCTTCCCCGCCCGGCTCGGCACTTTGGGCTGCTCGGCTCCTGGCGACGGAGCGAGCGGGCGAGCCGCTGCCCGGGGCGATGGCAGCGGCCAGGCGCGTCTTCCACCTCCAGCCATGCGGTGAGCGGGGCAGGGCCGGGCAGGGCGGCGGGGCAGGAGGTCCTCTCGCCCGGGGCAAGGGCGGAAAGGTGGCCCGCCGGACGCCTTTTGCTAAAGGCTTGCAACTCCCGAGGCTCCTTTTGCGTTTTGGTCCCCCTCGTCTTCCTCCTTTGGTTCGTCTTCCTCTCCTCCTCCCTCCTTCTGCTCCTGCTGCTTCTTTCTTCTCCTCTTCCTCCTGCTACCTCGCCTTCCTCCTCCTCCTCCTCCTGGTCCTTCTACTACCTCTAATTCCTCTTCCCCCTAGTCCTCCTACTTACTACCTCTTAATTCCTCCTCCTCTTACCCTTAGTCCTTCTCCTTCCTCCCTCCTTCTGCTCCTGCTGCTTCTTTCTTCTCCTCTTCCTCCTGCTACCTCGCCTTCCTCCTCCTCCTCCTGGTCCTTCTACTACCTCTAATTCCTCTTCCCCCTAGTCCTCCTATTTACTACCTCTTAATTCCTCCTCCTCTTACCCTTAGTCCTTCTCCTTCCTCTTCCTCCTCCCTCCTTCTGCTCCTCCTGGTTCTTTCTTCTCCTCTTCCTCCTGCTACCTCGCCTTCCTCCTCCTCCTCCTGGTCCTTCTACTACCTCTAATTCCTCTTCCCCCTAGTCCTCCTATTTACTACCTCTTAATTCCTCCTCCTCTTACCCTTAGTCCTTCTCCTTCCTCTTCCTCCTCCCTCCTTCTGCTCCTCCTGGTTCTTTCTTCTCCTCTTCCTCCTGCTACCTCGCCTTCCTCCTCCTCCTGGTCCTTCTACTACCTCTAATTCCTCTTCCTCCTCCCACTTACTACCTCCTAATTCCTCGTCCTCTTACCCCTAGTCCTTCTCCTTCCTTCCTCTCCTCCTTCTCCTTACTACCTCTTAATTCCTCCTCTTCTTAGCCCTAGTCCTTTTGCTTCCTCTTCCTCCTCCTTCTCCTGGTCCTTCTACTTACTACCTCTTAATTCCTCCTCCTCCTCTCCCCCCTGGTCCTTTTGCTTCCTCCTCCTCTTCCCCCCTAATCCTTCTGCTACCTCTAATTCTTCCTCCTCCTCTCCTCCTTGTCCTTCTACTTACTACCTCTTAATTCCTCTTCCTCCTAGTCCTTCTCCTTCCTCCTCCTCCTCCTCGGCCTTCTACTACCTCTACTTCCTCCTCCCCTCCCCCCTAGTCCTTTTGCTTCCTCTTCCTCCTCCTCTCCTCCTGGCCCTTCTACTACTTCTGATTCCTTCTCCTGGTTCTTCTGCTACCTCTTCATTCCTTCTCCTCCTGCTCCTTTTACTATCTCTTCCTTCTCTCCCTCTTCCTCCAGGTTCTTTTGCTTCCTCTTTTTTCTCCTCCTCCTCCTCCTCTTCCTCCCCTTCCCCCCCCTCGCCGACCCTCCCCCGGCACCCCAACCAGGCTCGGGGGGAGGGGGCTCCCTTCTTCGCGCCGCGCTCTCAAGTTTTTGCAAGCCAAGCGCGCGCGCGCGCGCGCCAGCCCGGGTTGCAACCGGGAACTGCTCCGCTAAAGCCTCGCCAAAGTATAGCGTGTGTGTGTGTGTGTGTGTGTGGTGGGGGGTTGTCTTTTCCCCTCGGGGTGCAAAAGAGGAGCGGGGAGAAGCCACTTTCTCGTAGAGAACCCCTCTGTCGTTTGCATCTCCCCCCTCCCAGGACCCGTTGCGCTTGAATTCGCGTTTGTGTGTGAGTGTGTGTGTGTTTGTGTTGTTGTGATGCTCGAGGATGCCCGGCCACATCCTGCCTGCTGTTCGCGGCTCGGGGTTTTGTGTGTGTGTGTGTGTGTGTGTGTGTGTGTGTGTTTAAAAGGGCTTTCACTGCTTGGAAACCAAAGCCTCCTTTTGCAAAAAAAAAACTGGGTTTCTTCGCGCGTTGCGCAACGCCGGGTTGATTTGCTCTGCCTGTGTGTGTGTGTATGTGTTTCCGAGTGGTTTTTCTCGCACTTCCTCAACATGCTTGTTTTGCTGGGAGGTGGTTGGGTTGGGGTTGCCTCTTCCGCCCCCCCCCCCTTTTCCTTCCCACTGTCTTAGAAGCAGAAAAGAAAAGAAAAGTGCAACAAACAATCTGGAAGGGAAGCGCGGGCCCCGTGCTGAGCCCTTATTGAAAAGTGCAATTCTTTTTGCTTCTCTCCCGGCCTTTTTGCTCTTGATTTTCCTCCGGAGCAAAAGCAAAACTAGCCAGTATTACTAATACTAGTAATACTAATATTAATAACAACAACAAGTTGGAAGGAACCTTGGAGGTCATCTAGTCCACCCCCCCTGCTCAGGCAGGAAACCCTATACCAGGGCTAGGCAACCTTGGCTCTTTTATGACTGGTAGACTTCAACTCCCAGAATTCCTGAGCCAGCCATGCTGAGGGGAAAGGGAGAGGTATCCAAGCTGAGCCAAGGGGAATTCTGGGAATTGAAGTCCACAAGTCATAAAAGAGCCAACGTTGCCTACCCCTGCCCTATACCATTTCGGACAAATGGCTGTCCAGTCTCTTCTTAAAAACTTCCAATGTTGGAGCATTCACCGCTTCTGGAGGCAGGTTGTTCCGCTGGTTAATTGTTCTCACTGTCAGGAAGTTTCTCCTTAGTTCCAGGTTGCTTCTCTCCTTGATGAGTTTCCATCCGTTGCTTCTTGTCCTGCCTTCAGGTGCTTTGGAAAATAGCTTGACTCCCTCTTCTTTTGGCAGCCCCTGAGATACTGGAACTGCTATCATGTCCCCCCCCCTCCTTCTCGTCATCAAACTGGACATCCCCAATTCCAGCAACCGTTCCTTATATGTTTTAGCCTCCAGTTCCCTGATCATCTTTGTTGCTCTTCTCTGCACTCTTTCTAGAGTCTCAGCATCTTTTTTACATCTTGGTGACCAAAACTGGATGCCGTATTCCAAGTGTGGCCTTACCAAGACCTTGTAAAGTGGTATTACAAAGCCCATCTGCTGTGGCTCTCATTTTGGAGCAAAAACAGAAAGCCCCTTGCAGTGAAAGGCTTCCCGGTGTGTTTTATTCTGATGTTTTCCTCCGGAGCAAAAGCCAGAGTAGTTTTCTTCCAGCAAAGACTTCCTTGTGGCTTTATTCTGGCTTTCCTCTTGAGGGCCACAAAGGATGGGCTTTGTAATACTTGAAACCTGTAGTAATTGCTTACAGTGGCTAACTCACCTGAGTTTCCTTGGATTTTAAATCTGCTTTTTCACTGGCGTTGCTCATGATTTCCCCTAAGCCTTTAACCTTCAAGAAAAACCCAGGTGAGTTAGCCAGTGCAGCCGTACTACAAAAGCCATGTTTCCAGTATTACAAAACCCATCCTCTGCGGCTCTCGTTCTGGAACAAAAGCAGAAAGTTCCTTGCAGTGAAGGCTTCCCGGTGTGTTTTATTCTGATTTTTTCCCCCCTCCAGACCAAAAGCAGAGATGTTTTCTTCCCAGTGACAAACCTTAACAGGATAATAACAGATATAACAAAAACATAGTGGGGAAAATCTCCAGGATTGGAATATGCAATCCATTGAAAATCTTTGCGGGCGCTGAGTGTGTTTATTGGGAAAGACGCTGAATTCCTGTGTAAATGGGATCTGCTCCTCTTTTTTTTTTTCCTTCTCCATTTTTTAATCTGGTTTAATAGGATTAGCCATATTGGCGGAAATGCAGTATCGCTTAGATCAGTGGTTCTCCACCTGTGGGTCGGGACCCCATTTGGGGTCGAATGACCATTTCACGGGGGTCGCCAAACAACGCAGTCCGCCATTTTTTCCCCCTTTTCCTTAGCTGTGCTACTCCCTTTTATTCTATTGGCTTTTGAAAGCCAATAGAATAGACTCTCTTGAATAGAATCTAATTCTATTGGCTTTCAAAAGTCAATAGGAATTGTCCAGGCTGTCTCTGCCCTGCTGAGCCCGCCAAAAGTCCCAGTCTGCAAAAGGTGCTGCACCAGTTGAGTAGTCCTCGACTTACGACCGGTTGGGGGTCGCGGCATTAAAAAGGTTGAGAACTACTGGCTTAGAGGTTAAGTGGTTAAGGTGCTGGCCTAAAAACCAGGAGATGGTGAGTTCTAGTTCTGCCTTAGGCACGAAAAGCTGCTGGGTGAGTTTGTGCCAATCAGCCGCAGATGGTGAGTTCTAGTCCTTAGGCGTGAAAGCCAGTTGGGTGACTTTGGGCCAATCGCCAGGAGACGGTGAGTTCTAGTCCTGCCTTAGGCGTGAAAGCCAGTTGGGTGACTTTGGGCCAATCGCCAGGAGATGGTGAATTCTAGTCCTGCCTTAGGCATGAAAACTGGCTGGGTGATTATGGGCCAATCACCAGGAGGTGGTGAATTCTAGTTCTGCCTTAGGCATAAAAGCCGGCCGGTTGACTTTGTGCCAATCAGCAGATGGTGAGTTCTAGTTATGCCTTAGGCATGAAAGCCAGTTGGGTGACTTTGGGCCAATCACTAGGAGATGGTGAGTTCTAGTTCTGCCTTAGGCATGAAAACCGGCTGGGTGACTTTGTGCCAATCACCAGGAGACGGTGAGTTCTGGTCCTGCCTTAAGCGTGAAAACTGGCTGGGTGATTATGGACCAATCACCAGGAGACGGTGAGTTCTAGTCTTGCCTTAGTGACAGAAGCCGGTGGGGTGACCTTGGGCCAGTCACTCTATCTCAGCTCCATCCACCTCATAAGGTTGTTGTTAATGGGGGAAAAAGAAGAAAAAAATAGGTGTTCTTCACCGCCTGGAGTTTATTGGTAAAATAATAAAATTGGGAGAAAACTCACTTAACAACGGCCTCATTTAGCAACACAAATTGTCAGCCCAGTGGTGATTGTATGTTGAGGACCACCTGTGCTAGACAGAGTAAGGTGTAGTTATCAGTAATTGACTGGGAAGAAGGAAAATGAAGGCAAAGCCATCTTTCCTTAACCTGGTGCCGTCTGGAGGTGCTTAGCTTGAGTTCTCCCAGAATTCTCAGCCGTTGGCTAGGAATCCTGGGAGTTGTGTCCCGAGCAGCGTCTACTGGGATGGCCTTCAGATAATGTGGACTTCAGTTCCCAGGAGCCTTCTGAACTGGTCTTGCTAGCAGAGGAATTTTGAGACAGGATTGTACGGGGAGCCTTTTTTTAGCACCCAAAGTTGGTGGAGACAATAGGTTAGTTCTCTTAGGGGCTCTGGGAAGGAAGGAAGGAAGATCAAAGGAAGACAGGGAAGAAAGGAAGGAAGGGAAAAGAAGGAGGAAGGAAGGAAGGAAGGAAGACTGAAGAAAGGGAAAAGGGAAGGAGGAAGGAAGGAAGGAAAAGATCGAAGGAAGAAAGAAAAAGAAGGAAGGCAGGAAGGAAGATCGAAGGAAGACAGACAAGAAAGGAAGGAAGGGAAAAGGGAAGGAAAGGAAGGAAGGAAGATCAAAGAAAGACGGAAGAAAGGAAGGAAGGGAAAAGGGCAAGAAGGAAGGAAGATTGAAGGAAGACAGGGAAGAAAGGAAGGAAGGGAAAAGGGAAGGAAGGAAGATGGAAGAAAGGAAGGAAGGGAAAAGGGAAGGAGGAAGGAAGAAAACTAGGAAGAAACGAAGATCAAAGGAAGGAAGGAAGATCGAAGGAAGACAGGGAAGAAAGGAAGGAAGGAAGGGAAAAGGGAAGGAAGAGAAAAGGAGGAAGGAAGGAAGACAGAAGAAAGGGAAAAGGGAAGGAGGAAGAAAGGAAGGAAAAGATCAAAGGAAGAAAAGGAAGGCAGGAAGGAAGATCGAAGGAAGACACAAGAAAGGAAGGAAGGGAAAAGGGAAGGAAGGAAGATGGAAGGAAGATGGAAGAAAGGAAGGAAGGGAAAAGGGAAGGAGGAAGGAAGAAAACTAGGAAGAAACAAAGATCAAAGGAAGGAAGGAAGATCGAAGGAAGACAGGGAAGAAAGGAAGGAAGGAAGGGGAAAGGGAAGAAAGGAAGGAAGGGAAAAGGAGGAAGGAAGGAAGACGGAAGAAAGGGAAAAGGGAAGGAGGAAGAAAGGAAGGAAAAGATCGAAGGAAGAAAAGAAGGAAGGAAGATCGAAGGAAGACAGACAAGAAAGGAAGGAAAGGAAAAGGGAAGGAGGAAAGAAGAAAACTAGGGAGGAAGGCAGATTGAAGGAAGACAGGGAAGGAAGGAAGGTTGTATGAGAGGGAAGGGAAAAAGAGGGAGGAAGATAGGAAGAAAAAGGAAGGAAAAAAATGAATACACATAGTCCTTGACTTACAACCATTCATTTAGTGACTGCTTGAAATTACAACGGCACTGAAAAAAAGTGACATGTCTGTTTTTCACACTTAGAACCGTCGCAACCTCCCCATGGTCATGTGATCAAAATATGGACACTTGGCAACTTCCTTCCTTCCTCCCTCCCTTCCTTCCTTCCTTCCTTCCTTCCTTCCTTCCTTCCTTCCTTCCTTCCCCTCCCTTCCCTCTCTTCCTTCCTCCCCTCCCTCCCCTCCCATACAGGCTTCTTTCCTTCCTTCCTTCCTTCCTTCCTTCCTTCCTTCCTTCCTTCCTTCCTTCCTTCCTTCCTTCCTTCCTTCCTTCCTTCTTTCCTTCCTTCCTTCCTTCCTTCCTTCCTTCCTTCCTTCCTTCCTCCCCCCTTTCCCTCTCCTCTCACACAACCTTCCTCCTTCCCTTCCCTTCCCCCCCCCTCCCCTTTCCATGACACAACATTCCTCCCTTTCTTTGCCTCCTCCTTTCTTTTGGAAGAAATACTCATTTTATTTCTGAAAATGCCCTTAAATTCAGGCTTCTCTTTTAGTAGGTGCTACAAAGTACAATACACTAGATAATGGGTGTCGCTCACCCGGGCCCACTATATCGTTTGCAATGAATAGGCAATCATTAGTGAAGTTGTGATGGAGGAATCTTTTCCTGTAATTATGCAGAAGGAAGAACGGATTCATCTTTCTTTTCTCTACCCTCTACCCCCTGTTTTACAATAACAAAAAAAACCCACCCTCTTCTTTGGGGCAGCCCCTGAGATACTGGAAGACTACTATCTTGTCCCCCCTCGTCCTTCTCTTCTTTAGACTAGACCAGGGGCAGGCAACCTTGGCTCTTTTATGACTGGTAGACTTCAAATCCCAGAATTCCTGAGACACCATGGCTCAGCTTGGAAACCTCTCCCTTTCCCCTCAGCATGGCTGGCTCAGGAATTCTGGGAGTTGAAGTCCCTGAGTCATAAAAGAGCCCAGGTTGCCTACCTCTGGCCTACTCTTAGGCCGCTTTCTGACTCGTGGACTTCAACTCCCAGAATTCCTGAGCCAGGCACGCTGAGGGGAAAGGGAGAGGTTTCCAAGCTGAGCCATGCTGGCTCAGGAATTCTGGGTCCACGAGTCATAAAGCAGCCTAGGCCTAGGCATGAGGTAGGCAACTTTGGGCCTTTTATGACTCGTGGACTTCAACTCCCAGAATTCTTGAGCCAGCATGGCTCAGCTTAGAAACCTCCCTTTCCCCTCAGCATGGCTGGTTTAGGAATTCTGGGAGTTGAAGTCCACGAGTCATAAAAGAGCCAAGATTGTCTACCCCTGGCCTAGAGCTACCCAGTTCCAGCAACTGTTCCTTATATGTTTTAGCCTCCAGTCCCCTAATCATCTTTGTTGCTCTTCTCTGTACTCTTTCTAGAGTCTCAACATCTTTTTTACATCGTGGTGACCCAAACTGGATGCCATATTCCAAGTGTGGCCTTACCAAGGCCTTGTAAAGTGGTATTAGCACTTCACCTGATCTTGATTCTATCCCTCTGTCAATGCAGCCTAGCACTGTGTTGGCTTTTTTGGCAGCTGCCGCACACGGCTGGCTCCTATTTAAGGGATCGTCTTAAATATGATGTGGAAGCCAGAGTCACTTAACGTCCGCCTTGCTAATGTAACAACCGCAGCGATTCGCTTAACGACTGCGGCAAAGAAGGTTGTAAAACAGGCCGCAAAACTCACTTAACAACTGTCCTGCTTAGCAATAGAAAGTTGGGCCACAATCACGGTCGTTAAGCCAAGGACCGCCTGTATTTATTTTGGATAAAAAACTTGTTAGTGCCAGAACCGCATTGGGGATGCGCATGATGGACGGAGAAAGGCAAGGGATGGTCTGCTGGTAAAAGGTTGGGTTGCCTCTGTGTGTGGGTGTGGGTGTGTGTAAGAGAAGTGTACCTTCTAATTATAGGCATTGCCAAGGTGTGGCTCTAACATAGTTGAATGGCTGCACCCGTTACCTCATTTGTTTGCAAACACTACGTTTCTAAGGGCCTCAGTTTTCCAGACTGGGAAATGGGTCTAAAGCAGAGGTCTCCCAACCTTTTGGGGCACCAGGAACCGGTTCTGTGGAGAGAGGTTTTTCCGCAGACCGGAGGGTACGTGGTTTTGTGTGCTGCCTGTATCCCACGGATGGGGCTTTGCTTGTTTGTGTGGACCGTGGGGATGCTGCAACGGTCGTATGAAAAGGTGCTTTTTTTCAGTGACGTAACATCAAACGGTCACTAAATGAGTTGTCGTAAGTTGAGGACTACCTATGATATGTGATTGTGGGATGCTGCAGTGGTCATAAATGCAGGCTGGTTGTCGAACACCCAAACTGATCGCGCGTGTGTGTGTGGGGGGGAACATTGGAAGTTTAAATCCATGTCATAAATCCCTTTTTTGGGGGGTCCGTCATAAGTTCAAACTTTGTTAAACGATTAGTCATAAGTCGAGGATCACCTTTAAAGAGGTTTTTTTTAAAAGAATAAAAATAAAGATATGAGCCAGATGCCAAACGTCTCAATTTTGATCACGTGACCATTGGGATGCTGCAAATGGTCGTCAGTGTGGGAAAAAAAAAACAGTCCTAAATCCCTTTTTTTAAAATGCCGTTGTAGCTTTGCACCGTCGCTAAACGCATGCTTGTGTGTTGAGGACTTAGCCGTAGCAAGCTTTGGAAATAATCTGGCCGGAACAGAAGTGGGAGGGGGGTCCCTTGAGGTCATGTGGATGGTCTTGGAGGACTGGTCTTTGAAATTTGTGTCGGTCGCCACCTCCCCCCCCCCCCCCCGTTTTTTTAAAAAAAAAACTGTCTAGGCTGCCTCTCGGCTGGATGAAAGGAAGCTAAAGGGATTTAAATAGGAAAAGATCAAAGGATCCGCTTTGATCTTTGATGGGGGATCCTCCTCCCCTGGTATTTGTCATTCCCCCCCCCATCTCCGCTCATGTGCTCTAAATGACATCAGGAAGGCAGCCGAGGAGCTACTTTTAAGCCTTAGGAGATATTTGCAAAGGATGCAAGCATCCCAGCTTTGCAAATTGATTCCAGCCATTGGGGGGGGGGGGGGTTCAGATGAAACGTTAAACCCTAATTTGTAAGAAACTGTTGAAAAAAAACCCAACAAGCCAGGCTTCTTAGGAAACAAAGGTAGTAGTCCTCAGGTGACAATGGTTTGTGCAAGGACCGTTCAAGGTTACAGCAGCCCTGAAAATCATCATCATCATCGTCGTCATCATCAAAGTAGCAACAATGGTGCATTGGAAGACCTGCAAGAAATATCATTTGCCTGTAAGCAAATGGTGGGATCATAAAATAGAGAAAGTCATAGAAAATGATAAAATTAAACTGCTCTGGGACTTCAGAATTCAAACAGACAAGCACCTGCCACATAACACCCCAGACTTCACAATTGTCGGTAAGAAAGACAAAAAAGTCTGGATAGTAGACGTGGCAGTGCCTGGAGACAGCAGAATAGAGGAGAAAGAACTGGAGAAGATCATAAAATACAAAGACCTACAAATAGAAATAGAAAGACTGTGGCAAAGGCAAGCAAGGGTAGCACCAATAGTCATAGGCCCCTAGGGTGCAATCCCAAAACAACGGGAGCACCACTTGAACACCATTGGCATTGACAAATTCTCCATTAGTCAATTGCAAAAGGCGGCCTTACTAGGAACTGCTTCCATCCTGCGACGAGATCTGTAACACTATCAGTTCAAACATCCACATCTGCCTATCCCAGGTTCTTGGTAAGGACTTGATAGGTAGACAAAAAAGCCAACTCCAGTCTGAACATTTGGCTGACTGTGTGATGACTAATAATAATAATAATAGTAATAGTAATAATAATATCTAGGATGCTGGCAGCAACCTGTGTCAACCATCAGCGCCAGTCAATTTGAATGTTCAGTTGACTGAGGTTCATGTCTAATGAATAATAATAGTAATAATAATAATAATAATAATAATGACTCGATAGGTAGACAAAATGCCAAATCCAGTCTGAACATCTGGCTGACTGTGCGATGATCCAAAATAATAATAATAATAATAAAGTTGGAAGGGACCTTAGAGGTCATCGAGTCCAACCCCCTGCTCAGGCAGGAAACCCTATACCATTTCAGAAAAAAATGGCTGTCCAGTCTCTTCTTAAAAACCTCCAGTGTTGGAGCATTTACTGCTTCTGGAGGCAGGTTGTTCCACTGGTTAATTGTTCTCACTGTCAGAAAATTTCTTTTCAGTTCTAGGTTGCTTCTCTCCTTGATGAGTTTCCATCCGTGACCTAGATCCATTTTTCACACAACAACCGTTGCTGCATCCCCCTGGTCACCTGGACAAAATTCGGAGGGCTTGGCAACGGGCTCTTACAGGAAGTCCTCAACTTACGACCACCGCTGAGCCTCCAATTTCCGTTGCTAAGCGAGACAGTCAAGGGAGGTTTTTTCCCCTCCGTTTTACGACTTCCCTGGCCACAGTCCTTAAGGGAATCGTTAAGGGAGTAATGCTGTTGTTAAGCTAATCTGGCTTCCTCCGTGCCTTTGTCAGAACACAACAGACGGGGTTCACGTGACCCCGGGGCCCTGCAACTGTCGCAAATACCGGTGAGTTGCCGAGTGTCTGAATTTGGATCACGGGATCATGGGGGAATGCTCCAGCGGTCGTTAAGCATGAAAAATGGATCGGCAAGTCTCTTTTTCTTGGTGCCGTTGTAACTCACACAGCAACTGTCTTGCTTAGCGACAGCAATTTTGGGCTCCGTTGTGGTCGTAAGTCGAGGACTCCCTGCAAATTGGGAGAGCTTTCTGTTTGGTGACGATGATCAGCTCCGTTTGGGTTTTTTTTTTCAACCAGCTTCCACCAAATTGCTTTTTTTTTTTTTTTTGGCCCAAACAGATTCTCTCCTTTTGCATCTTCTTCATCATACACACACCCCCGCACACCCCCCCCCCACACACGGGAGACACAGAGGCATACACACGGTGTGCATAAGTTGTTGTTAGGAAACCCATGGGCTGGGGACAAAGACGCAGTTGGTTTCCAAGAGCCCCAAAGGGATAGGATGGGTCTGGCAACACGTTCGCAGCCTTCTGCAGCCTGGCCCCCTTGGAGCAGGCGAGGATCGCAGAAGGGCGCCAGGTTGCAGAAGGCTGCCTTGAGGGTCAGGGGTAGGAATTAGCCAGTTTGAACGACCAGGTGGCAGCACAGAGCTGTTAACATATATATATATATATATATACATGTTTCAATGAAGTCTCATTCGTTATCTTCAGGCTGGTGTTTTCGGCTTCGTGCTTCTAGGAGCAATGTGTGATCGTAGCTGTTTCTTCCTTTTAAGGGCCAGTGGAGGTTAAAAGGAAGAAACAGCTACGATCACACATTGCTCCTAGAAGCACGAAGCCGAAAACACCAGCCTGAAGATGACGAATGGGACTTTGTCGAAACGTCGCCAAGACACTTCCAATTTGACGCGGGAGAAAACCCGAATAACCAAAGGCCTACATACAAACACCCACGAAAACCTCAGAAAACAAATATATATATATTTACGATTTACAAACACTGGAAAAGGGGGAGGTGGGTGGTAATACACATGTAGGCAAAGGATGCAAGGACAAACTAATTGATTTTGTAGGTGAGGCAAGGATTGGTCAGCTATCACGAGGTCCAGGAGCCGAGCACAGACGCGATTACACCTATAAGTAAGTTCTCCCATCGACCTGTTTATACCCTGACGATGATGGCAGTTATAGGCCATCGAAAGCTTGGTTTTATTTATTAAAACTTTATTGTTTATATTTCCTGGTGATCACTCTTTGTCTTTTAATATGTATATACCTAGGAATCATTCTTCTATTTTTAGTGTTGTTTTTAGGAGATCAGTGTTTTAGTATACCTTTTTATAAATGAATATACCTGGGACTCAGTTTTCAGAATAATTGCAGAGATAGAGATAGATAGATAGATTAGATTAGATTAGATTGATTACATAGGTAGACTAGATAGATAGATTAGATTAGTGATTCTCAACCTTTCTAATGCCGTGACCCCATAATACAGTTCCCCATGTTGTGGTGACCCCCAAGTGGGTGTGGCCACCAATAAGAGGGAGTAGGACAGCTAGGGAAAAAGGAAAAAAATGGCGGACAGCATGGTTTGGTGACCCCCGTGAAATGGTCATTCGACCCCAA